>CM062818.1:1615663259-1616075619 GCA_031772625.1 Pinus tabuliformis | reverse complement strand
AAATTAATTAATTAATTAATTATATAATATATATATATATATATATATCCATTTCATTTATTAGTTAGTTTCATCCTATATGTTATGTGTGTCTGACCAACATTTAAAAAAAATGAACCAACTTAAATCCATTTCAAATTTGTTGAGTCATTGATTTGTCACCATTTTACCATCATTTACAATCATTCATTTAACCATATGTGTCATTCCTTCACCCATTGATCACTCCATTTACCACAATTTCCCATAAAAACATCATGATACATCTCTAATGCTCAAGTGGTTAATTATCATATATTTCCTTTATTTTTTATGAATTAATTAGGATTATACTTTGATTTTACTAATGAAAGTTTACCAGTTTGAAGCTAGTTTCAGTAGCCACTTTCCTTATCGAGATATAAGCACAATTTTAGAAGAAAATTGGGAATATGGGTTTTGTTACTAGGACCTCCAATATGGATGTGTGTTGCTCAATACTCACCTAGGTCACTCGTGTGAGCCCCCACAATTAATTAAAGATGATGATCCAAATTAGTTGCAATTTTTGTGTAGTCAACTTTCAATGCAATTTCTGGGAAAATGAAGAAAGATTGCAAAAAACTATAACATGGGTTTTGTGCAGAGTGAACCCATGAGGTGACTTCTCATTGGATTTTCAAAATACTGCACAATGTGGAAGATGTGCCTAGTTCTTTAAACCATATTTTCCTAATTTCATGTTGCAACTAGCAAATGTAGCAATAGAAAAAGGATTCGAACTGTGCATGAAATCAAGCAGGAGATCACACATTTTGAGCCCAAATCGGTATAGTTTGTTAAGTCATCGATCTCTGAGAGGGACTTGAGCCTAAGAAGTTGTGTTTCATTTATGTATAAATACCAAAGTAAGATTGTGATAGAGAGCTAAGTTAGAGAGGTGGAAACATTATACTAGTAATATATTCATCCAATTATCTTTTTTGTGTTCAAAATATATATCCATGATTTGATTTAGAAATATTTTTTATTACTTTAGAATTTTTGTGTTTCTCTTAACCATGTGTGACCAACCAGGAGAGCCCCCTGCAAGGATGCATGTTTCCATTGTTTTCTTCACATAGTAAATTTATGTTTCATTTAATTTCCATATAATAGAATATGTTGCAATATCATTCCTATAATTCTTAGTGTTCAATAATTTTGATCTTAATCAAAATAGTTGGTTTTCGGTTAGTTTTAATTTGATTATTTAATTGTACACGAATACAAATCCTTGTGTTATTTGCTTTTGTAGAACCCTCAGTACCTTGTGGCGTTTGTTTCAATTTTATGATCAATTTCATAGAAGGATAAAGTAGTTCTATTGGATCACAAGGACTAAGCCTTGTGTTACTTGTTTAGGCAACAACCCTGAGAAACATGTCAAAACCTGTCCTAATATTCTTTTACAATCAATACTTGTGTAGATTAAAGTTGGATGACAAGGATTGAGCCTTGTGTTACTTTTAGGAAAGAACCCTAAGTAACATTTTGAAACTTGTCCCAATTTTTTTTTATTGTTATTAATGTTAGCATAAATAATAAAACTATAAATTAATCCTTGCATATATTTTTTTGTACACTTGATAAGTTTATCAACCCAGATTGATAAATAAACGTAACAAAATTCTAGTACAATTGAATTGACTAATATTTTTGGCACCATTACTGGGCATGTGTACATAAGATTTAGTTTTTAATTTATGTTGCTTTAAATTACACAACTTAGGGGAGGAGAAATGATAAGATGAGAGGTAAGAACGTGCACATCAACGCAATGAGGTTTCTCTAAAGCCTTGATTGTTCCTTTCATGCAAGTGTGTTGAACTAATGCAACAAATAACTTGGTGAAAACAAGGTCTCAATATCATGAGAAGTACAAAGTATGATTTTCTTTATTTTTGCAATTGACTTCATTTCATTTGTTTCGATAGGTTAAAATTCAATTATTGTAAGGTGTTGTAAGAAGTCTCCATCTAATAATCCATGTGCTAGAAAAGGATCATCAACCAACAATAATAATTTAACCGTGTTCAAGAATTTGTTAAGAAAACAAGAATGTTACTTCAAGAACTTTCTCGAATCTTAGTAACAATTGGTGTCTCTACCTCTCAGGAAGAGAAAATCCTAACTACCATTAGGAGCATATCTGCACTCCAAGAAGTAATAGAAGGGGAAAAATTTCATGAACAACATTTAGAAGAAGATCTAGAGGAGACCAAAGAATCATGGACCACATCTGATGCAGAGAAGACATTAGAACCTGAGATCAAGGAGTCCTTGACATACCTATCATTAGATCCTTTATGCATCCAAGAGATCGACCATCCCATAATAAAATATCTAAATGGCATGGCAAAAGAGGACATATAGAGTGATCCAAATGAGCAAGTGAACCAAGGGAATCACAACTACATTGAACTTTAGTTCTAGACAATCATTAAGTTAGAGCACCACTCTCTTCTTCAATAGTTCTTGACATCATCTCAATCAAAGTAGCTGGTCTCTCATGTTCTAGTATATATCAAAGCACATCTTTCAAACTTGAATATGAGCATATTTGTTATCTTGTTATGCACATGGCTTCACTGGAAATACTCCTATACTTGAGAAAATGATTCCTTTCTTCAAGTAGGGTAGGATATTGTAATAAATAAGTAAATAAAATAGTAAAGAGAGAAAGAAAAAAGGTCATGTTGTGAAAACCAGTTTACTAGTGCCATTAAGCACGGACCTTGCTTGGAATCCAGGAATTTGGTGAGCAAATTTCACAATAAGTTTTGTAAGTTCATGTTGGTTCCAATATTTTATTATGGTTCTTCAAAATATTTTTGGTTCTATGCTCGAGTTGGATGATGTGGGATTCCTCAAGGCCCACCTTCCAACATATCTTATCCCATTGACTTCAAAACCTCATATCGGACTAAGATAAAATATTCTTTTGAGTGCCTTAGAGATTGGATACATCAATGTCAAACCTTCTCACTAACAAAATGGGAATACAAAAATGTTTCTTGATTGTCAAATATTTCAGGTGACTCGACTTCAACACATTCATTTGTACTTGTCAATATGCACTCTTGTATGTTGAAACTCATTTACATTATTGGTGAGTTGTCTCACATTGGTGAATGATTTTCATCCGTGGTCAGTAATACAATGAATTCTTTTTATGTTCGACTATGGATAAATCCATTAGCATAGACTGAATTGTACCAATCAAGGTTATATTAGAAGACTATATGGTTTATGGTATCAACAATATCTTTCAAAAATTTTCTTGTTTCAAATTTTATTTCAATAACATTTTGTTCCCATAAATATTTCCGTTCAACAAAAACATGATGGAAGCTACTACAACTCTTCTTCATTCATTTTCTTTTTCCAACAAATCAACAAATTTAGATCAATTCTCATATTCAACAACAACTTGTTCATTCTCAGACAATCAGATGTTCTCTTGACTCCATACATTCCATCTTCATTCCTTGGTTATCATACATATGTTTCATGGTTTTTACTTTAGCACATAGTCCATGACTTCATGGAGCAACAAGAATCAAATATGTAGGTCGATGTTAGCCCTAGTTCATCAAGAAGAATACAAAATTCTTTGTATCTATGTAGACCTACTATAGCTACAAGAAGTTGTTGTAGCATCTTGTTTCAGGGCACTTTTTGCACAAATATTGCAAGCAAGTGGGGTTGAGATAAAAACTAAAATAAAAATAAAAAATAATAATAATAATAATTATTATTATTATTATAATTATTGAGACATGGATCTTTCCCATAACATGGTAAATTGAATACTATGTGGGTGAAAATTCAAAAATGTAAGGGATGCACAATCATGTTTTAAAATTGATTGAATAATGTTTTGCAAAAGTCACAGTGATTTTGTTGTAGAAAATTTGTAGGTTTTTTAAATGATAGCACGTGTCACAATACTAGATCCTCACATGCAGATGGTTTCAAATGATGAACATATGGTCATCCACCTCTCAGCGAATATTTCCAACATTTTCAAAATTGACACAAGTTTCAAGCATGAATAAAAGATCAAAAAAATATTAGTAAAAGCTATTTTCAAAATCATCAGTAGTTCAAGGTTCATTCTAAAAATTAGAGTTCTAGAATCGAAAGAAACCTATAGCCCCTACTTTAGCGCAATACCATTTTGAGCTCCATACAAAGGTAAAATTGATGTAAAATTAGTATAAGACTTTTTGATATATTGAAAATTTTGGAAGTATGATATGCAACCACTACATGTATAACATTCCCTTTCCATAGTTTCATTCTTCCACCATCTATTTCCTTTTGCAAACCACCATCCATTTATCCTTCCATTGTTTTTTATTGTATTTAGCTCTCATGATGACATTATTGTTAGAAATTTGTTTATGGACTCTCTTATTCACCAAGGATTTTACAACTTAATACTTTATCATTGATGTCTGTAAAAATTTCACAAATAAATATTGTTATTCAAAAAATCAAAAACATAAGATACAATGTCTCACAAGCAAAATCAAACATAAGAATGCAAATGTTAAAGTACAATAAAATTTAAGAAATGTTTGGAAATATTCTTCATGAAAGGAGTATGAGATTTAAACACTATCAAAGACAATACATGGAAAAGCTAGTCATATGTTAAGCAATTGCTATTGTAGCTATATTTGAAAATGAGGAGGAGCTTCCATAAGGAGCTATTTTAAATTGCATTTTATCAAAAAGGAGTCTCACACAATGAAGTCATAGGAAAATGAAGTCATTTGAAATTTGATTAAAGAGAATTTATTGCTAAAGTGCAAATTATCCAGAGCAAAAAGAGAAAGGTCTAGCAAAAAACTAATCATGTCTATGGTGAGGTTGTAGAAAATTTGGTGTTTTCTATTAAACAATGCTCAATCAACTAGAGACTATGAAGCCCTTCGTCAAAGTTCTCACGTAATGACTGCAAAATCTTTGAACTTCCATCTCTCTTTGATTTAAGGCTTTGTAGGCACTGAGATTGATTATATGTTGCATTCTAGAAAGTTCTTGAGACAATCTATGAATGTGAAATTTATTTTAGTGGATATATGAACCTAAGAAAAGGAGAAGTTACTTCTTCAATGTTATCAAAGTCAAATTACCAGATTTCAGATCTGAATGTAAAGGTGATGGGGGAATTGTTACGAATTCCATTGAAATACTAATATGGATGTCACATCACCACATCTCGATCTATGAGACAGATTATTGTGATTGTGTTGGAATTCGTGTTTCTCTTCCTCATGATTTCTTGATTGAGACCCTTAAATATTCTAGATTTGAAATGGATTTGCTTGATTTTTTGAAGGTTATAAACACAAGACAAGAGAGTTTTTCCAGAACATCCAATTTTACTGCAAAAAATGTAATATGTTGAAACTACTCTATTGCTTGATGGAACCTGTAGTATGGTTCCTAAGCATGGACTTGGGTGATGATAGAATATGAGTTGTTCTTAACAAAGTTTATGTGCATTCTCAAACCATTTTCGTTTTGTAATTATGTGGATAGAAACTAGAGTATTTTCTCAATGAATTGATAGAAGGTGGATGCATTTATTGGTATTTCGAAGACATCTGATGGAAAAGAGACTCCATGATTAAAAGAAGGGTTGGAGATATTGCTAGAAGACTTGCAATATGCAGCTGGAAGGAGATGGAAAGTTTTTATCATCATGAGACATTGACATATGCGCTGGAATTCATAATAAATATAGGCTTGACAAATCATGGTCATCGAGAATAAAGTAATGTGCTTTGACCTATCTTTAAGATGTTTAATGGGTCAATTTTGTTAGCTCCCTTACTTCATTGCATGGGTACATGAAAATATATCGGTGTGGGGAGATGTTAGGTCACTGATCTATCACCATTTTACCATCATTAATAGTCATTCATTTAACCATGTGTTTCATTCCTTCATCCATTGATCACTCAATTTGCTACAATTGCCCATAAAAACACCATGATACATCTCTGAAGCTTAAGTGTTAGCTATCATATATTTCCATTATTTTTCATGAATTAATTAGGATTATACTATGATTTTACTAATGACAAATTACCAGTTAAAAGCTAGTTGCGGTAGCCACCTCTATGAAGAAAATTGGGAGTATGGGTTTTGTTACTAGGACCTCCAATATGGATTTGTGTTGCTCAAAACTCACCTAGGTCACACCTGTGAGCCTCTACCACTTGCTCAAAGATGATTATCCAAATTAGTAGTAGTTTTTACGCAGTCAACTTCCAATGCAATTTCTGGTCAAATGAAGATAGATATAAAAAAACTAAAACATTGATTTTGTGCATAGTGAGCCCATTTAGGTGAATCATGGGGGAATTTTCAAAATAGTGCACGGTTTGGGAGATATTCCTAGTTCTTTAAACTTCATTTTCCCAGATTTCATGTTGCAGCCAATGATGTTGGGTTGTGTTATATTCTTTCCATGACTAACTAACGTAGTGAACGGGGGGGTGAGAGGGGGGGCGGAGCCCCCCCTTTGTTGTGCCGATTGCGTAGCGGGGGGGTCTCACAGGGGGGCGGCATCCCCCTTGGTCCAGGGCAGCGCCTCGGGAAAAAAAAAAAATTGGACCCTATATTATGTTGGGCGAACCTACCTATGGTTTTCGATCCATGGTATTGGATGCTTCAGCGTGTATAAACATGTATTGTAACATTGAAAGGAATATAATGAAAAATCAAGCTGGTAGTCCCGGTTTTTAGATCCAGGGGAAAATCTCTATGTATATGTGTTTTATGTGTTATGCTCTCGCATTGTTTATTTTCTATGTTTTAGAATTCGTATGCAGGTAATTTTTGTACAGGGTTAAACCCTACATTTGGTATCAGAGTTGTTTTGGCTTCAAGAGGACGCCTTTGTTGCTAAGGGGTTTCACTCGGGCCTGTGGTAAACCCTGTTCAGTGGGAGATCTACGAGATCGATTCTGGTGGTAAAAGAAGATGGCGAGCAGTGGAAAGATAGAGATCGAGAAATTTAATGGTCAAAGTTTTGAGTTGTGGAAACTCAAGATGGAGGATCTGTTGGTGGATAAAGATCAATGGATCGTGGTAGATTCGAGTACTAAACCAATGGGAGTGTCTAATGAAGAATGGAAGAAGTTAGATCGAAAGGCAAAAAGCACAATATGATTGTGTGTCTCAGATTCAATATTGTTGAATGTATCAGGGGAAGCTACAGCAAAGGCTTTGTGGGACAAGTTAGGGACTTTGTACCAATCTAAGTCTCTGGTGAATAAATTGTTCTTACGGAAAAAGTTGTATAACCTGAGGATGAAAGATGGAGACTCGGCGACAGAGCATCTGAACGCATTTAATACTGTGGTAAGTCAGTTAGCATCTGTTGATATTAAAATTTCAGATGAAGATAAGTGCATCAGTTTGTTGTGTTCTCTACCAGATTCGTGGGATAGTCTGGTTATTGCAATAGGTAGCAATGCAACTGCCTTGTAGTTTGATGAAATAGTCTCAGCCTTGTTGACGGAGGAGATGAGACGGAAAAATATGGAGAGCCAGAATGGTGATTCCTTGTCTATACGAGGACGGTCCCAGAACAGAAACAAAAATAAGTCATCGAGTGGGAGATCTAAATCTAGAGGGAGATCTAAATCTCCAGGAAAACCTGTAAAGGTGGTGTGCTAGAAATGCGGAAAGGAAGGGCACTTCAAAAGGGACTGTAAATCTAAAGCTCCTGATAAAGGAAAGGGATCTGATGATGCTCCTTCTGTAGAGGCGAAAACCACCTCAGATGAAGGTGGGGATGTGTACTTGGCTTCTTCAAGTACACATGTAGATCATGAGGAATGGTTGATTGACTCAAGTGCATCCTTTCACTTCACTCCCCATAGAGAGTGGTTCTGCGAGTATGAGAAATACGATGGTGGTGATGTCTTCTTGGGGATAATAGGAAGGCTAGAATCGTTGGTCGCGAAAAAGTAAAGTTGAAGTTGCAAGGTGGAAGGGTTAGAACACTTCCGGGTGTTCTACATATTCTTGCATTGGCTAGAAATCTGATTTCTGTAAGCAAGCTAGATGATGTAGGTGTAAAGACAGTGTTCAAGAAATATACCTGCAAGATGGTTCGGGGAGCACTGGTATTGATGCGAGGAGTTCGGATTGGAACTCTATACAAGCTGCAAGGTAGCATTGTTGTTGATGGGTGCAACAGTTCTATGGTTCCTAAAAGTGGAGCTGAAAATCTAGTGGTCTCTGGAGAGAAGACCATGCTGTGGCATCAAAGGCTTGGACATATTGGAGAGAAGGGCCTTCGAATACTTCATGGTAAAGGTATGGTAGAAGGTATGAGTAATAGCTCTCTAGATTTTGATTTCTGTGAAAATTGTGTATACGGGAAGCAAAATCGTGTGAGTTTCCCCTCTGGTGGTAAGAGGGTGAAACAAATATTAGAGCTTGTGCACAGTGATGTGTTTGGACCTGTGAAGGTTCCATCACTGGGTAAGTCTGTGTATTATGTATCATTTATAGATGACTTCTCAAGGAATACATGGATATATTTTCTTAAGAAGAAATCTGAAGTCTTTGACAGGTTTAAAGAATTTAAGGCCCTGGTGGAAAACCTGATTGAGAAGAAGATAAGGTGTTGAGGATATAAACGGTGGAGAGTTTTGCAGGAAGGAATTTGAAGAATTCTGTAAGAAGTGTGGTATAGCACGGTAGAAGACTACTCCATATACACCTCAGCAAAATGGAGTTGCAGAAAGAATGAACAAGACGTTGATGGAAAGGGCAAGAAGCATGCTCAGTGGTGCCAGGTTAGGACAGGAATTCTGGGTAGAGGCGGTGGAGACAGCATGTTACCTGGTCAATAGATCACCTTCATCAGTGTTGGAGGATAAGACTCCACAAGAGGTATGGACTGGTAAGAAACCCTCTCTTTCACATTTGAGGGTATTTGGATGTGATGCATATATACATGTTCCAAAGAAGAAACGAACCAAGTTGGATAGTAAATTTGAAAAGTGCATCTTTATTGGGTATAAGGATGGTTTAAAGGGTTATAAGCTTTGGAACCCAACAACAAGGAAGGTTGTGTACAGCCAAGATGTGGTGTTCAGAGAGGTGAAAGATGTTATTAAACATGAAGTCCAACCAAAGGAACCTAAGAATATAGACTTTTAGCTAAAGGAGGAAGAATCAGACTCTACATCAAAGGAGGAATCAGAAGATGAAGAGCCACAAACTCCGGGTGTAAGAAGATTAGTTCGAGAAAGAAGGCAGCCAAAAAGGTGTAGTCCATCTTCTTTCTGTTCAAATTTTGCTTTATCTATTACTGATGATGATCCCAGAACTATGAAGGAAGTAGTAGATTCAGAGGATGGAAAACTCTGGAAAGAGGCCATGGTTGATGAAATGGCATCTTTGCACAAAAATGAGGCTTGGGATCTGGTGGAGTTGCTGCCTGGAAGGAAACCCATTGGCAGCAAATGGGTGTTCAAGAAGAAGACAAATGCAGAAGGAAAGCTGGAGAAATACAAAGCTCGGTTGGTAGCAAAAGGTTATTCCCAAGTGTCGGGAATTGATTTTGGTGATATTTTTTTCTCTTGTTGCAAATGTAACTTCTATTAGGTTACTTTTATCTGTTTCTGCTGCTTTTGATTTTGAGGTAGAACAGATGGATGTGAAGACATCATTTCTTTACGAGGATCTGGAAGAGGAGATATACATGAAGCAACCTGAAGGCTTTGCGGTGAAGGGTAAGAAAGAACTGGTATGCAAGTTAAAGAAGTCTCTGTATGGGTTAAAACAGTCACCAAGGATGTGGTATTAGAAATTTGATACATTTATACGGGGACTTGGCTTTACCAGAAGCAAAGCAGATCACTGTGTGTATTTTAAATTAATTGGTGACCATGTTATTTATCTGGTCTTGTATGTGGATGATATGTTGCTGGTTGAAATGAAAAAGAAATTATCCAGGATTTGAAGACCCAATTGTCCTCCAAATTCGACATGAAAGATCTTGGTGCTGCAAACTATATTTTGGGCATGGAAATTAAAATAGATCGGGTAAAGAGGAAGCTCTAGTTAAACCAGAGGAAGTATGTCAAGACAATACTGCAGAGGTTTAATATGCAGGATAGTAAACCGTGAAGGTTCCTATTCCTGTAGGTGTAAACTTATCTGTTGAACAGTGTCCTAAGACACAAGAAAAGGAAGAGGATATATCTCGTGTTCCATATGCAAGTGCAGTCGGTAGCCTGATGTATGCAATGGTCTGTACTAGACTAGACATTGCACATGCAGTGGGAGTATTGATTAGGTTTATGTCAAAACCAGGGAAGGAGCATTCGACAGCAGTGAAGCGAGTTTTCAGATATTTGTGTGGCACTAGTGATTATGGTTTGTGCTACCAAGGAAGACCAGGATTGGACAAAGTTTTGGATATTCGTGGCTTTGTTGATGCAGACTGGGTTGGAGATTTGGATCAGAGAAGATCTACAAGTGGGTATGTGTTTAACCTATTTGGAGGTGCAGTCAGTTGGATGAGTAAGAAACAATCTGTAGTGGCACTATCAACTACAGAGGCAGAATGCATGGCAACCACTCATGCAAGCAAGGAAGCAGTTTGGTTGCAGAGATTGTGTTCAAGTATGGGGTTAGTACAGGGAGCTATAAGGATAGACTGTGACAACCAAAGTGCAATTTTCTTGGCAAAGAACCTGCTTATCATTCAAAGACAAAGCACATTGATGTTCAGTATCACTTTGTGAGGGATATGATAGAATACAAAAAGGTGTTGCTGGTAAAGGTGGACACTTTGAACAATACTGCAGATGCATTGACAAAATCAGTGAGCTCTGAGAAGTTCTCTTGGTGTAGAAAAATAATGGGCATTTCAGGGCTGGAAAAATGACTAAACTCTCCTGTGGCCCCCTGTGGAAAGAAAACAAAAAGTGGGGGAATGTTGGGTTGTGTTATATTCTTTCCATGACTAACCTACGTAGTGAACTGGGGGTTCGAGGGGATGAAGCCCCCCTTCGTTGCGCTGATTGTGCAACAGGGGGGTCACAGAGGGGGTGGGTAGCCCCCTTCTACAGGGTCCTGGGCAACGCCCCAGGAAATTCTTTTTTTTGGACCCTATATTAGGTTGGGCGAACCTACCTATGGTTTTCGATCCATGGTTTTGGACGTGATGGTTTTCGATCCATGGTATTGGATGCTTCAACATGTATAAATATGTATTATAACATTGAAAGGAATATAATGAAAAATCAAGCTGGTAGTCCCGGTTTTGCGATCCAGGGGAAAATCTCTATTTATATGTGTTTTATGTGTTATGCTCTCACATTATTTATTTTCTGCGTTTTAGAATTCGTATGCAGGTAATTTATGTACAGGGTTAAAACCTACAAACGAATGTAGTAACAAAAGAATGGATTCAAATTATCGATATGGAGGAGATCACACATTTTGAGCCCAAATCAATCTACTTTGTTGAGTCATCAATCTATGAGAGAGATTTGAGCCTAAGAAGTTTGGTTTCATCTTGTATAAATGGAAAAGTAAGACTATGATCGAGAGTTGAGTTGGAGAAGTGGAAACATTTTGCTAGTAATATATTCAACTAATTATATTTTTTTTTGTTCAAATTCTTTGTCCATGATTTGATTTAGAATTTTTTTATCACTTTATAAGTTCTGAGTTTCTCTTAATCTTGTGCAACCAACTAGGATGCCTCCCTACAAGGACATAGGTTTTTCATTGTTTTCTTCACATAGTAAATGTATATTTCATTTTGTTTCCATAGAATAAAATAGGTTGTAGTTTAAAATAACATTCTTATAGTTTTTGGTGTTCAATAGTTCTATTCTTAATTAAAGTAGTTTTTTTCAATTAGTTTTAAATTAATAATTTAATTAAAGACAAATTCATAACCTTGTGTTATTTGCTTGTGCGGAACCCTAAGTGCCTTGTGGAATTTGTTTCAATTGTATGATCAATTTCATGGAAGGATAAATTAGCTCTATTGTATCATAAGTACTGAGCATTGTCTTACTTGTTTAGGCAAGAACCCTGAGCAACATGTCGAAACTTGTCCTAACATATTTTACTGTTAATATTTGCATTGACTAAAAGTGGGATCACAAGGACTAAGCCTTGCGTTACTTAGGCAAGAACCTAAGCAACATGTCAAAACTTGTCTCGACATTCTTTTATTATTGTTAATGTTAGCATAGATAAGAAAATTAAAAATTAATCCTTACATATACTTTGGTGTACACTTCATAAGTTTACCAACCCTGATTGATGAATTGAATGCAATATAATTCTAGTACAATTGAATTGACTAATAATATGCAAAAAAAAAAAAAGTGGAGGAATTAATACACGACATTAAATAAAATGATGAAAAATTCACATTAAGAAATTCAATCCCTCTTTATGTTTGAAAAGTGTGAAAATAAATTGAAAGACAGTAGAAATATTGTATCATACTTTTGTTTGATTGAAAAAGGTTCACATCAAATTTTAAAACTCTTAATTATTCTACTTTATTAATTACTATGTTAGTCATAAATTCTCACTATTTGTTGTGAGGAAGTCATTATTTTAGTAAATTTAATAAGAAAATTGTTTGTCATGATCAATTTAAATAATTATATTGTTACATCTATAGGTGTATCTATTTTGGAATAAAATAATTTCCAAAAATTTAATTTAAATATCAATAATTATTAGGTGGCTAAGAGAATTATTTTAATACTGAGATATTATTTGGAGCGGAGCGCCGAGTGCCGAGGGGAGCGGAGCGTCGAGTGCCGAGTGGTGAGTTACAGTGTGGCGGCCATTCAGGTATTATCTACCCTTTTTTCCATCCCATTATAGTGACCATTTGTCTCGATCTTGGACGAAGAACGTGTTCGCCTCTCAGGCTTTTTTCAACGTTTATTTTGAAGAGACACCTGTCTCTCTATGGCTTGAGACCGTGTTTTTGCCTCTCGGTTATCTTACATGCAGGATAGCCGCGTGTCTTTACCAGCCTCCATGTTGAATCATCTCTTTGTTATGCCACTGCTACATGCCATAGTCTGGCCTAGAGCTCTCCCTTTATATAACCTACACTATGGTTTTTGGTAGGTTTTTTTGGCGGGTGTGGTTCACTGACTATATGTTTTCTGACTTCTATAATCGCCTACCCACCCATCTATCATTTTCTCACTGAAATTTACATCTGGTATATCATCTTTGTGCCCACTGCTCAACACTCGGGGGATGCTCGCGCTCTAGGTACGTGGTATAATCTGTTTCTCGTAATAATATTAGTACGCTCTTACCATGGTTTGTTTTCACTAATTGATAAAGAATTGCTACCCTGCGCAGCTATACTATTTTCTTCTGCTAGCCCCTTATTCATATGATATTTCATCTTACGCCTTATGCATCTTCCATGTCTTGGCTTGCATCAATTTGTTGGTCGTGGCTATCCAAGTTTAATATCGGGGAGTGCGTGGTCATTTCTAAACCGTGTTCCGACATCCGTTTCAAAATCGGACCATGGTGGTGCATAGTGGACTTTTGTTGTTGTTGTTTTGTCTGCCCTGATGCACCCATCTAAGTTTTTGCGTGATCTCTGGTTTTTTCTCCGGCACCTGTAAACCAATTTTTTGAATTTTCCGGGCAATCGGTCTTTCCTTGGACTACGCTTCATTTACTCACATTTGCTTCTCCCATTTATTTTTCCGCGACTTGTGTATCCTATCAAGATCTTCATGATCTATCCGCTGCCTCTTTCTGATGTTTTTACCTGACAAAGGGATGTTCCAGGTACTGGGGTATTTATGTCCTTTTCCTCCCTGTTACCCTTTTCTCACCCTTCGGTGGTTTTTCCCACCTAACCCATCCTTTCCTATCATTTCATTCGATCTTCCTCTTGTCTGATTATCCTTATTGGGATCCCCACTACCTTTATGGTGTCAGTCCTTTACCTGTCATGGACTTTCCATCTGACCATTCTGCTAAGTCAACCATGGTCCACGCTACTATGGCTACTGAGGTATCACATGCCAGACAAGCTCCCCGATCTGACTAGATGAAATCGCTAGAAGCCGACATCATTCTTCCCACTCTATCTCCATTGCTCTCTTAGAATCATGACTTGGCATCTCAGCAGCCTCCCAAAAATCATAGGCCTGTTAAATCCTCGCCTCCACCCTTAGCTATCAATCTAGATGGCCCCCTGTTAACAAATAGAATTACGAGTTTGCAAAGGAGGGTGCTCGTTGGGAGATGGTTCTTTCCGTCCATGGACGATCGTCAAATTCGAACTTGGATTACTGCCAGATGGACTCCTTTTCTAGGATATGCCCCTACCATTGTCCGCCTCATAAACAACTGGTATAGTTTTCATTTCCTCAAGGACCGCGACATGTAACTCATCTTCTCGAAACCTTGGGTGAAGGAGAGAAGCTTCCTGGCTCTGTACAAATGGTTTATAGGATTTAATCCGCTCCGCTGCACGCCCCAGAATAATTATATCTGGCTCAAATTGCCTGGTCTTCCCCTCGAATTGTGGAATATGGAATCGATGAAGAGAATAGGTAATGTTGTTGGGCGATTCATATATGTGGACCCTCGATGTATTGGTGCCAAATACAAACGGGTCGCCTGGGTTCTCATTGAAAAAGAATTCAGGGGAGGTTTTCTTGAGACTATTGACCTCACTTGGGAGCTGTCAAAAATTCAACAACGGCTGGACTACTGGGGTGTGCCTTTCAGGTGTTCCAACTGCCACAAAACTGGTCACCTATTTCCAAACTGTCCTCGCTGCCCGAATGCCAAGCTAAAGAAGAAAACCGTTCTTTCTTCCCCCCCGTTACATGATAAAGTCTCTCCGGCTCCTAATGGGCAATTATATACTAAGGTTCTACGGGCTCCTATCTGTTCCCCCTCCGCTCATCGTTCTCATATTGGTCGCTCCCTTGATCGATCAGCCAGCCTCTCTCTCTCGGTCTACCTCTGTGGAACCTTCTAGGCGTATGTCTGCTGATCGTCCTAGATCATCTACTGTATCCAAATCTCCTTCTCATCCCCTATTTGACCCTACGGCTGGGGTATCTAGCTTTTCCTCCTTTCCGCCGCCTTTACAACTGGATCCGGACCCCGCTTACCCCCTTCCCCCCACATCATCTTTCCCCTTATTTCTAACCCTGCATCTGCCCCCATATACATATCTTCATCGCCCTTATCCCCCCCCTCCTATAATCATCTCATCCCCAGTCCGACATCTATCCCATCACCTAATTGCCCTTCTATACCCCTTACTTCCAATCCGGATGTTGATCATAACGGTAAGGCACCTCTTATTCCCTTTTCCCCTCCTTCTTCTCCCCACATCTCTCTTGACCAGGACATCGAACGTCTCCTCCAAAGAGCATCTCTTGGTCTTCAACCATTGACTGTTCATCGCCCTTCCAATTCCCCTTCTCCCCACATCAGTCCTACATCAGCTAGAAACATAACTGTACGACGTAAAGAGAAAAGGGGCAGCCGACATTTTTGGGGTAGAAAGGGTAGAAAGACCTCGCCTATCAAGGATCTTTCCCTTATAGATATTCCTGTTACTGAAGTCACTGATGATGTATTTTCTGATAATAGGCCTCTTAGAGCTTGTCGGCCTCATGAAGCCCACAAATGATTGACATTCTGTCCATGAACATCCGGGGCCTCGATGTTGATCACAAATTTTTGGCCCTTAAACACCTTTTTGTCTCCTCAAAATCTAGGATGGTCCTCATTCAGGAAACCATGCATGAATGCTCTCAAACCATTTCATATTTCTAGAAGATGCTCCCGTCATGGCACATGGTCGCTACAAATGCTAATGGCATGTCTGGTGGACTTGCAGTTTTGTGGGACCCTGTTGAGGCCCCGAAAATCGGGTCGACAACAAGGGGGATACCCGCCCGGTCTGGACCTTGGTTGGCAGCTCCTTATCCGTTTGGTATAGCGGGTCCGACTGGGGATAATGGGACCGGTTTCCCAATTTATGGGTGTGCGTGTGTAGAATTGGATGTTGCTGATCTAACAGTGACTATCTAATCTATTCTAATTCAAACTTTAATCTAATTCTATGCTATGGTAATCTAATAAAAACAACACATCTAATCTATGCTAACCCGGTATGTAATTCTTCTTTTATGCGATCTAAAGATATTTCATATAACAACTGGTAATAAAGATCATTCAGCGATTATAAGAAAGGAAATCACTTAAGATGAACTATTTCGCATAAAAAGTTAGGCAAAACAGTTATGAACAGCATATCGCATAATAATCTATTCATACATTAAACATAAATAAATAGCTACCACCGTACAAAAGTGCCAAATGGTAACTCAAGCATTCATGCAATAACATATAAACAACTCAAAACTGTATATCACTTTAACATATAAGCAAATTTAATGGTCAAGAGATAAAAGTACCATTTATGACTGGTCCTACTCATAAACTTCAAGCAACAATGATTTATTTCTCCTTGCTCTAACATCTACTAAGAGTACAGAAGTGCAACATCAATAGCAGATATCAAATGCAAACATCAACAAATCTTGATCCATTCATTCACCAAAACCTCCTCGGAGGGTGCAAAAGTGCATGTTCTGAGGACAAGTTTTTGATAAATTTTTGGACCCTTCTCTAAATGCATGAGAAGGGTTTAAATACTACTAACTAAATAACTTAATTACACATATTCAGGATATGGTTTAAATGACCGCCCTTTTTCTAAGAAAAATTATTTCTAAAAATTAAATCTAATATCTAACTATTTATGCATTTGCTCCTTAATGTTGCGAGCATTCAATATTTGCCTGGGTAGAGTCGGCTGACTGTCTTCCGCTTTTGGTTGAGCTAAACAAACAGAAATGGCAAGTGCTGGCACCATTTTTTCCAGCAAAATAGCAGATATGCTTTAGAATCATCTCTAGCTATGTGGATTTACTGTGTATGCTCAGTAATAACCCAAATTCCACTTGGTTAACCCTTAGATTGCCTCTGCCTTTGCTTTCTTGCGTTTCCGGGCTTACGAGTGACTAAGCAGTTAAGGACTTTGCTTTTTGAGCAATTTTCTCAGCGATGCGCGATTAGCGCTAGGCGCTAATCGCGCATCGAAAACTGCCTCCGTTTTTTGATCCGGGCCTTTCTGGTGCGTTTTTCACCTTTAGCGCCTTTCCTTCCCCGGGTATAAGCTTTAAAATTTTGCAAACATACTGCTTTTGTGAACTTCTACCCTTGAGCGTTAAATCGCCTGTTGATATCAGCATTGTTCAACCATTCATTGAACCATGGCTCTGACTGATAGATCTGTAATGGATAGCTCAGCAGCACTCTGGAATTCGCGGCTCTGTTGCACTCGGTATCCGTTCATGAGGGCATTTCTCTGCTTCTGAGCTTTGGAGTTTTATCCTTTTTCCTTAATCGCTCCCTGCACATTGCTTCATATTGTTTCTGTCTTTCATTCCTGCAGTTCACACATAAGGAGAGCGTAATGATAATAAAAATTGACAAGAAAGCTCTGAGCTCTATGGATGTACAAAAACATGCCACCTGACGTGAACTAACTCTTTGAAAAACACAAAACTGTCTTTCATTAACACTTGGCGTACATTCATTAATTTTCATTAACGCGCGTATTCAATTTTTCTTGAATGTTGAGCCGGGGAAAATCTGCGATGGATGATTTCTGCGATTCGCATCGCAGCATCGCATCATCGCGTTATCGCATTTTATCAATATGTGTTATCGCAGGGTTAGCCGATCACGTTTATCGCATTATCGCAGATTGTTGTTTCGCGCGATCGCAAGATCGCCGATCGCATTATCGCATTATCGCAAGATCGCAATTCGTTAAATAGTTATGTGTTGTTTTTGCGATGTTGCGATATGCGATGTCGCATATCGGCCATCGGCGATTTCTTAAAGTTTTCGTTTATGAGCATTTCTTAATGCATGCGATGCGATGGATTTCGCGTCGCATTCTCGCAGTTTATCATTCTACTCACAAGGAAATATCCTATCTTCTTTGCGCGATGCGGTATTTTCTTAAGGAGTATAATACATGAGTTTTAATTGGATTTTTGAATTTTTTACTAAGGGTCCCCACTTATCTAGTGTTATTGCTAATACTAAATAAGGAGGGGGGTTGTTGGTGGCCACAACAGACCCCAAATCGATTACTGTTGTTGCCTTTCATTGCTTTGCAGGCATACTTATTTTGGCTCATTTCCGGGGCTCCACTGACCCTTTCCACATTTTAAATCTTTATGCTCCTTACAAGAATCGTTTCCCATTCTGGAACGATCTTCTATCTTCAGGACTTCTTGATATTGACTCTTTGATTATTGGTGGCGACTTCAATTGCACTTTTTGTAATGATGAAATTTGGGGCTATGGCAGGAAATCTGATCCTATAGGTAATCACATCCGGGAATCCATTATCCAGTACAATTTCATTGATGCCCTACCTGTTGTTATGGCTCTAACCTGGGACAATGGAAGAACGAATAGCTCCTATCTGGCGAAGAGAATAGACAGATTCATTTTTCATGAGCACCTGATTGATAAATTCGGGCCTCCCTCTATGAACATCATTCCGTCCTTTATTTCTGATCATCGACCCATTACTATCCAATGGAAAAATTCTGGATGCAAACTCGACTATCCCTTCAAGTTCAATAGAACTTGGCTTGCTGATGAATCTTTCAATATTTTTATTAAGGAAACCTGGAAGCAGTTCCCCACGCTAGATAGTGTTCCTACTTGGCCTTTTATTGAGCGCCTGCAGACCATTCGAAGGAAGGTCAAAAAATGGCAAAAGGAAAAGGCGGCCGCTAACAGAATGGAGTTAAAATCCATTTGTAAGGAACTGGAAAAGTTATCCGCTATCCTCAAAAATTCTCACATGCCATCCTCTACAAGGAACCGTATTTGGAATTTAGAAAAGAGAAAACAAAAAATCCTGAAAGAAGAAGAGGCATCGTGGAGGTTCAAAAGCCACGCATTATGGCTCAGGGAAGGTGATAAGAACACCAAGTTCTTTCACAGATTTGCAAATAAGAGAAGGGAATCAAATGCCATTTGGGAAATTAAGGATGAGTATGGCATTTCTCGTAACACTCAGGAGGCAATTTCCAAGGAGGTTGTTAAATACTTCAAAAGGAAATACTGTGAGGGCTCCGTTTGCAGCTTTGAGGATATTTTTTGGGGCATTGACCCTTATCCCACAATGTTTGATGAAGGCCTAAACAATGCGCTCATTGCCGAAGTTACTGAAGAGGAATTATTGGCTACGATGAAATCTTTTCAGAAAGATAAGTGCCCCGGGCCCGATGGGTGGACCATAGATTTCTTTATCCATTTCTTCGAGTTATTCAAGGAATATATCCTCAAGATGGTCGACGTCTCCAGATCCCATGGATTCATCAGCCAGAATATTTCCTCTACATATATCGCCCTTATTCCTAAGAAAAAGCCCTCATCTTCATTCGCTGATTATCGTCCCATATCTTTATGCAATGTGCTATATAAGATTATATCAAAGATTATCGCCTCTCAAATCAAGAACACTCTCTCTCTTCACTTGTCTTCAGAACAACATGGGTTCCTCAAAGACAGAAGCATTACTGAAGCGGTGGCCCTCACCCAAGAATGTATACATTCTATGCACAGCAGAAAAATGAATGCGGCAATTCTTAAAATCGACCTGAAAAAGGCTTACGACTGTGTGAGCTGGAGCTTTATCAGATGCCTTCTGACTAGGATCGACTTAGATGACAGGTGTTCTCGATGGATAATGGCTTGCGTGGTGGACATAAATTTCGCGGTCCTCATAAACGAGGTTCCTACTCCTTTTTTCAGAGCTGCAAGGGGCTTACGCCAAGGCTGCTCCCTGTCTCCTCTGATCTTCATACTTGTCATGGAATCCCTGAGCTTACACATCAAGATTGCGGTTCAACAAGCGAGAATTAAGCCTCTCCCTATCAGTAAGCATAATTACATGTCTCACTCTCTTTTCGTTGACGATATTCTTCTATCTGCGATTTTGTGCAGGTCCACATGGCTGTGTATTTTTGATATTCTGGAGAGGTTTCAAAGTGCCACCGGAATGCTAATCAACGATCTGAAATCTTCTTTCCACGTCGCTGATGAAAATGCTGATACCATCACTTATATTTCAGAACTTTTCCATATTAAGGCTTTTTCTATTATGAAGGGTATCAAGTACCTGGGCTTCTATTTAAAACCAGCATGCTACAGAGTGGCTGATTGGACATGGTTATTGGATCGATTCTACAACAAAATTTCCTCTTGGGAGTTTCGATGCTTATCAATTGGGGGCCGTGCCGTCCTCACCCAATCGGTTCTGGTTCAAATCATGGTTTACTGGGCCCTTCTCTTCTATATCCCCCTGGCCATTATAAACAAACTTAACAGGATGATCACCATTTTCATATGGGGTGGTCAGAAAGAGAAGTATAAATTCCACCTCTGCAAGCTGTCGATGCTAACCCATCCAAGAATCATGGGAGGCTGGGGCATACTAGATTTACACTCCTTCAGAAGAGCACTTCTATGCAAAACTATGTGGAGGGCGTTAATGGGGGATTCTAGCTGGAGCAAAACTATCAGGGCGAAATACATGGAGGACCGCGACATAAATTATTGGTTCAGGCAGTGCTCCATTGGGACCGCCAATGGCTCAATCATTTGGAGAGGGTTTAAAAAAATTGAACAATTCTTCAGAGAAAATTTGATATGGAATTTCCAAACGGGATCCAACATCATTATGGGTTTCGATGATTTTGCAGGTTCAGGGAATTCGATCCACTTCTCCCAACATCTCCTTAGACATTTGCACAACAGGGGGCTATATTTCTGGGCCAGTGTTATCAAGAAATGGGATGACGCCATCCCAATATGGAAAACTACAAATGAGTTACAGTTGAACGATGTTCTTGCGGCCCAATGGAAAGACATCACCCTTTCATTACAAGCACGTGGTATCTATCGTTCCAGGAACAGGGATGGCATCTCTTGGAAAGGACTCAGCGGATCTTCAGCTGTATCTGCTAGACACATATATTCCCAGATTATTTTTTCAGAAGCCGATACCTCTGGACATATCTTCCCGCCTATCTTCTGGAAATCTGGCTACCTTGTTAAAATCAACATTTTTGCATGGCTGGTCTTTCATAACCGCAATCTCACTTGGGAGAATCTCCAGAGGCATCAGTGGTTTGGACCTGCTATTTTCCCCCTCTGCAGATCGAATTCTGAAGACAATGTCCACTTATTCCATCAATGCCCCCAATCTATACTGATTTGGCAACAGGTATCTGCTCACTTTGGTTTCACATATGCCAACCCACCTTCTATCATCGAGGCTTTCTACATATGGAGTAACATGTGTAAAAGGAAGCGGCCGATCCCATTGATCACCATATGGAACATCTGGAAATGGCGAAATCGGTTAATCTTTGACTCCAAGAAGAGCCCAATTAAACTGTTCTTTGAATCTGTCCTTCTATTTTATGAAGCACTTGATCTGCCTCGCCTACCAAATATCAAACATGGAGTGGATCAGCGGCCCACTAATAAACTCGAATACCCTTATGCCTTTTTCGATGGAGCCGCTCAGCTGGACATTTGCGCCTGTGGTTTTTTTATTATTCCAATGGAAGGTCAATCTTTTGATATTCATTGGAATGGTAGTCCTGGTACCAATAACAAAGCGGAAATCATGGCTCTGGCTGGTCTCATCATTTTCTCTGATTTCCTGGGTATCAAAAACCTTCACATCTTTGGAGATTCCAAAGTCACCATTGACCATGTTTTATCCAAAAACCGCATCAGAAATATTCACCTAGCTGGTTGGTTGGACATACTTGAGGCTTTGTGGCTTAACAGGAAGGGCTACACAAACTCCCACATCGACAGGGGAAAAAATCAAAGAGCTGATGCATTGTCAAAACAGGGACTGTCAACGCCGCAAGGAATATGGAAGCTGCAAATTTCAATTGACAACTCCTTCCACCAGATTCAAGAATTTTTTATGCAGGGTTCTTCTTTCACTATTTTATGAATTCTTCTCTGATAGCATTTTTTATCCCCAGCCTTGTCTCTTTTGTTGGCTTATGATCTCTCTTTCTCTGGCTCATGGGAATGCTTATCAATTTTTTCTATAACAAGACATCCCCAATACATCTTTTTCCTCATGGCTACCACATAGTTGATCTACCTGCAAGGCACATATTTTATCTCCTGGAGGTCTTATGTTCTTCTTTTCTCCTCATATCAGAGTTGCCCATGGATCACATTGCTGTATTTTTCATGATGTATTTTTTGGACAATCATAATATAACTATAAAGTTTTTTTTCATGCTGAAAAAAATTATTAGGTGGATGGTAAGGATTTAACCTCGAAAGAATATTCTAGAATATTCTTAGTAGTAGTCACAGATCAAAGGTTGAGATTTACCTCAAAAGTAGTTATACTTTCCTGTCTTTTTAATTAAATTAACTAATTAAAAAATATTGTCATATGAACATGAGTTATGATTTTTTGTGCATACGGTATTATTAAGCCATGGTATTGTAACAAAGCCTATTTACAGGTTAAGGATCTCCATGGTAAAATGGGGATAAATTTTCATGGTTCAGAATATCATTACATGTTTTTTAAATGTATATATGTTTAACTCATATTATAATTCTTTCAATAATTAATAATAATAACAATTTAAAATAAAGTTTTACTTTACCTTTTTTATGATTTTTTTAATCTTGACAATGTGAAATGTATCATGAAGTAAGTGTTTTGACACCTATCCCATAAATTGCATCTCCCAATTCTATACACTATTCCAAAATTAAAATAATTTTAGATCTATTTTAATTCTATATTTATCAAGTAACAGTAGGAATCAAATATTTAAGATATAAACTTTCTTTTAAGTTCCACCTTTTAAGATTAATTTACATTGAAAAAAGTTTAATTTTATTTATATTTAATAAACATAAAAAATGAATCTAAATGGAGGAATTTAATAGTAGGCATGCAACTGGTGAATGTAGTAGATAATGGATCTCATGAAAGAAGAAATTATTATAAAGGGTCTAGGCACTCAAGGAGTGTTAGTAGATGCCATTATTCAACTAAACATTCGTCTAGGAGAGCAACTCTACTAAGTTTTGGAATTTTTTGAGATCGAATTATCTTTTAGTATATCCTTGGGGTTATGGTCATTGTAATTGTCAATTTGTTCGTTTGATTCTTCCTAGTAATCATGCAAAGCGATGTGGCACTTTTGATGGCCACAACAAAATACCACATCACCTTACATCCTTTGTGTTTGGTTTTGGGTTTCCTTCACATAGCTTTACTTGACACTTGCATTGAAAATAAACTGGACCATTAATTAATTTATAATCGTATTACTTGATACTTGCATTGAAAATAAGCTGGACCATTAATTAATTTATAATCGTATTATAAATATATTGTAAAATATTATTATAATTTCTTTTTAATTAATGTATATATATTTTAATTATTATAATTTATTTTTAAATTTATTAATGTATATATATTAAAAACATATATATGGTAATTATAATAATAAAAATTAATTAAAATGAAAATATAAAACGTTTGCATCAATCTAAATTGAAAGGAATAAATTTATTACACATTGTTCAATTAAACCATTAAGAACCAATAGTGCATTTGGGCACCTCGACACCACAAAAGTCAAGCAATCCCACGAACAATAATGCAACCGTAGAACTGACCTAGCAACCTCGGCATTCGTTAAAAACATAAATAAATTTGTTTAATATATAAAAATTCTCATTAAATGTGGACACAACACATGTGGGATATTAAACGACACCAGAGGGACAGTGGGGCACTCAATGCTTAAAACGAATACTCCTATGAACACACAGGTATATGTCATACAGTTCCAATAGCGCGCTACGCAAATCAACAAGCACACAGGTCTATGTCATACAGTTCCAATAGCGCGCTACGCAAATCAACAAGCATTTACAATGATTTGATCTTGCTATTAATTTTGGGAGTTGTCTATAAGGCGACTTTTTGAAAGTCTTTCCGGCGGATTTTTCCGGTCGAAATCCGGCAGGAATTATTGGAATCGCAAGTTTGATAGCTAGTTTCTGCACAATGAAAGTGTCCCAGGGGTTTTTCAGGGTGCTGAATCCAAATATGCAGTTAAAAAACCATTTTAACTGCAAGAAATCAAGATTTGACCTCAATTTCTTCGCCGGATTCCGTCACCGGAATCTTCAAAAAGTCGCATTATAGACAACTCCTTAATTTTGGTTGATTAAAAAAATTTAAAATCTATCTAGAATTTAACATTATGAAATTAAATTTATTATTTTTAAATAAAATTTATTTTTATTTATTTTGAAATATTTATCTTTTTATTGTGTAATGATGCAAGAATTGACTTTTCTGTATTTTATTATCAATTACTATGTACTAAATCTCTAATTACTATGTACAATAAATATAAATAAATTGAAAAATAACATTATATATTATTTACTATGTACCATAAACACAAATGATTTGTGATTAAATTCAAAAATCCCATTTTCTCATTGGTGGAAAGTATTGAATACACCATTTTTATGGGTTTTATTTTTTAATTAAAAAAAATTAAAATATAAATATGTAAAAATAACATGTGTACAATATGTACAATTCTCATTATATCAATCTATACTCTAATGACATGACATGTGTACTATAATATGAGCATTATATAAAAAGAATTACCATAGTTAATATTAAATAAATAATTATTAATTTGTTATCATTCTCTTCAATGTCAATTTTACACACACACACACACACATATATATATAACCTTTATCTACCAAACAAATCTTTAATTATATTACAAAAATTAATAATAAAAAAAGTTAAACAAATATTTATACAACTCATTTTACAATTTTATTATTGTTTGGAGTACATATAACACAACATGATATTAAAATATTTTATTAAACTAAGTGGCATGGAACGCTAGCTATGCGACCTTGTTTAAAATTGTTATTTAAACAAAGTTGTATAGTTAGTGTTTTTTGTCGCTTAGTTTAGATATAGTTAAATTAAAGTAAATAAATAAAAAATAGCAAAGAAAACCAAATTCATTTGATTCATTTTTTTGCATGAAATCATTAATAAATAAATAAATAAATAATTGTTAGAATATTTCGAATGTGGATTGTGTAGAAAGATTTTGACAATATGAATAACTATGCAAATCGCCACTCATAAATAAATAATATTTTAAAATAAATTTTGATAACTAAAAAATAAATTAAGTAATTGGGGTTTTTGCAGTGCATTATATTAAATATCATTTTGGGATTCAACTGTGTTAAATAAGTCATTCATCTATGACCATTTCCATGAGGGGTAGTCATAACTGACTAATTTCTCGTGATTTTTGAATAGTCCACTTAACACTCGTTGCATCTGCTGATGCTCACAGGGGTGAAGAAAATCATGAACATTAAATGGACTATTCAAAAATCATAAGAAATTAGTCAGTTACGACTACCTAATTTTAATCCTGTACTAGTAGTGTTCTAACGATCATGATTAATATTATCGTTAATATTGTTTATTGTACACAAATGGTAATCTTGTTCAAAGGTACCTTTTTACAGGACTAGCCAGGATCAATCATGGTGGTTGTTTTTTAATAGAGACTAGTTTGTAGTAATAAATAATTATTTATTTGTCATGTTTAAATTTATTTTGGCTTATTTTCTATTGAATTAAAAGAAATATTTTTTCAGTTATATATATAATGAATTTATGTTAAATATTGGATTTGGGTATGTATATAAAATTGTTTTAAATTTATCATATATTTGCTTAAATCATTCGTGAGTTAATAAATTACTATACAAATTCATAAGTGCATTTTTATTTTATATTTAATTAATAGTTATTTCTTTTTTTGGTTACACATTTAATTCTTGATTAGAAGTGAGGTTATCTTTTCTCTTGATTAAGATAGGGTTTATTTTTCTGTCACTTAAATTAGGTTGTGTTTTGCATCTTGCATTTTAATTCATTCATTCTCTAAGTCTCCTTGTGCAGGAGCAAGCCCCATGGTGGCTTGATTGAGCCCTACTTTCAGTGACATCAAAAAAGGATAATCGTCTCCAAAGCAATATCATATAGGTGATTCCATCCCATTTAGTTTGTTAAGCACAATCTTCACTTCTTATAAACACACTGAAATATCATTATTGTACATATTATACATATTAGGATAGTATAGGCTAGTCTTATGGTAATTGGAGACCCATTGAACTAGTCGGATTGCCACTACAATGGAAAAAAATCTAATTGGGACTCTGATTGGGCAATTCCTCACGTGTTGAGCAAGGACATTTCCATGCATCAACACCTAGATGACCAAATAATTTGAGCATGAAACCCATGCTTGAAAAATAATATAGAAATGTCTTCTTTTCATGTTTACATGAAATATATGATAATATAATTAAAATAGTAATTATGAAGACAAAACCTAGTTACATTTTCTACCACTCCCTCTTAACTAGGGAGGTATTCATAATCCCATAGGTACAAGGATATACTCAAACTGAAATGTTCTCATAAGAAGAGTCGGATTGGCAAGCCATCTTTTAAGCATCATCAACATGACCAACATTTTCAATACCAACGTAATGATGCTCTTTTGACTAACAAGCTCTAACTCTCCACAAGTTTAGAGCACAATGTTAGGAGGCACAAGTATATATGGACACCTAAGTCTCTCAAGGCACATACCCCATCCCAATGTTCACAAGGTATGTCCTTCCAGGACTTATTCTTATCTTGGATTCCCAATCCTCAAAGAATATATGTCATCTTTGACCACTCTTATCTTGGATACCATGTTAGATCCTCAAAGAGTGTCAGTCAATGAAACTACTTCCTATCTTGGATTTCCAATCCTCAAGGATTACCAATTCCGAGATGCTTAACCAATCCTCCATTCTCCCTCACAATGTGATACACTAGACGTATGGTGGTTAGTCACGGCCTAGTGCATGACACCTATGGAGAATATAGTGTCTGCCATCACTCCTTCTCAATCAAGGGGGAGGTCCTTACTCCTTATCAAATATAAAGGAGATTTATTGCTCCCTCTCAATCAAGGAGACTTCATTATATACTTCATTGTTTATTTCTTTTGTTGGTTACTTGTTCTTTTGTGGAGATCATAGTAGTAGCTGCAAGGGCTCCTATTTTTCATCATCATATCATATCTTGAGCTTCGACCTTCCTGGATGTTGTGGAGCCAAACTCTTTCTCGATCTTCTTTCGTAACAAGGTTCATTCCATCAACCTTCATCACTTTCCATCAATCATTATCTTCATTATCAATAGTATCTTTCCAAAATAATCAATGTTTACTTAATCGTTGCTTTCTTTGTCCATCAGAAAGTGAATATCATCGGATTCAACATGACGAATATGGTATCTTGTGACTTGTTATCTTTTCTGCCATTCATGGTCTACATGTTTTCGGTCTTCAATACTACTAAGCCAAAAATCAATTGTGTCTACTCAATCCATGTGATTATAATTGAGCTTAAACCAAATAGTTGTAGATGTGTTGTCTCAATTGTTATCTTTCCTATCCATATTTTTGCAATATGTGCTTTCAAGTAGCCAAGTTGAATCGTCAATACCAAATTATCGAAATAGAGTTCCCTAGTTGTGATAACCTTCAAGATGTCATGTTTTGCTACTAGCTCCCTCTGAGATCAACATCTCTTTGCGTGGTCTATCTTCATACTAGAATCATTCTTCATGCTTTTTGTCCTTCAAGTATTGATCAATGATTTTGTGGAGTGAACTAATCAAGCTTCAAAATCATGTTTAGTAGAGTTTATGCAGTCCCCTATAAAGTTGTACATCTTTCATTCTTTGAGAGACCAAATCATGTGTTCATGAATATCATGCTTCAGGAGACCATATTGAATGTTGGTAAACTTCATCATGATTTCTACCCATCTATCATTCTTCTATATATTGAATAATCATATGGAAGAGTTTCCAAAACATATCATGTTTGTCTATCATGCATTGATGCATATGGAAGAGTTCTCTCTTATTCATCATGCTCCTTTGGGTCGATCCATTGAACAAAAGAGTTATTTCCAATCTATTTTTATACCATGCTTATGCTACTAAGCATATTTATGCAAAAATATCTTCCTACAATATTGAAGACATGAATTCTACTTCTTAGTGAGAAGTTCTTAAATATATACATACCTCTTCCTTTATGCTTGTCATCTCTCTTCCTTTATGTTTAGAATGATGTTCAAGATGAGATTCCTTCTCTAAGATGAGAAGTGCTCAATTATATCTTCATGTTGCAACTCGATTATCTTCATTTCTGCAAGCTTCTTTGATGCTAGCTTTCATAATTTTAGTAGAAGTATGCCTTTGTCATGTTATAAATATTCTTTCACATAGTGAGGAACCTTCATAATCACTATCAAGGATCCTTGTGATCCTTTCTAGTTAATAGACTACTTCTATGATTATGTGAATGCCAAATAGTAACTACATGAATGATGGAGTGTTGGATGGTCCAAAATCTTCTATCTTCTTCTTGATGACTGCTACCAATTTAGAGATGCAACTGACAATGTGGACTCTAATCTTTCTAGTGCTCTATGTGTCTTCTATGATGCCATGCTCTTCTAGAAATTTCATTGTACATGCTACTCTAATTGCCATCCTCTAATGAAAAAGAAAACATATTGTAAGCAAACCTGATAGTGGTGGAATCCTTCAATAGTATAGATCCTTGGTGTCTTCATTCTTCTTGGGTTCTTCATTTTCTTGAGTTGTATGTGCTCCACTTCTTTCCTTCCTCTTATTGTTCTTCTTGTTTTGTGGGTCTTTGGGACAATCTCTCTTAAAATGTCCATATTCATTACATCCAAAGCATTGTACTTTGGACATATCTAGATTTCTTTGTGATTGATTGGTGTTCCTTTGACGAGGCTCAAACTTTCCAAACTTTCCTTTCTTCTTCTTTACTTTAGAAACAAAATCTTGGGACCTTTCATTTGGTTCGGTGTCATATTTTGCCTTTATTCTTGTTTCTTCTATCATACACAAATACCATATCTCATCAAAGTTCAGAGTGTCCTTCCTTGAGTAAATGCTTGTCATAAAGCTACTCCATTCGAGAGGTAATGCATTAAGTATACAAGTTATTAGTTCAGAATCAATCACAACTTCTCCAAGTCCTTGTAATTGATCCCTTAATTGTGAGACCTTCAAGAGGTATGAGGTCAATTCTTCATCCTTTGACAACCTTGTCTTGTAAAGCTTATTCCTTAGAGATATCTTCTGACCCGTGGTGGTTACTAAATATAATTTCACCAATTTATCATACATTTCTTTAGATGTGCCTAAATATGCAACAAAAGGAATGAGATGATCCTTAAGGGATTCAATGGGGATCCTTTGAGCTCTCACTTCTCCTTTAATGTGCTTTTTCAATTCTTGAGTCTTGAACATAGTCCATGGATTCATTCTCTAAAAGTCTCAAATCTATCCTTTTCTTCCATGCTTGAAAGTTTGTTGACCTGTCAAGCTTATTTCCTTCCTTACAAAAATAAATCATTTTATTTGGAGATTGAGCCATATAGATTAATTTAGTAGTTAATTGATAAATAAATCTTCAAATACGTTGATGCTCCCAATATTTCCAAGAGACTTCAAAGATGCCCTAGAGCCATGATTTCGAGGATGCCTTCAAATATAGTGTCTTCAATTTGCGCCAAATAGGGGATGATGTTCCCAGGATTCTTGATGATCCCTTGTCTTCCTTATCCTTGTATGATGCTTCTTACAAAGACGCCTTCCAACGATCCTTCAAAATGATAACCTTCCAAGAGAGATATCAATATTATTATTTAAGATAAAAAGCCTTCAATGGAGCAGTAACAACCTTCCTTAAAGATGTTCCTTTTGATTCATCCTTCTTGTAGCCTCCCTTGTATCCTTCTCTTATGTCCCGAACTTGTGTAATTCTTGTGAGATACCACAGTATAGTATCATTCTTCTACATCTTGATATTTCAAAGTTTTTCTTTGAGGGCCAGTTTTCTATGGTCACTGCTATTCTCAAATAGTTTCATTAGAGCCTTCCACATTGCGAAAGGACTTTCTTTCCCATGGAGATTTAATACAATGTGGTCTCACACTCCCTCCAAGATAATTCTCCTCACCTTAGCTACATATTTCTTCCATTAGGCTAGGTTTTGTGCATCAGTTGATCATAGTTTTGGAATGTTTGTCTTGACATATTCCAACAATCTGTTGTCATCAAGCACCACCTCCATGTGATCCTTCCATGCAATGAAATTCAAGTTGTCTTCCAAGGCATACTCTAATCTCAGTCCATTCTCATGGGGGCTTCACTGAATGAACCTCTGACATATCACTTGTGTTTGTGGCATACTAAACAATACCCTTAATTTGACTACATATTGGAAAATACCTCTAAAAATCACATTATTTAACCCCCTACCAATACGAACCCAATACACCTTCCAAATTTAAAAAACCCCTAGTTTCACTAGATATTATAGGTATCCATTCTACATTAACATTTTTTATACCCCTTTATATATTTTCGTTAACTTTGAGCTCTATTATTTATGTCTTCCAATATAAAAATCCTTTACCCCCTATTATATGCTCAATATATTATGTCATTTTTTCCTCAATATATATAACCCAATATGAATGCATGTGATATGGTATTTCTCCCCCAGTGAAGCCCCTGTGGTCATTCGAGTCTCAACTCTGAAGAGATCCTGCTAGACTGAAGCTGCAAATCGAACCTCTTGAGAAACAACTTCAAAATTCTTGTTCTAATGCAAATCCTTCTCTGATACCATGTAGAAATATGGTGATATAATTATAGCTACTCAATAAATTTAATCTAAATCAAGAGACATAGCTCTACTCTACTGCTCTATGGAAATTAATTCACAATTTAGAACAACATTCGTAAACATGCAATAATCACATACACAAGTACGAAAATTTATCCAGGGGAAACCAGTTAGTAAAAACCCCTTAAGCCTGCTTGCGTTAATAAGTTGAATAGAGAATGTATTACAATTTCTTTCTCTATATAAATTCCTTGTAGATTCAAACTACTTATGTAATTTGCTAAAACAAAAGAATTGAATCTACTCTACTCATCAGCGAAAACAATTAATCGATCGAGAAATCACAACATAAACATGAGACAAGATTCAATCACATATGCTCAGAGATTTATCTAAGGGGAAAGAAACTTCTCAAAATCCCTTCCTATATGTATTGCATTAGTCATAAAATAGAGAAGAAATACAATGCTTGTTCAAGCCTGAATAATCTATGCACAAGTATAATCTATCTCGTTGCCTCACAAGCTGACTCTAGCCAATACTTATCCAATTTTGTTGCCTTCCAAGCTCATATTTCCTTGCGTTGTTTCCTTGGGAATTAGTCCCCTATTAATTATGGAAATTCCCAATTAGAATTGTGTAATCCCTATAGGCCCTTCTCTGACTGCATGCACCACCTGTACAACTCAAAAAATTATACAATTGATAGTACATTTCCCTTGAACTCCAATCTCAACTGGGTAACTCGAATTTCATGCATGCATGAGTTAATTATGGCTTATTTATTAGTCAGCTGGTTGAACACTGAAGTTGCACCCCCTACTAGTTTCTCCACTAGTTGGAACTAGTTTAACTAACTTTAACTGAATTTAACTTAATTAAATTATTACAACTCAAATTAAACTCAACTTAGGCTCCTAAAATTTAGGAACCACTCTACATGACTCAAGTTAGGCCCTCAACTCGAATTAACTTAGCCAACTAAGTGAACTAACTTAGTTAACTCATTTTTGTTGTCTTGTGATGTGGAATTACAATTTTCTCTTAATTTAATTCAAGGGAAAATTAAATCAGGATTTTTCTTATTTTCATTTTCAACACTTCCTCTCAACAAGAAAGGGATTATCATATACCCCAATCCTTTCTTCTCTTGACAATGCCTTTGTCAAAATATTTGCATCTTGTTCCTTTGTAGGAATGTATTCCAACAACATGATCTGCCTCTGCACGCAATCTCGTAGATGGTGATACAAGATGTCGATATGCTTGGATCGATCATGAAAAAATGGATTTTCAGAGAGTTTGATGCAACTCTGATTCTCACATTAAATAATGGTGGGATCCATCATTTGGCCAAATAACCCAACAAGAATCTTCCTCAGCCAGATAGCTTCACAATTTGCTTGACTAGTAGCCATGTACTATGCTTCTATTGAACTGAGTGCAAATGATCATTGCTTCCTGTTGTACCAAGAAACTATTGTTGACCCAATACTGAAGACTACTCCTGAAGTTCTCTTCTAATCTGATGGACTACCTACCCAATTTGCATCTGTGAAGCCTTGAAGCTTCACTCCCTCTATTTGTTTGTACCAAAGACCATACTGAGTAGTACCTCTGAGGTATATCGACACATATTTGGTTGCCTTCCAATATAGTTTGGTTGGCTTAACCATTGCTTGACCAACTTGGTAAACTACGTAACACATGTATGGTCATGTGTTCACCAAATACATAAGTGAACCCACAAGCTTCCTATAAATAGTGGCCTCCACCTCCTCACCTGAAGTGTTATCCTCTTTCCTCTAACTTCCTACTAGAGGAGTGTCCATGGGTTTGCTACTCTCCATTCGGAACTTCTTTAGTATCTCGTTGGCATACTTGCCCTGAGAGACAAACAGTTTCCCATCTCCTTTCTATACCTCCATACCGAGATAATGCATGAGCCCCAGGTCCTTCATCTCAAATTCTCTTGCAAGATTCTCTTTGAAAGACTTGATCATCTTCTCATCACCAGTTAAAATTAAATCATTGGCATATAATACTATAATCAATAATTTACCTTCAACAACAATATGGTAAAGGTTTATATCTACTTCACTTTTGGTGAAGCCCAACCTGGTGAAATAGTTTTCAATCCTAGTATACCAAGCACAGGGTGCTTATTTCAATCCATACAGTGCTCACTTGAGTCTACACACATACGAATCTCTGTTGAAGGTCTCAAATTCTTCCGAATTCTCAATGTACACCTCTTCCTCAATCACTCCATTGAGGAATTTTGTCTTCACATCCATCTGATGTATCTTCCATCCCATTTGTGTTGCAAGAGCTAGAATTGATCTGATTGAAGAGTACCTTGCAACTAGAGCAAAGGTATCCTCATAGTCAATTCCCTCCACCTAACAGAACACCTTGGCCACAAATTTGGCCTTGTGTTTCTTAATGCTTCTTTGTACTTCTTGCTTCACCTTGTAGATCCACCGTGAACCTACCACTGACTTGTTCTCCAGTCTTGGGACATCTTCCCAGACATTGTTTCTGACTATGGAATCATATTCCTCTACCATGGCATCAACCCATACTGGTTTATGGACTGCTTCCTTGAATGAGGGCTCTACCTCAACTAGCTCACTCATTAGAGCCATGTACCCAGTGTATCGATCTAGTGACCTCCTCTGCCTGCGTTATGATGTCGGTGCTCCCACATTCTCTCTAACATCATGCCATAATCTGTCATCGTCCCTGGCGTGCTTCCTTCCATCTCTGGATGTCTCTGCATGGGTGGGTTGTTCCACTCTCTTATCCTCTGCTTGTGGTTTCTCCACAACATCCTGAGGTTCTTCCTTTGGATCCAAAAGCTCCTCATTTGCATGCAACTAAATCTCCCTCTCAATGGAACATATCATGGCCTTCTATTCATCGAACTTCACATCCTATGACATGGTAGGTACACCCGATAGTTGTGAGGTGTATCAGTGTACCCCATAAATATGCCCAACTCAACCGTTGGCTCTAGCTTTTTCCTTGCATCCTTGGAAACATGGCAGTAAACTGATAAACCAAAGATCCTAAAGTGTGACACATCTGGTTTATTCCCTGAAAAAGATTCTTCTGGTGTACTCATTCCCAGAATCTAATGAGGAGTCTTCTTCTGCACATATACCATTGTGTTGCATGCTTCAGCCCACAAGTGCAATGGTATGCCCTGATCATGCAACATCGCCCGTGAAGCTCCCACAATACTTATGTTCTTCCTCTCAACTACCCCATTCTATTTTGGTTTGTGGGGTGTTATTAACTCCCTTTGAATGCCTTCCTTTGCACATAAATTATTGAACTCATTCGACACATATTCACCACCGTTATCGCTCCTGAGAGCCTTCACTTTCCTGCCAGTGTCTTTCTCAACAAGTGCTTTAAATTCACAAAATTTGGAGAATGTCTGGTCTTTCTTTTGCATGAAGAAAATCTAGCACTTATGTGAGAAATCATCTACAAATATAACATAATACATGTGCTTGGCCGTGGAGGTTGTCGAGAAAGTTCCACACACATCTGAGTGAACTCTTTCAAGGAATGCTTGCGCTCTACTGTCCTTATCATGAAAGGTGGCTTTGGTGTACTTCCCCAATGTACATCCTTTGCATGTATCTCATTGCTCTAGTGCACCCTTGGGAAGTTCTGTAGAAATCCGTTGCATGATCTTCAAAGCTCCATGTTGCAAATGGCCAAGTCTCCTATGCCATAATTCACTGATGTCTCGGATTTGTACCTTCTCTTCTTTCATGCTCAAAGAAACATAGTCTTCTACATCCAATTTGTAGAGGTTCTTCACCCAAACCTCAATCTGCTTCACTTGTCCCAAGGCAACATGTCTAACGAAAGCCTTTCCTTTGCTAAATATCACATTGTAGCCTCAGTCTTCCAACATAGCAACTTAAACTAAATTCTTCTTCAGACCCGGAACATACATGACATCTTTTAATGTGAGAGGAGAACCAGAATCCCTCTAAAAAGTAACTGTATTGATACCAGTCGCACTATACCTTCCATCATCTCCCATCTCAATGTGCATCTGGAGGTCCTTCTCCTCCAAGTCATTGAAAAATTATTTGTTTCCCGTCATATGGAATGAGGCTCCACTATCCAGATACCACACACTACCCATCACCGATGTCACCATGCATGCAATGAGTGTGAAATCCAACTCGAATTGTGAAGCTAGAGCTTCACCTGCCACTCCTCTTGAGGGCTTCTTGTCGGCCTTCTTGTGCAGACACTTTGTGGCATAGTGTCCCAGCTCATGACAGTGAAAACATTTAATCTTCGACAAGTCTTTCTTCTTGCCTGCCTGACCAAAATCTCCTTTGGATTGGGATTTCTTCCCTTTCCCTTTCTTTTCCTTTCTAGCCAAGGCACAGTTCTCCTCATCCTCAACCTTGGATGAAGTTCCATCTCTGTTTCTCCGCCTGATCTCTTCCTACATGAGATCAGACCATAACCACTCCCAACTTGGTAGTTTGTCTCTACCATTCACAGAATCTTGATAACTGTGTCAGCTCTTGGGAAGACCCAATAGAGCTAGAGCTACCATATCTTCTTCTGGAATAGTAATACCGACCCTGCCAAGTTCATCACGACACTGTGTGAATTTTCTTAGGTACTGCGGAATTGATTCAACCTTTTTCATTTTGATGCTATGAAGCTTGTCCTTCAGTGCTAGCTTCATGTGGTCATTATTGTTCTCAAACAAGTCGGTCAGTGTTTTCCACATCGCGAATGGAGTTTCTTTCCTGTGGATATTCGAGACAATATGATCTCGAACTCCCTCCAATATGATCCTCCTCACTTTAGCTACATCCTTCTTCCACTGAGCGAGATCTTGGGCATCAACTGTTGGGGGTTTAACTACATCTGTCTTGATGTAATCTAGTAGCCCATTATCATCTAATACCACCTCCATATGGATCTTCCATGCCACAAAATTTGTGGTTCCTTCCAGAGCATACTCGAGCTTGAGTCCAATGGAAGTCATCTTCTCAGTCTTGGAGAAAACCTGCAACATTGATCTTGTAATTCGAACCTCCTACACAAACTTTGAATTATCTTCTCTTCTATTGTGATTCTTGCTCTGATACCATGTAGAAATTCCTTGTAGATTCAAACTACTTATGTAATTTGCTAAAACAAAAGACTTGAATCTACTCTACTCATCAGTGAAAACAATTAATCGATCGAGAAATCACAACATAAACATGAGACAAGATTCAATCACATATGCTCAGAGATTTATCTAAGGGGAAAGAAATTGCTCAAAACCCCTTCCTATATGTATTGCATTAGTCAGAAAATAGAGAAGAAATACAATGCTTGTTCAAGCTTGAACAATCTTTGCACAAGTATAATCTATCTCATTGCCTCACAAGCTGACTTTGGCCAATACTTAGCCAATTTTGCTACCTGCCAAGCTCCTATTTCCTTGCATTGTTTCCTTGGGAATTACCCCCCTATTAATTAGGTAAATTATCAATTAGAATTGCACAATCCCTATAGGCCCTTCTTTGACTACATGCACCACCTGTACAACTCGGAAAATTATACAACTAATAGTACACTACCATTGAACTCCAATCTCAACTGGGTAACTTGAATTTCATGCATGCATGAGTTAATTATGGTTGATTTATCAGTTAACTGGTTGAACATTGAAGTTGCACCCCACTACTAGACCTCCTACTAGTTCCTCCACCAATTGGAACTAGTTTAACTTAATTTAACTCAGTTTAAGTGAACTAAATTATTACAACTCAAGTTAAACTCAACCTAGGCTCCTAAAATTTAGGAACCACTCTATATGACTCAAGTTAAGCCCTCAACTCGGATTCAAACCGCCGTTCGACTGGCTGCAGCTCGGCCCGCCCAAGCTAGGGTTCTGAGACCGCTGCGCCGTCCTGGCTACTGCGCCCCAGCGCACAGCTCCCTGCCTCCCTCTGCTGTCAGATGGAGGCCCCTGAGGGCCCTTCTCCCCCTGCGGATCCGCCCCCTGAAGTTTCAGCATTTATGAACCTGATAGCGAATGGATCAGTTCGGCAACCTTCAGTGACCCAGCAAAAATTCATAAAAAGATTGGAATCTATCCCTTCTGTTGCCCTGCCAGAGGAGGATACCTGCAAAGCTGCTCTGAACCTGGCTGAAAAAGGCCTTATTGGCCAGTTTACAGGCCTATGGCCCTCTCCCAAATCTGTGGAGGAATGGACCCAAAGAAACTGGCAATCTCTCATAAAAAATGGAGTGAAGAGTTACTTCGTGGGCAAAGGGTACTTCGTCTTTGTCTTTGAATGCTCAGAAGACAGAAGCCTAATATTCAGAAATGGCCCCTACTTCATGGGGCCGCAGGGACTCTATCTAAATCAATGGAATCCAGACTTTGATCCCTCTCAAGATGTTCCATCCGCGGTGCCGGTGTGGGTAAGACTTCCCCATCTGCCCCTCCACTGTTGGAACCAAAAATCGTTTCAGACCATTGGGAACGCTCTAGGCAAGTATATAGACCAGGCAGTAAGAAGAGATCAATACTCTTGTGCGCGCATCTGCGTCGAAGTGGATCTCGAAGAAGGATTGCCGGAAGCGATCAAGCTCACGGTGGCAGGATGGTCGCACATCCAAGAGCTTGATTACGAACAGCTCCCATTTAAATGCAGACAATGTCATGGCTACGGCCACTTCGCCAAAAACTGTAAGAAGAAAGCAGAGGAACAGGCTGAGAAACAGAATGGAGAACAATGGACCTTAGTCCAAAGATCAGTCCAAGCAAAGAAAAACACAGGAAAAAGCGCTCCAACAAGTGACAGGAACAATGATACCCCAGCTCAGGAAACAGGAGATAATGAAAAAGGATCTGAGGAGGCACAACCAGATCCGCCGCCCAAAGTTCAGGCTAATGAGAATCCTGAGGAAACCCCACCAAAAAATAAAGAGGTAGGAGGTGACATCCACATTGAAGCCAATCAAGGCAGCCCCTCAAGCCCCACGTATGCTGACATCACGAAGAAAAAGCCAGCTATAAGCTCTGAGTCTTCAGAAGAAGAACTCTTTGAGAGGCCATTAAAAAGACCAGGAAGGAAATCCCGTAAAGAAAAAAGAGAAGAAGAAGCGGAAAGGCTCAAAACCCAAGGGAGCCAATCCACGATAGAAATGACAATCGGGAGAAGTAACAGGCCCAGGACTTCCAAGGGCGGTTCCACCCCAAGCATAGGTAAATAATGAAATTAGTCTCTTGGAATTGCAGAGGACTGGGGAGCCCCGCAAAAGTCGAAGCAGTTAAGGACCTCTTAAAATCGGAACCTGCAGATATCCTCATGCTCCAAGAGACTAAGATAGCAGGATAAGCCCTGCTAGAAACCGGAAACTCAAAATGGAAGAAAAACTCAGGCATAGCTGTCAGCGCTCGGGGATCCTCGGGAGGCCTGGCAATGCTCTGGAATGGAGAACTATTCCAGCTGATCAGCACTCATGAGACCTTGCATTGGATCTATACAGAAATCACCCACACTCCAAGTAAGTTAACTATCTCTTTGGTCAATCTTTATGTTCCAGTCAACTATTCAGAAAAAAGAGACTGTTGGAAGTCTTTGGCAGATTTCCTCGAACAGGAAGCCCCTAACAACATCATCCTCGCTGGTGATCTCAATATTGTTCTGAAAGCCAAAGAAAAAAGAGGAGGCACTGACCATAAGGACCCCATGGTGGGTGTCGTGGAGGAACTCGCTCAGATTTGGGATCTACAAGACTTCAATCCAATTCACGGCTTATACACCTGGTCAAATAATAGATCTGGAACAGATCACATTTCTGCTCGGCTCGACCGCTTCCTAGTGCAATCTCTCCTCATGAACAAGAAAATCATAACATCAAAAATTCTGCCCAAATTGTCCTCGGACCACAAGCCTATACAGCTCTATCTAGAAGATGAAGAAGACTTGGGCCCCATCCCCTTTCGATTCTCTCCTCAGTGGATTGAAAGAGAAGGCTTTATGGACACGGTGAAAGCATCCTGGAACATCCCCATCGCAGGATCCCCAAGCTTTGTTTGGGAGCAAAAACTGAAGCTCACTAAAAAAGCTTTGAAAGAATGGATCAAGAAACCAGCGCCCAACCCCACCTCTCTAAGAGTTGCAACAGTCCAGGCCTTGCATTCCCTGCAAAATAATATGGAAAGCAAAATCATTAATGAAAACCTCTTGGAAAAGGAAATTAGAGCGCAGAGAGCAGCCTATAAATCTTTCAGAAACGAGGAAGAATATTGGAGACTAAAATCAAGGAGCCTGTGGCTAAAAGGAGGGGACCGCAACACTTCTTTCTTCCATCGGAAATACAGGGCCAGATTGTCAAGGAATCACATAACAGAAATAAAGACTATGACGGGCCAAATCTGCAAGGGCAATCAACAAGTCAAAGAAGCTGCAGAACAACACTTTCAGAATCTCTACCACTCGGATGATCAAGGTGAAGAAATGGAGGAAACAGAATTTCTCAATCACATCCCCTCCTTAATTTCGCCTGAGGACAATGCAGAGTTATGTAAACCTGTCACAGAGGAAGAAATTATCAAAACCATCTGGTCCATGGACTCCGACAAGGCCCCCAGACCGGACGGTTTTTCCATTCACTTCTACAAAGTCTGCTGGGACATAATAAAATATGACCTCCAAAGGATGGTAAGGGGATTCATGTCAAAAGCCAAAGTAGGTGGTAGCACCAACTCAACCTACCTAGCTCTGATCCCTAAGGACTCTAATCCGGAAACTTTTGCCAGATTCAGGCCAATTTCTTTATGTAATGCTTCCTATAAGATCTTGGCAAAGTTGATGGCCAATAGAATGAAGCCCTTGCTCCCTAGAATCATCTCCACATCTCAAGGAGGTTTTGTGAAGGGTAGACACATCCTTGACAATGTCATCCAAGTTCAGGAGACCATTCACACAAGCCAGCAGAGAAAAGAGAAAGGTATGTTAATAAAGCTAGATATGGCAAACGCGTTTGACAGAGTTAATAGAGCATTTCTCAGCAAAGTCTTGCTTTCCTTTGGCTTCTCCAATCAGTTTGTTAATCTTCTAAAAGCCTGCATGAACAATCCATGGATAGCTCCACTCATAAATGGCAGACCTGCAAACTTCTTTAAAGCGAAGAGAGGCATCAGGCAGGGATGCCCACTCTCTCCCTATCTTTACATCATAATGGCAGAAGCATTAAGCCGAAAACTTGAAGATGAAAGACTGTCAGGCTCCATCCCAGGCCTCAAAACCTCCAACAGATTAAGCCCCATTAATCATGCTTTATTTGCAGATGACTCGATTCTTCTGGGGGGTGCCTCAATCAGAATTGCAAAAGCCTTCGGCAAGGTCATTAGGAACTACTGCAAAGTCTCAGGAGCATTGGTAAATGAAGGCAAAAGCGAAGTCTTCAGCTGGAATACAAATCATCAGGATCTCATTAATATTGCCAACACTCTTGGATTCAAAGGGCATTCACAATGGGAGAGCATCAGATACCTCGGTCTTCCCATAATCTCAGGAGTGAACAAAAGATCGCTGTGGAGTGACATAATCTGCAAATTCAAAGCCAAAATCTCGAAATGGGGAGGCCATTGGTTGACAAAAGGAGGTAAGGTCGTTTTAATCAAATCACAGCTCTCTTCTTTAATAATTTACCAAGCTGCCTTTCTGCTTGCTCCCAGAAATATCATGGACCAAATCTCCTCACTGCTTAGGAATTTCCTCTGGCAAGGGGGCAGGGGCAATGACAAGAAGCTGCACCTGGTCGACTGGGAAACAGTCAAGAAGCCCTTCGATGAAGGAGGTCTGCAAATCAAAGATCCTTCCCTGGTCAACCTTGCTCTAGGCAGCAAGATCCTGTGGAAAATGTACAAAGAGCCAAGTCACCCTGTCAGCGCCATTCTTTGCTCAAAATACACTACCAGCGATGAGTTGAGAAACCTTCGATTGGACCACACAGCCAACAGCACTCTTTTGTGGAAGCTCTGTCTCAAGAGCAGCAAAATATTCAATTGTAAAATCTATAGAATACCGGGGAATGGCAAGAAAACCAGCATCTGGAACGACAGGATTATGGGGCGAGATGCCATAAGGGATAATGAAGAAATCGCAGGTTTTAAGGAGTGGTTAACCTCTGCCGGGAAGTCAAGTCTCTATGACATATTAGAATGGGACCAGCGAGGCGACTGGGCAGGTTGGGCAATCCCTGCTCCTCCAGCCCATTTACAGCATCAACTGAACATTTTTATGGAGCAGCTCGAAGAGGCCGCCCCGATCCACAGAACAATACAAGATCGATGGGGCTGGGGCCATACTGGCGATTACACTGCAGCGGAAGGATATAAAGCATATCAAATAAAAGGAAACAACAAATACAGCCCAGCGTTTTGGAAAAACATTTGGGATCCCACTGCTCTTCCGAAAATCAATTTTTTTGTCTGGTCTCTGATCCATAACAAGATCCTTACAGGCGATAATCTTGCAAAAAGAAGTTTCGCTGGCCCTCATTGGTGCGCCCTCTGCAGAAGCAACGCCGAGACTGTGCAACACCTATTCATTGACTGTCAATTCGCAAAGGCAGTCTGGGATCATACGCTTCATGATTTACATATAACCTCTCCGGCTCACATAACAATTCCAGACCTCTTTTCTGAATGGAGCCGTCGGTACTCTCGACACATACCGCAAAAGTCGATTTGGAATAAAATCTGGAATGCTCTGCCCAAGTTTGTCTGCTGGAAAATCTGGTTGGCCCGCAATCAGAAGGTCTTCAAGGAACACCAGTTAACTTCTTTGCAGGTAGCAGCCAAGGCTAGATCTCTTCTCCTAGAGACGGTGCAGCAACAGTACTATAAAGAAGATGCAACTCTTCAGCAGGTAGAGAAGCGTTGGATTGGAAAGCTTACTCTGCAAAATAGGAAAACTCTCTCTGCACCTAATCTAGAACACCCAACCTGGAAGAAAAGAGGTGCAGATGAAACATTCCAAGAATGGTGGAGAGCTCAAAACACACATACAATATTCTTTGACGGGGCTTCTAAAGGAAACCCTGGCCCCTCGGGTGCCGGTGGGATCATCTTCTCCCCAGAAGGGCGCTCCAGAGATATTTTCTACTGGGGCCTCGGCGTGAAGACCAACAACCAAGCAGAACTTCTCAGCCTCCTTAAAGCCTGCCAAATTGCCAGAGGACAAGGGATCAAGGATATTCAGATTTTTGGAGACTCAGAGATTCTCATAAAGAAGTTGAGGTATGGAGAGGTATTCCGAAATGCAGGTCTCAACAGAAATCTGGAAAGATTAAAAAGAGTTCTTTCATACTTTGCATCCACCAAATTATATCATATTCTCAGAACTTCAAACACCGAAGCGGACTTGATGGCAAACAAAGGTAGCGCACTGGACAAAGGGCGGCTCTTCATCAATGAGGATAGCTTCATAGAAACTCCTCCATAATAGTTAGTTATAGCAGATGTATTAGAAGCACAAGCAAGTTGTAAGCAGGGCTGCCTCGGCAAAGCCCCTCTCCTTTTCCACCAGATTCAATAAAATCCCATATCCGTTACAGTTAAAAAAAAAAAGTTAAGCCCTCAACTCAATTTAATTGAGCCAACTAAGTGAAATTAACTTAGTTAACTCATTATTTTTGTCTTGTGATGTGGAATTACAATTTCTCCTAGTTTAATTCAAGGGAAAATTAAATCAGGATTTTTGTTGTTACCATTTTCAACATGCTCGCTCTAAGCTCAACTTGCAAGTGAATAACCTTTATTTTTGCTCAATGAGAAGCTCTGACCCAGACTTAGTCAATTCCTGCCTCTGCTTGAGCCCCTATTTCCTTGTGCAAATCCTAAGGAATTAGGCCCTTCTTTTTTAGGAATTTTCCTCCAATTGATTGCACAATTCCCAAGGTTGGAACTTTGACTGCATGCAACACCTGTACACTCAATACTAGTCTACCACTATTGTTACATTGCCTTGGAATCCCCACCACAGCTAGAGAACTCGAATTCTCTGCATGCACTAGCTATTTTTGGTTGATTGATCAGTTAACTAGATGATCACTAAGTTAGATTGTTGTCCCACTGCACAACTGACCTCCAACTAGTTTTATCAATAGTTAGAACTAGTTTAACTTAATACAACTGGAAATAATTGAATTGGATTGCTATAAATTAGCAATCACACATGCATAATTGAACTCCAAGCCTTCTAACTCGAATTTACGGAGCGAATTAAGTGACAAGAGCCAATTTACTGAGCTAACTAAGTGACAAGAGCCAATTTACTTAGCTAACTAAGTGACAAGAGCCATGTCACCTCAGTTAACTACCTCCAAATTGCCTGCTATGGGGAAATTCAAATTTTCTCAATCTACCTTAATCAAATTGAGACTTTTTTACTACACTTCTCAATAAAGACAACTATTTTATATTATAAATTTAATATAAATATTATTCATAAATGTAAAAATGCATGTTTTAATATAAATAAATGTAAAAATGTATGCTTAGCTTTTTATGAAGCATGTTTTGTTTAAAAAAATTACTATTTTATATTATAAATTTAATAAAAATATTATTCATAAATGTAAAAATGCATGTTTTAATATAAATAGCATTCATAAATGTATCTTAGCTTTTTATGAAGCATGTTTTCTTTAAAAAAATTACTACAATTACTAATAGTTGAATTGATTATTAATTGTGTAAAGGGAAAATGTAAAAATAAAAATAAAAAATTAACTATTTAGAAAGAATAAAAATGTGATTATGATGATGATGATGATGGTGGTTAACATCTGCTAAGACCAAACATTGGTCTATCGGACCTAAAGAAACAAATTATTTATTTTGATTTAAGATTTTATTCCTATGCTCAAAAAGTTTGGAGAGAAGCCTCCCGAGCTCACTATAATTTTGACATTGTAAAAGGCTAGGAAGGTCAGTATTGTAACAAAGATTGTGAAATTGAGATCTAATGTGGTTGTAAGTGGGGCACTCTAAGAGGAAGTGGTTTTCATCCTCGATGTTCCTATTCTCACATATATGGCAGATCCTTTCCATCCATGGCGTTTTAGGAACTGCCCAATGACCTGTTTCACTATGGAGCTCATGAGAATTCGTTCTAATCTTTGCTATATTAATTTTCTTCTTTGAGCTAGTTAAAATAGAGAGATGCTTTTAATCTTCTAGGGCGGGGTTGATGACCTTCTTATAATAACTTAATTTTCTTTTAGCCGCTAAATCTTTCTCACACCACATTTTTTCTTTGAACTTAGAAGTAACAATATCTTTAATGTTATTTATGTTTTGCAATGCATCATTCTCGTTGATCTCCCAATAGTTTAACCAGGCCCTTGTGTCTTTATGCCACCCCCGATTGAGCCTTAGGTGGTTTTGGCTGGAATTTAAAGCTAGCTTAGGAAGTCTATGATTGTCTATGTTATTGAGTTTGTGCTTGTACAGCAGAAACCTAATCATAGCTAGGCTCTCAATAGGGGAAATACTTGCTTCCATAAGGAGAATAGGATAGGGTGTATTACTTTTAATTTTTAGGTTATAAGTTATAAAACGCTTCTGGATTTGCTCAATCTTTCTCCATGATTCTCTGGAGATGCTGCAACCCCAAACCTCACAGCCATATAAGATAACAGGAGTGACTAAAGTTTCAAAGAGGAACTTCTTTTTATCCCACATTACAAGGTTTGTTGTTTTACAATTATTTTCAAGACCAAAATAAGCTTTCCACCCCCCATTAATCCTTTTCTCAATGTTATGGTTCCAATTGAGCTTGTGATGAATATCAATTCCTTGGTACTTGTAAGAATACACTTCCTCCAAGTTATTATTGTCATACATAAAATTAGCGTAAGTGTCATTCTTGGATTTAATAATCATAACTTTTGTTTTGTCAGTGTTAATAGTTATACCCATGGTAGAGCAGAAATCCTTAAGAAGCCTGAGTTTCTTATCAAGATCAGATGGGCACCTTGCCAAAAGAACAATATCATCAGCATAGAGAAGAAGGATGACGACTATCCTAGCTAAGATTATGCCATCACATCCTGCTTCCTCTAAATAGCCTTCGAGCTTATCGATGTAAATGCCAAATAGGGTAGGGGAGAGGGGGCAACCTTGTTTAACTCTGATGTTACACTTAATATCTTTCGACCACCCCTCATTGCTCTTTAGCTTGGCAATTACATTCCCGTATAACTTTATAGCGGCAGCTCTCAACTCGAGAGGAACCTTTAGCTCTTCTAATCTATTCCAAAGGTTGTATCTAGGAACCGTATCGAAAGCCTTTCTAAAGTCCACAAAGCAGCAAAATAAATTGGATTTATCATTACGACATTCCTCCGCAATGACTCTAAGCGTAACAAGGTGGTCTATTATTGAGTGATGCCTTCTGAAACCTGCTTGGCCTTTAGCCCGCTTACCTTCACTTTCAAGCCATATGCTTAACTTCTTTTCCAAAATACTACCATATAACTTGGCTAAGAGAGGGCTGATCATAATTGTCCGATAATTAGAGGGTTATTTGTATCCCCACTTTTAAAAATAGGGATAATGAGGCTCTCAGTCCAAGGTTTAGGGAACCCTTGCTTGACTGCTTGATTGAAAAGCTTGTGGATGTGGGGGATGAGGACAAGACCTCCAATTTTTAAGATTTCCGCTTGGTAACCTTCAATGTCCTTAGCTTTCCCATTAGCAAGGCGATTAACCCCAAACTTAATGTCTTCTGAAGAGAAAAGTTCTTTCATTGTGAGCAAGGTTTCCAAATTATCCATGACATTTGGAGATTCATAAAGCTTTTTAAGATAGGAATTCCAATCGTGAAGAGCAATTTTATTATTATCTTTAGTCTTCCTAGTCAGAATCTGCCTCCAAAATTTCTTAGGAGCTACCTTAGAGAGGTGTAAAAGAGAAAAAAAAAAATAACATAAAGTAAAATTTAAATTGGTATTGGTGTTAGATTCATGTATTCAATGGATATGGGATAAAGTTATGTCCTAACTTTGCATTGTGTTCGTTAAATATATTAAATGTGGAATCAACATAAAAATAATCCAAAACACAATTTTGTGTTATAATTTAATGAGATTTTAAATTATATATATATATATATATATATATATATATATATATATATATATATATATATATATATATATATATATATAGATATATATATATAATATAATGAAAAATTAATGAGAAGAATTTTTAGATGAAATTGTGTGAAGGATGTTTAATTATATTTAATATTTTGGGTGGACATTCCACTTATTCTCAGGGATTTTGAGAATTGAATGATTACAAGCAAGAGTTGTGAATCCTTTAATAGAAGAAGACATATAGAATTAGTCGTTAAAGAATAATATTAAAACAATAAAAGTAGTCAAAGATGTTTAATTCTATCCAATATTTTGGGTGGACACTCCACTCATCCCCAAGGACTTTGAGAATTGAATGATTACAAACAAGAGTTGTGAATCCTTTAATAGAAAAAGACATATGGAATTAGTCGTTAAATAATAATATTAAAATAATAAAAGTATTCATTAAAAAATATTTCATAATGTGATTTACACTGACAAATCTCTCATACATAATAAAAGTAGTCGTTAAAAAATAATCATAATATTAAATTATATCATTAGTTGTTAAGAGAAAGGATCAAGTCAATCGATTAAATAAAATAAAATATATAAAAATAGTTAATAAATTAATTAATTAATTAAAATAAATAAATAAGATGAGGTGTTTAAAGAGAATAATGAAAAAGATAAAAATACATAATCAATCAATTTAAGGAAAATATGACCTAAATATAATGTTAAACCTAAATATAAATACAAATTTATAATAATATATTTTGCTTCTAAAAATCTATTTAAAAATAATAATAATCAAGCAAAATCTTTTGGTAGAAATCACATAAGATAATTTTTTGGCCAACGAGTTTCGAACCAACAAGTGTGGTTCATCTTATGTGATTTCTACCAAAAAAATTTACTTAATTCATTATGGATCACAGAAGCTTGAATATAGAAAATAATAATTAATTAATTAAATAAATAATATAATAATAATAATTAATTAAATTATATAATTCAAATAATCAATATCATGCATACCATAAAATTCAAGGTGAATAAATATTAATATAAAAAGTGAACAATTTATTTATATAAAAATTGTTATTTTAAAATAATAATAAAAACAATTTTCAAAAAAAACAATAAAATACTATTATATAAATTTAAAAATTTAAATTTAAATTTAAATATATTTTACAAATCAATACATAATATTAAATATTATATCAATTTTAAAATTAAAATTTATTTTATTTTACAAATCAATTGACAATATAAAATTTATATTCAAGTTTTACATTACTTAAAATAATCTTTAAAAAGATACTTCTCAGTGTTTGTTTTGAAAAGTTTTGATCAGTTATCTATGTATTTTTTTTTACTTAAAAATATAGATCTAACATGAGTGGAGAGGGATCTAATTTTTTCACATGCAAATTTTTTTATGAGAAGACATTATTTAAATATTTTATATAATTTTTTTAAATATTTAAATATTTTATTTTAACCGACATAAACATTACACATCATACTAAATTATAAAATAAATCTTTTAACTCAATAAAAATTCTTTAACAAAACTTAAAAAAAACAATACAAACGCACCAAAAAAACATTATATAAAAACACACCATATTTTTAAGGATATCCACTTTTAATGAGCTACCTAACACCACCGCACCACATTTTATGCAAATTTTCTCCACTAAGTCATTCATGTTGTCATATTCCAAATGGCCACATTATTATTATTATATAATGTTATGATTAGACATAAGGTACACCCTAAAAAAATCAGAAGATTCGATCTAACAAGATGATTGCTGGTCGTGGATGTCCCCTTTTTAAATTCATCATTATTTTGTTATAATTATGAATTTAATATTATAATTTTTCAAAAAAAAAGTTTAGGCAATCTCATTGTTTAAAAATTGATATTTATTATATTATAATCAAATAAATGAATGTTGATTATGTTTAATTTAGGCAGTTGGAAAAATATTATTACATTTTTCATTTGAGTTTAATTTCTGTATATAGAATATATTAAATTTATTATAATATAATAAATAATTATAATTTATTTCTTAAGTTTAAACAAATAAATAAAATTAAAAAAATTATTATTATTTAAATATAATGACATTTTATTATAGTCACAAGGGTATTGGTTTTATTGGTAACTCGTTCGATAAAAAATTTTCTCCATACTTCTTGGAAATATTTGCCTGAGTTCTTAAGAAGTAATGAGAGTAGTAATTAAAATCTTGAAATATTTCATGGCTTTATGAGTTTTCTTGAAATATTTTCATGAAATTTTGTGAATACAAAGATGAGGTCATTTTGTGCATACAAAGATAAAAATTCATGTTATTTTTTTGGAAAAAGAAATAAATATATGCTTATTTTGCTAATCATTTGAAATAGCTTTTGGAAAAGAATACATGGAAACTTTGCACGTAAGAGATAGAAATACATGTCATATCTTGAAAAGAAAATATATACATTTGCATGCAATAAAAAGAATAAGTTCTCGAAGGAAAATATATGTATTGCATGCAATGAAATAATAACTTCTTTGAAAAATGAAATAAAAGAGTGCATATGAATTGTTGTACAAAAATATTAGCTAGGTTATTTAGAAACACTACTGGGTAAAAGATAAATTATTTGTGTTAATTCTTTGGAAAGAAAAACGTATGAAATCTTGTGCATTAAACTATAAGAACCAAGATTATTTTCTTGGAAACTTGCTTATAAAACATGTGCATATAGAAAAGAGCCCATGTTTGTTTTCAGAAAATATAGTGCGTTAGTATGCATAGAAGGAAAGGAGATTGTGTTAAAAGAACACAAGTTTCATGCACAAAAAGATTTAAGAAGTCATGTTATTTTTCAAAAAGAATGCATGTGAGCATTTCTTGAGAAAAGATAAAGTAACTGAGTTGATTTAGTAAAAGAAAAGTGATTGCATGGAATTATGTGTGGGAAGCTAGACTATTAATTCCTTTGAAGTTATTCACATGATTCATATGCATTAGATTTATAAAGAGAATCACTAGACTCAAAAGAGGATATATGCTTATTTTATTATATTTTCCTGATGAGAAATATGCACAAAATAGGACTACCATGCTTGATATTTCTTGAGAAGAAATGAATTCTTTGCATGCACCAAAATAGACTACTATGCTTGATATTTCTTGAAAGAAATATGTTTTTTGCTTGCACGAAAAACAGAAATATTGTGTTTAATCTCTTGAAAGGAGATGATCTTTGCATCCATGAAAAGTACACCTATGATGTTGGATTCTTTAAAAAGAATTATACATGGAAAGTATATAATTATTGTGTTAGGCCTTTTGAAGAGAAACCAGAATTTGCATGCAGAAAAGAATAATCATTATGTTAGACCTTAAAAGAGAAACAAGTAATCACATGGAATAAATGCATAAGCTTTCCTTTGGAAACATACTTATATCCGTGCGAAATAATAACTAACACATCAGTTTTTCTTTTAGAACAAATCATGTATTTGCATGTACTGTAGACTTTGTAAATAGCTATATTTTGAGAAAGATTTTTTTGGAAAAGGGACTTGCATTTGCATGCATGATAATGGAATCTATTAGGTTAGATTTCTCTTAGAAGGGGACATGCTTTTGCATGCATAATAGTGACAATAATAATATTTATTGTATTGGAAAGATTACTTAGTTACATGCACAAAGATGAAACTAAGGGGCTAGCTCTCTTTGAATAAGTTTTTTTATTTAATTACAAGCACGGAAAAACAAAGATAAGTTGCTAGTGTCCTTTAAATAAAATGGATGGTTATAGTGGTTTCCTTTGGATATGAACGTGTGTAATATCCAAAAAATTAAGCATAAAACAAATTACAACAATCAAGTTATTAACATATGCAATTAAAATTTAAACAATGATGCGTACTTGAGGAGTGAAGATTTCCTACTGAGGTTTACGGTGTTGTGGCGTGCTTGCATTGATCTAGAACCGTTATCCACAACAAGGATTTTGGGACGACTCTCCACCCAACCATAGGCTTAGTTGCTCAATATATTTCAACAGCTAGCCACCCTCGAGCCCTCAACCAACTTATTGCTGCTAATGATCTATTCCCTCTAGCATTTCCTTCCTCAAGAATGAGTGAATGAATGCTTGCCTCTTCTTCCCCCTTCTTTGCGATTAAATAGAACAAATGGCTCTAAAAATCATAAGGGGTTGGAAAGAGATACACATGTACACCATACACGTGTTCATGCCAACTTTTATTTTATTTATTTATTATTACATTTTCTTTGTTATTTGTTATTTTATCTTTTCTTCTTTATTTTTGTTTTATTTATTTATTCATATACTTTATCTCCGTTAATTGTAAGTTTATTTATATTTATATTATTTTATTTACTTTATTGTTATCATTGTTATTTATTATTATTATTTATTATTGTTATTGTTATTGTTATTTATTTATTATTATTATTATTATTATGGGATATTACATAGTCCCCCTATTTAAGGAACTTCGTCTCGAAGTTAGGTTTATTTATTATTATTTTTATCCCATGGTTTCCAAACACCCTCTGTTGAACTAGTATACCAGCAGGCATCGAAAGTTCCACAACAATAGGAAAATCCTAAGGAATCTCAAGCCTCTTTCCCAACTTTTAGAACCGGGCATATAACCTTCTCAGTCTATACCATAGCCCTAAGTCTCACCCTAGGGCTTAGACCTCATCTTCCCCAAGGCAGGCATCCAGTCCTAGTACTCAATTACTTCAAGCATCTCGCAAGGTTGTCCCAACTCACTCCACAACTCACTAATATGCACAGCCCCTGACATCGAATTCCTTATGCCCCCTCTAGACTTTGGCATCAAATTCCTTCGCCTCATGTGGGCTTTGGCATCGAAGTCCTTAAGCCCCCTCTAGACTCCAGCATCCCAATCCAATATCAAGCTCTCGACCTCCTCAAGATGGTCCTATAGTTCTTCAAGAGTTATCCATCAAAAGCTATACAAGAAAATAGATACTTTGGCATATGTACTACTGGTTGAGTTTTTGCCCAACCCATATGATGTTACATATTATCCCTTGTAAGTATGGGCTCCTACGACATCATCAAATAAACCAACCTTCTTAGCTTGATTATGGTTTTCCTGTCAATCACCACATCTCAACATGCAACCCATGCATTAGTTATCATCATAACCTCATAGAAATAATCCATATCATATAAGATACTCAACATGCCAACTCTTGCATGCCATCATGAGAACATAACATCATTGTTATCACAACATTCTAAATAGTAATGATTGTATGCTCATGCACGTCATGAAATCTGCAAGTTATAGCTACATGCTCCATATGCCATCAACTTCTCTGTAACAAAGACATATTATGCCATCACATAATAAATGAAATCATATCCTCATATCGTAACATTCTAAGTATGAGAATCATACATATAGAGAAATAATACACTATAACATTCTTATCACGATTCATCATTTTCAAAATTAAAATTTCATGATCATTATGCATATTTTTCTTGTCCCTTATAGTACCATTCTACTCAATGGTGCACAAACCATTTGTGAGCAATTGTTTTTTGGAACACACACTTATACTCATAAACAAGGACTTCTAATTTTTAACAACAATTTGGAAATTTCTAAAGTTATAACTATTGGACGTTGTGAGCAACAAAATAACACTCAAGAACTACATAAACTCAATAAGATAAAGATGTCAAACTACAACACCTCTCTTTCCCTATAACGATAGAAGACTTAAGAATGGAATTATTATTAAACTATAAACCAAGAACTAAAACATACATATCTAGAATTAACAACAAAAATTGTGTTAACCAACTCACAAAGAATTAAAACAACAATTGGATTAATCATGCCAACACCAATATCCAAAACATCACTACCATTCTACTTGTTCTAATATCCATCTTGACAAATAAAAATGACCATCCTTCATGATTTTAGAGATATTAGAAGTCAATATGTAACATGTAATGAAGAAAAACCCATCCATTTACTGAACTCAATGTTTTTCTAAACAACTGTCTTGAAGGATGTGTGGTGTAATTTCCTCTAAATAAGTGACCATTGGTCTAGAATTGATGCTAATTCCTTTGCTACCATTTGACTAGATATTGAAGGTTGAAAGTGACATGCTTTTTTGTTTTTGTTTTAATCAAGATACCAACATCATGCTAAGTTATTTCATCATGACTATTTCCTAAATCCTAAATCTCCCATCATATTCTATGATAGATTACTACTATTATCCCAATTATCATTTATCCACATCTTTCCCGAATAGCTAGTGTCAGCCAATTTCATATATCTAATGGCCCATTGAGTTCATGGTATGAAACACTTAATGATACTTAGATACATTTTGATTACATAATAATTCCATTATCTCCTTATTTGATTGCGAACATCAACATCTTATAAGAAGCGTATGAGAGGTTTCTATGATCTCTTTTAAACTAATTATAAGTTGCTTCCTTTTTCTTGATATATGAAATTCCTATCCATATATTCAATGAATACTAAAATATTAATATGCCTATTGTTAATTCCTTACTACCCAAAACCTATAAAATCTCATTTTATACTTTAGCTTATAAAAGTCTAAACACAGTAAATATATTTAATTGTTCCAGGTGGATATTGGTGGCCACTTGCCTATTCCACCTAGACCTCCCAGTCAATTTCATCTGTTTCCTTGTTCATTTTAGCATTTACTATTTTAGCAGTTTTTCGGGTCCTGAACTTTCGGAGCAGTTTTGACCCCCTAAACGGTGTTTTTTGGGGTCTGTGGCAAGCCCGTAGCCATAGATAGAGGCTTGTGGCAAAACTTGTAGTACTCAAAGAGAATTTTCTAACAAGGTATCGTACGTGCCAAACAGAGATAATATGACTAAGTTACGACCCCGGGAAGTTGGTTGCCCAACTAACCCCAACGGGGCCCACAAACTATTAGTGTTACATCTCCTGGGGTTAGGGTTTTGGTTGTTTACAGTTTTCTCATGTTTTCCAATAATAAATAGGCCCTTGAGCCTCATTATAACACAGTTCAAAGGCATGTAGCTGCCACATCTCTTCTCAAAGATAAACTATCATCGCCCGAGCTATCTTATTTCCTTTCTGTTTGTAAGCATAGTTTAGTATTTTTATTAATGAAATGAAGTGCTTTTCTACTGCATCTTTGTGTTTATGATTATATCTATAAGTTGTTGTGTTCTTGTTTAAGTTCAAATCATTAATTTTATTTAAACATGCTTTCTATACAATTATTTTTATAATATCAATTCCAAATTACATTCTATTTTAGTTTTTCAACTCTTTAAAATTGTAATATAAATAATTTGAATATTTAAAGTTTTTTTTGGAATAATGATATCACAAATATATGGATTCAAATTTATATAACACATTAACAATATCATTCTCAAAAATATATTTTACCTCCCCACCCCCCTCTTTTTTGGTACACATAAAAAATCACTAATTTTAGTAAACTTAGATACCAAGAAATTTATAGCTTTAATGGTATTGTAGTAAGACTTATTTACATGGTAAGGATTTTCTAGGTAAAGTGGCAGTGAATCTCCATAATTAAAATCATATTTAGTTCATTATTCTTATCGTATTCATGTTATTTTGCCTGATTAATCTTATTATATCTTTCCATAATTATCTCTATATACTTTATATTTACTTTTTCACTTATTTTTATCTTTTACTTGTTATATATTGTCTCACTCTTCTTCCTTCCCTAATTACTTTATCTATTGTTTATTTTTAATGTTTTTATCAATCTCTTTTTTTCATTATTTTATTTTCCTTATTCCTTTGCCCTTATTTCGTTTTTTGTTGTAACCTTGGCAGGACTACATCTTCATCATGTCCAATATATCACCACCTCCTGATCATCGTCTATCCAAAACCCCATGGACATTAAAATATTATTATTATTACTAAAATTTATTGGCATATTAATAATTTAATAACTAGTTTTATTATTATTATGTAATATCTCATAATAATAATAAATAAATATAATATAATAATAATAATAATAAATAAATAAATAAATAATCATAATAATAATAATAAGGTAAATAAAATAATATTAATAGAAATAAACTAACAATTAATACCACCCACGTCAACTATTAAATTTAAATGTCCTTAATTTAATTTAATTCATTCCAACTGAATTTAATGAATGAGACTACTTTATCTTGTCACCAAATTTTATGTATCCTTCCACATTACCTGTCATAACATAAACATAGGCATAATACAATATCAATTCATATCCACATGATATTGACCTCGTATATTTGTCATGACTACTCTTCCCACTTGATTTCTCATGAATCGGGAATCTCTTCATGCCATTCATCTACGTAAGCAATCATTCCTCCACAAGAACGATCCCTGACAACCCTATCAGACAATGACATAGAGACATACATGCATACATATATAATCATTAACATAAAACAATCATCATCCTGCCAATCAACGACCTACATACATACATGTATACATATATAAACATCAACATAATCATGATCATAAAATAATTACCAAATATCAAGGTCAAGGTTAAGAGAACTTCCTTTATTCATGAACAACATGCACGACATTGAGAACAATAGTTCCCAACATAGGCAAGGCATCCAACACCTCAGATCCATTTACTTTGCCTTTTTTGGTTATGTTTCGCATGCATGTGTTGCCATCGCCCATTTACCATAATGGACCCAACCAATCCAACCAACTATCATAGTCTTACCTTCCGCTGCACTTCCTCATGCACCGAACTTCATCCGGGTCTTACATTACCTGTTGGATACCACACAACTCTCCCAGAGCTCCATTAACTTCCTCTTTTTCTCCAAACAATTCCCAATACTAAAAACATAAAAGACAATACCAAGGAAAAAACAAGAGAAAGGCATGACAACCAATAACAACACGACACCATGACTCAATCCCCATAGGTCCCAAGGAAAGCTCAACCATAGCCTTCTTCAAAATTTCATGGCAATTTCTCTTGACATGCAACTCCATGCATCATACTTCCATAAACACATAATGTAAGTGAATAACTAATCATAACAATACACTAGTTAGCTTACTTTGTTGTGCCAAGTATGTTGCCTTGCAACTGAACACATCCATGCCATCTCTCATGGAACTCCAATTCCTTTGACAAATCCACCTGTAACTAGAGACTAGCTAATATACATGTCAATTACATGTCCATGAATATAGCACATATCCATATAATTTCAAACAAATCAAGGTTAAGAATACTTCCTGTGTGTGAAGTACTCGTTAGTTTGGAATTAGGGTTTCCAAACATAGCCAAAGGAATTCCTTTCCTTCACCTTTTACCTTGCCGCAATCAAGGCTTACTGTGTATTGTCACATCACCCAACTATTAGTTTTAAAACACATCAAGTGTTACCTTGTCATGCTAGTACCTAACATGTTACCCTACAACTCCTCACACATGTTAACCACATGTTCCAAATATCAAGACAATCATATCTATCAATTTGAAATCAACCTTTACAAACAATCATGTCATAATCCATAGTCAACTCATAGTCATTAGACATAATGCTACAACTGTCAACTACATTCAAGTACATATCAACTATCTCAGCACATATGTGTTAGTACAATCCTCTTAAAACAAGATCATTGGAACGCATACTCATATTATGCAATTCATCAAACGTTTAACCAATTTGCAAACATACCATGTTAAATAAATCAACTAGACGACATAATCAAATTGTCAAGCACCAAATATACGACATAAGCAAACTCGTACCTCATTGTATCTCAAGGGAGGCCACTTTGTCTGCACAATCAAGCTAGTTAGCATAATATAACTCCTCAACACATCATCTTAAATATAAATAAGATCATTTTATCCATAGCAATCTCTAACTAACATGTTCACATCCTAACTCATAGCAATTGTCATTTATGCATAGAAATCACATATGTACGATCGGTCTAGATTAGTACGACATCAAATCACAAATATGTCAGCTCATACCTGAATATCGCAACCATAACCATCTGCATAGGCCAAGCCAGGTTAACACAATACATATAACATCAAGATCTTCAATGCAATGAACATAACCATCACGCATATGGCCAATCCAAATTACAACATCAAGATCTCAATGAGATAACCCTAATCATCAAGTTAATAGCATATAACAAAAATAAGCTATATATCATGCTCATCAACAACATATAACCTAATCATCAGGTTATCTAATATAAAACAACAATAGAAATGCATACAACTACAGGTTACTATCATTCTTGACTATCTGACACATGTGCATATAATTACACTAATCAACTAACATCTATCATGAATGTAATCATAACATCAAAAGACATGTACATAAACCTAATGCATAGAATAACCCTTAACTTACATACCTGCATGCCAACATACAATACTTATGTGACGATCATCTCTTATCCCAAAGTCTAATGTTGCAACCTCATTATGGTAATCTGCATCTCCTGCTCTATCTTAGCCAACACATTAGCATCATAACATACCAATATTACCCTGATGACCTAAATTGCATACCATGACTTCACAAGGCATGTTTGACCTACTATTCATGCATAAATATAACCAAGATCATACATGCATGACAATTTCATATTGACATATAACACATGAGCACCAAACCATATATACATCATTCTAGCTAGAGTTTGGTCATCAATGCATGACCATATCAACTACACAAACCATGACCTCATGCATGACAACAACCATTACTCCATTGTATGCATGGTCATATGCAACCATCAACATGCATAAGCAATGCATAATCAACTACACATACGCATGAACGCATGTAGTCGAGCATAAGCGATCAATACTTGTAACCAACCTACAAGACCGATCCATGTAACCAACTCATACAAGAATGAACCTGACCTACAAGGATGTAGTTAAGAGACATATAATCAACATGTAAGAGACATATAACCAGTCATAAACTTCTGATGATGCATCCCACAAAATCAGATCAATCTCCTCATGACAACCTTACTACAATCATGGTCAATATGATGTAATGCAACAAGCACATGGAATGCAAGTGTAAGATACACACATACAACTGACATGAATGCATGACCGAGTACCTTCACCTAAGGAGAGCACAACCACACTCTGATACCGGTTTGTAACACCCCCTCCTCCAACTTCCACCCAAGAAACTAGCCAATCGGGTAAACATGTGATGAGAGAGGTTACTAAGGGATTCAATCTCCTAGGTGACCTTAAGGAAATGGAATCGATGGAACATATCAAACAAACCCATCCACATCAGAAAAACATCGTGAGGAGACATGTCAGCCACTCAGACAACCTGTCCCTGAGTCCCACTGATGAATTAATCCTTTTAACCCAGAGTCGCTCTCATGCTATAGGAAAGACGGGGACCAACAACTCAAAGTCGCTCTCATAGACCTTTGTGCCAGTGACTGTGAACTTTTCTCAGTAGACCTGTGTCATCAACCTCGAGATTTAAGCCACTTTTCTAGTACAGAATCTCGGCCGCTGCCCAAAACTTGCTACAACCTTCAGAATCCATCAAAGACATGATAACAATGTTGATAAATAAAAAATAAACCTCAGGACTAGGCCTAAGCATCCCCAACCGAGACTGACATTCTATCAAACACTTGACATCAATGCAACCTACATGTCTGGGATACAAGACAAAGCATAAATGATTGAAGGAACTTATGAAACATAACCAAAAGGATCACCTCCTTCTCCATTGAACTAGCATACCATCAGTTAGGTCTTTCATCCATCCATTTAACAATTGCAAGTAAATACATGAAATAACCATGACATGAACCAGTCACATAATCATGCTTATAACCAGCATTAAACCATATAAATATCAGAGATATGATAACCATTAAATCCACATATAAACAAGTACAAATGTAAGAGAACTTAACTTTTATTAATCATAGGAAAAATTGACCAGGTTTGGGACTTCCACGTAACACCTGACCATAGACATAGTTGAACCAAATATCTCTTTCAACCAGTCACCCCCATGCCATATTCGAAGTGTGAATGTGGGATCTCATAGAAGAACCAATCCAAGAACAAGCAAGGGAATCCAGAGTTTAAACCACCTCCACCCTCACCAAACCGTGATCAAACCAAAATCAGTGCTCCGATCATAATTGAACTAAATTTGGAATGCCATCCAGAATCCATCACTATCCTTGAGGAATTTTCTGTCTCCTTGTCTCTCAAGCTTTACCGCAATCCAATCCTGGATCACTAGACCCTAAACGGAGACTAATCTCTTAGGCTTTACTACAATCCAAACTTGGATCACTAGGCCCTAAACCAAGACTTCTCCCTCGGGATTTATCATGTATCCCGCCAAAACTAGTCAAGGGATTCCTAAGCCTTTGGGAATGAACCTTGAGACCACCTCTGCTCCGTATTCCGAAATCCATCCTGAAAACCAAAGCTCAATACCGAAATAAACATCCCAACACCATGGCATCCGGAAAAATGCAAGGCTAGGCTGAAAACCACTATCATAACCCAACAAAACCATGCCACAGGCAGCAAGAGAACCATACACCAACATGCAAAGCCATGCATGTGAAAACTAGCTAGGAAATCACACATGCAAAAGGTTATCTGCAAGTATTCCTATTGAATTTGCCTGATCCTACTCTTCCTTCCTTCAACCTTGCTTTCCTTTCTTTCCCTTTGCTTGCTTTTCCTTCCTTGATAAAGAGTGAGAGAGAGAGAATAATGAGAGAGCTCCAAACTTCAACTGCCCAAGCTTAACACTAACAGAAGCTTGTCAATTGATCCTCATAAGCCTTTTTATTAATGAGGCCTCTAATTTCTTCATTTTCCATTATTTTCCTTCAATTTCCTCCTCAAATGCAACCTGTGACCTTTTACCTTCCTTTTCTCCTAATTTCCTTTATTTTCATAAATAAATGTGTCAAAAATGTCTTTTGCCTCTTAATGCCTTTACCTTAGCTTTTTCCAACTTTCCTTAGCCAAAAACACACATCCAGTGATGCCCACTAAGATATCTTTGCCCAACATTCAGCTTGGAATAAGTGTCCCTTTCCCATGGTCTTATTTTGTCTTTATTAACTTTTATTGCTGTTGAAAATGCAACAAGATGATGGAGCTTAGTGGAAAAGAGTCGCCTTCACTAAGTGGGCTTGCAGGCTATTTTTGGCGCAAAGTCTATTTTTAGACATATGGATCATGGTCTATGAGTTGCAAGATGCTATTTGTGGATGATTGGTCATGTCGGTAAAAATAGATGGACTTCTATTTTTAGACATATAGGCAGGTTTCTATTTTTAGACTACCAAGCTAAAAATAGAACAATCAAATATTATTGTCTCATAATAATATTTGGACTATAAACATTATCGTATCCTCTTGGAGCACTTCAGTTTGAGCTACAGATGTGGCACATGCAGCTGTCAGAAGGAAATACACTTTCTTTGTGGGTCAGTTGAGCTATTGCATGCAAGACTTCAGTTAGAACTCATGCATGTGAGTTCTGTGGAGTTGATGGAGTTGTGTTCAGTTTGACTTAGTTGAACTAGTTGTATTTAGTCTAACTAAAGAATACACTAGTGATGAGTTGTGTGAATTGATTGTTAATTAATTCACTAATTACTAACTCATAAAGAAACTAAAGAATACATCAGTGAACTCAGTGCATGGACAGTTCAACAGAGACAGGTGTTAGAGGTAAGTGAAAGGGTGAGTTGTGACTATCAGTTGTGCATGAGATTTGCACATGCAGGGATTGAGTTATGCCAATGAGGACTACGTAGTGTGGGCCAATATCTAGGCAATTGTAGCTTGTGCTCATGTGATTCTCTTGCAGGATTGCACAGTGGAGGCAGGCAATACAGCGGAGGAGATTTGAACCTGTGACTTGTTCGGATCTGAGCTAGTTTTGTGTGTAACAGGTGGAGATGGTACTGAGTACTTGTAAGGAGTATTGTACTATGTATTGTTACATGTTCTCAATCAATATAATATATAGATAGTTGGGGGTTTTCAGCTGTATGCTTTCCCCGTGATATACTGTGTTGGCCAATATCTAGGCAATTGTAGCTTGTGCTCACGTGATTCTCTTGCAGGATTGCACAGTGGAGGCAGGCAATACAGCGGAGGAGATTTGAACCTGTGACTTGTTCGGATCTGAGCTAGTTTTGTGTGTAACAGGTGGAGATGGTACTGAGTACTTGTAAGGAGTATTGTACTATGTATTGTTACATGTTCTCAATCAATATAATATATAGATAGTTGGGGGTTTTCAGCTGTATGCTTTCCCCGTGATATACTATGTTGATATGTGTGATTGATGCTTCAATGTGCGCATGCGATTGTTTTTGAATGCTGCTAAATTGATGATCAACATAGAGGAGGTTATGTATTATGCATGTATTCCGCAATAGTGTATAATCGAGATAATCTCTATGAATAAGTGTCATATTATTCAAAATTTCTACATGGTATCAGAGCTGTTGATCATCAGATCTATTATTCAGAAAGTGATTACATTTTATTTCTCAGGCAGAGTCTGTAATCGGGCCAGGTAGCCTTTGGATTCATCCTTCTTTTGGAAGGTGAGATATCCGGTGAATACCCATACAGTCGATCTTTGTACAAGAAATACTTTGTTCTCACGAATTCTAGATCAGAGGCGGTTGAGTTTGGAGCTGGTGGAATTCGAATTTGCAGCAGTGTTTTCTTGGTATCAACGTGGCAATGTCTTTCAACGGATTGCGATTGGAGTATGCTCTTGAGGGCAGCTCAAACTATATTGCATGGAAGGACAGGATGGAGGCAGTGTTGGATGATAACAGGCTGAAGGAGTTCATAGAGGCTGATGTCCCAAAGCCTACTGATACTGCGCAGGTTGATGCTTGGCAAAAGAAGACAACAAAGTGTCGAAGGATTCTATTGGAGGGCATGAAGGATCACATTGTGTCCAGGCTACATGGAAAGGCTTCTCCATACTTGATGTGGAAAGCGTTGACAGATCTATTCCAAAGCAAGAGCGATTAGAGGAAGCTGGCACTCAAGGATAAACTTAGAAACATTAAGTGTGAGAATGGAGACAGTATGCCCAGGTATCTCACGAAGTTCACCCAATGTCGGGATGAGCTGGGAAGTGTGGGGGTGACTGTCGATGATGAGGACTTGGTGAGCTTGGCACTCCTTGGTATTCCAAAGAGTTGGCATTCCTATCAGGACTCTGTCAATGGTCGGGAGAAATTTCCAGGATGGGAGAAACTTTGGTCGGATCTTGTGCAAGAGGAGATCAGACGGAGCACCAGAGGCAGTTCTTCATGCATGCATGATGAGGAGAACTGTGCCTTAGCGAGTAAGGTGAAGAAGGGGAAGGAGAAGGGTTCTCTTTCTGAATCTAGTTCTTCCAATGATGGGAAGAAGGTTGACAAGTCAAAGGTGAGATGCTTTCGTTGTCATGAGTTGGGCCATTATGTTACTAATTGCCCAAAGAAGAAATCCAAGAAGGGATTCGGGGAAGGATCTGAAGGTGGGGCACTTGCTTCACAGTTCGAGTTGTATTTCACACTCTTCGCATGCATGGTTTCATCCATGGTGGGAAGTGGTTGGTTTCTTGATAGTGGAGCTTCTTTCCACATGACCGGTGACAAGAGTTTGTTCAGTACTTTGGAGGAGAAAGATCTCCAGATACTCATAGCGATGGGTAATGATGAGAAGTATAGTGTCTCAGGAGTAGGCACGGTTATTTTTCAGAGGGAGCATGGAGCTCGCCTTACCTTGACCGATTTCAAGTATGTACCAGGACTGAAGAGAAACTTGGTGTCGATCGTGATGCTGGAAGATAGAGGCTGTGATGTAGTCTTCAGTAAGGGAAAGGTTTTCCTTAGACACATCATCACTAGACAGGTGAAGCAGATTGGTTCACGGGTCAAGAACTTGTATGCTCTTGAGGTTCAAGATGCATGCAAAGCCTTGAGCAATGAGGCAACTGATGGAGACTTGGTGGTTGAGAGGGAGGGTATATTACCTCTCAACATGCAGAGCCAGAAGAAGTCTCAGACGATTGCAGAGGAGCCACGATTGGTGCAGCAGCTTCAGGAGGTTGTGGAGCAGCCACAACAAGGGAAGCTGAGAGGAGATCGAGTAGAGACATCTACTCATGCAGAGACCTCCAGTAGGGGGAAACTTCGAGCCAGGTGGGCTGAGGGATCGCATGCAGCCATACCTCCAAGTAGGAGGTGGGGTGATGTGGATTGATCGTCCCAAGGAGGAGGGGCAGGATCCTTGAGGTACCCAACCTCTTGGATGAGACCTTCCTACGGGAGCCCCGATGTGGAGTAGCAGGAACTGGCTGATTGGGTAGAGACAGATGTGGATGGAGCGACAGAGAGAGTGACAGTGCAGGGAATCCCAGGACAGCGCATAGCTAGCACGCTGCAACAATGCGAGAGACACAAGTGTTTTGCACAGTGCTAGGTGGCACAGAGAGGTGTGCAATGGTGCGAGATGCATGGAGATGTTGCAATAGCACAGATGTCAGAGAGGGAGCACTTTTCAGTAGCAGGTAGAGCTTCAGCATCAGAGTATGTTCCTAGCCTAACAGAGTGGTCAGTGGGAGTGTTTTTGTTCCAAGTGTTGTTGGAGCAAGTGGACCGGGCAAATGTGTTGCATGCAGAACATTCCAGAGTTGCAGGATAAGGGGTTGCAGATAATCCATATCTTGTTGAGAGGGAGTGTTGAAAATGCAACAAGATGATGGAGCTTAGTGGAAAGGAGTCGCCTTCACTAAGTGGGCCCGCAGGCTATTTTTGGCGCAAAGTTTATTTTTAGACTATGTCTATTTTTAGACATATGGATCATGGTCTATGAGTTGCAGGATGCTATTTGTGTATGATTGGTCATGTCGGTAAAAATAGATGGACTTCTATTTTTAGACATATAGGCAGGTTTCTATTTTTAGACTGTCGGGCTAAAAATAGAATAGTAGAATATTATTGTCTCATAATAATATTTGGACTATAAACATTATCTTATCCTCTTGGAGCACTTCAGTTTGAGCTACAGATATGGCACATGCAGCTGTCAGAAGGAAATACGCTCTCTTTGTGGGTCAGTTGAGTTATTGCATGCAGGACTTTAGTTAGAACTCATGCATGTGAGTTCTGTGGAGTTGGATGTGGAGTTGTGTTCAGTTTGACTTAGTTGAACTAGTTGTATTTAGTCTAACTAAAGAATACACTAGTGATGAGTTGTGTGAATTGATTGTTAATTAATTCACTAATTATTAACTCATAAAGAAACTAAAGAATACATCAGTTAACTCAATGCATGGACAGTTCAACAAAGACAGGTGTTAGAGGTAAGTGAAAGGTGAGTTGTGACTATCAGTTGTGCATGAGATTTGCACAGGCAGGGATTGAGTTATGCCAATGAGGACTGCAAAGTGTGGGCCAATATCTAGGCAATTGTAGCTTGTGCTCACGTGATTCTCTTGCAGGATTGCACAATGGAGGCAGGCAAGGCAACGGAGGAGATTTGAACCTGTGACTTGTTCGGATCTGAGCTAGTTTTGTGTGTAACAGGTGGAGATAGTACTGAGTACTTGTGAGGAGTATTGTACTATGTATTGTTACATGTTCTCAATCAATATAATATACAGATAGTTTGGGGTTTTCAGTTGTATGCTTTCCCCGTGATATACTGTGTTGATATGTGTGATTGATGCTTCAATCTGCGCATGCGATTGTTTCTGAATGCTGCTAAATTGATGATCAACGTAGAGGAAGTTATGTATTATGCATGTATTCCGCAATAATGTATAATCGGGATAATCTCTATGAATAAGTGTCATATTATTCAAAATTTCTACAATTGCATGAAATTTTTCACGAGGGCTGTTACAGAGAATCACTAGACTCTTAAGAGGAATATGTGCTTATTTTATTAGATTTTTTGATGAGAAATATGCACAAAATAGAACTACCATGCTTGATATTTCTTGAGAAGAAATAAATTCTTTGCATGCACCAAGATAGACCACTATGCTTAATTTTTTTTTGAAAGAAATATGTTTTTTGCTTGCATGAAAAACAAAAATATTATGTTTGATCTCTTGAAAGGAGATGATCTTTGCATCCATGAGAAGTACACCTATGATGTTGGATTCTTTAAAAATAATTCTACATGGAAAGTATATAATTATTGTGTTATGCCTTTTGAAGAGAAACCAGAATTTGTGTGCTGAAAAGAATAATGATGATGTTAGACCTTAGAAGAGAAACAAGTAATCGCATGGAATAAATGCATTAGATTTCCTTTGGAAATATACTTATATCCACACGAAATAATAACTAACACATTAGTTTTCTTTTAGAACAAAGCATGTATTTGCGTGTACAATAGACTTTGTAAATAGCTCTATCTTGGGAAAGATGCTTTTGGAAAAGGGACTTGCATTTGCATGCATGATAATGGTATCTATTATGTTAGCTTTCTCTTAGAAGGGGACATGCATTTGCATGCATAATAGTAACAATAATAATATCTATTGTATTGGAAAGATTACTTAGTTACATGCACAAAGAAGAAGCTAAGGGGCTAGCTCTCTTTGAATAAGTTTTCATCTAATTACATGCATGGAAAAATAAAGATAAGTTGCTAGTGTCCTTTAAATGAAATGGATGGTTATAGTAGTTTCCTTTGGATATGAACGTGTGCTAGTGCGAGAATGATCATAATAACATGGTAATTATTTTGAAATGCTTGATAATTATTTGTTTGTGTATGCACAATGTTGTTAGAAGAAGTGTGTTGTGATGTTATATTTACATCTCATGTATACACATGAATAGATGTTAAAAGATCGCTTTTAAAGGATGATTATTGATTGATTAATGATTTATCTAATCATGTTACCAAAGCTTGTTGATGACAACAATGCCAAGAAAAGATGGTGATTTGTGCAAAAGACAAATTATGTTTAACATTGTGGCAGATAAAGAACTAATGGTCCATGCAGATGAGTACAAGCTACAGGATGGTCCACTGATGGAACATTCATGCCACAAGGATATAATGAGTGGTGATTTGTGGGTAAATGATTTCATGATGATTGTAATAACTTTTAGCTAGGTATGTTGTATTTTAATGATATTTCATTGTAATATTTTATGACATTGGTTAAGGGATGGACTCTTTATAAGCCATTGAGTGAGGGGTGAACACCCTCACGGGTGTTTAATAATAAAATTAAACGTTTATTGGTTTTCATCCTACCGAGTTTCTAGGGTATATCGGTGTTCCATGTTGTGATTGATTATTGTGTCAGTTTGATGATGTTGATTCCTTGCCTGATGTGATGTTCATAATGTCAAGTATGTGATTAATTAATCTGGTTAAGGGAATCATGAAATAGATACAAGATTACATCATACAATTTATGTTAATATAGTACAATAGTAGTTGTTAATAGATATGCAACTTACTATTCCTCTACTAAAAGTTACTCTATGTACTAATGAACATTTTATTTAATTAATGTGGATTTGGAATAGTGATTTAGATAATTACTTGTGGGTAATTTGTGTAAAAATATTCAAACTCCCTGCATTTTCGTGTGAGATTATTGGGGGATGTTACAGAAGGAAAACTAATAATGATTCAGTTGATGAGGGACATCTTAATTGGCAATTACTTTATTATGAAGTATTGTGTGAACCATGAGATTTGAAATTGAAATCATCCATGAGTCAAAATAACAAATTTTTTTTTTAACAATCATTAAATTTTTAGGCTGTAAAACTACCTACCATATATGTGTGGCCTTTTTGTATATTTGAAGCTAATATATTATGTAATATGAGTATTTTATATAATTTTTATATGAAGAATTCTTTGAATCTTTGAACTCAAAGAGTATATATTTGTTATAGGAAGGATTCCTTGAATTCAAAGAATATATACATATATTTATATATATTCAAAATAATTAGTTTTAACAATATTTTCATAAACAAATTATTTTAAATTGATAAATTACTGATTTAAATAAATATAAACTAAAAAATAAGTAAAACATCACTATATTATGTATGGTTTATTTGATAAAGAAAAGTAAATAGCAATTTCAGATCTCCCAATGATTTTACTGTATTGATTATAATATAAGTTATAAGATACATATACAACCATTTTTTAAATATTAATTAGAGATGGATTAATTTTGTAATATGGAATTTGTTATCTAACTAAAAATTTTATAAGGGAGAAATTTTTCATTGTTTTTTATTGTTAAATAATTATATTATTATTTTTAAAATTAACAAAAGTTATTAATATATTTTAAAATTTTAATAAATTTATTAAAATAATAATTAAAAATTATTCAAATTCTAGTTTTATTATTTTATAAAGGTATTTTTATATATTTTCCAAATTTTTAACATATTTAGATTTATTTTAGTATTTTATTTAAAGAGAAACAATAAGTGGGAAGGTGGTGAAGTTGTTGTTGTACCAAGTAATGAATGGTAGGGATGTGTTATACCATCTTTCGCTTACTTGACTCGACCACCATAATCTTCAATGCAGATTTGTTTCATGGATGGCATTAATCTCCAAGCCTCTTATTATGTGTTGGCTCGATGCCATATCCTCGCCTTAGCCTATATCATAATGGGCTTTTGCACTTTATTGGTCTTCGATATGATGGGACTTTCTTCCTTCATTATGCTTCTTCCTTGTAGAGAGGACATTCCTCCTATCTATTTCTACCTCTATGGTTTCTTTGCTCGAGATGTTAGTTGTTTCCTTATTCTCTTTATTTCGCTAGAGTGGATTCTAGTTAAGCCTTTGGCATTGTCGATTGGTCTCCTCCTCAAGATTTCTAGAGTTGTGGCCCTACCTTCTCTTCAATGGCTCCTCTTCTAGCCTCTCTCTACTTTGTCTCCCTCTTGGTCGCAGTCTTGCTCTCATTGTTCTCTTCCCCCTCTAATTTCCTCCTTGTCTCACCATTTGTTCATTGTTACTAAAATGTCCCATCGTCATCGTTATAGCCATTGAGATAATGGTAGCCAAGGAGGTTGACGAGCTCATTTCAGGGTAGAATCTACAACACAACTCTTGCACAATCAAATTCCTTAGAAAGTCCAATAGAAGCTTCCAGAGGAATAAATGGAAGCTATTAAGGAAAGAGAATGCCCCTCATATTATGCAATTTTAGTTGAAGTTGCAACATTGTTAGGATTAACCTTGACTCGAGAATGACATTGTACAACTAATGGTTTCAGGCACATGGTTTTGTGGCCCATGGTATTATGCCAATTGTATTTGGTTGGAAAGAAGCCTATAAATAGGCTTATTTGTCTCCATTGTAAGAGTGCCAAGCACCAAGGTGCAAAGGGTTGAGCAAGGTCTCCCCGACCAGTATGAGGGGCCAAGGGTTGAGAAGGGTCTCCCTGGTCAGTGTATGGGACCAAGGGTTGAGTAGGCCTCCCCGACAGGCTTGGTCATGGTTTTGGCCGAAACCTAATAGAATTCTATTAGGGTGGGCTTTTCCCCAGAGTTGAGGTTTTCCCAAGGTAATTCTTGGTGTTCTTTATGTGTGATCGCTTCTATTTTTGTTTGTTATTAATATTTTTATTTTCCTTTGCCTTTTATTACATAACAAACATGGGTTCCAAATGTGGGGCATACGCAAGGGCACCAGTCATAGTATCCACACCATTGACCTCTACTAGCATATGAAAATTGTAATTGGAAAGGTGGGCCTTGAAAGGATGAAATTCTCTTAATGCTAGAAATACAGTTAAACATGAATAATATGGACAACCAAATGGAACGCATGCAAGCCTTGTTGTCTTAAATGCCAAATCCGGGAACAATTAGAATATCTGCCTCATATCCTATAGAGGTGGAACCCTCTATTGCTTCTTAGTTTTCATGATAATTTTGAAGCTTATGGTTGTCTGGTTTTCTAGTTTGTATAGACCTCTTCTATTTTTTCACTCTCAATATATTAGGTTACTAGATTACTCCATGTTTTGGATGGAAAATACAATTGAGTCTAGTATTTTTTTACTTCAAAATTATTATGGTTAAAAACTTTATACATTGCCAAGTTTCCAAGTGACAAACTAGTAACTTGTTATGATCTCACTATTATATAACATTATTGATATCTCATAGAATTATCTTTTTAAAAAAATTATATTTATCAAAAATTAATAAAAATCAAATCATATATATATAGTTAATTTTTATTTTAAAATATTTTTTTATTAAAAAAAAATCTGTAACATTTTTAAAATATAAACCAATTTTAATTTTAATTTTAAAATAATTGTATAGCTCATAGGATAGCTGAATTGGGGTCGCCTTAAGATTTAAGGTTCCAACATGCAGATCAACCAACCAAAATTAAATAAATAAATATCTGAACACTCAATAAATTTAACTTAAATATATCATGTTTACCTTTCAATATAACAATTATTAAAATCCATTACATCAAAAAAACTATTAATAAAATACTTTTAAGGTTAAGTTTGAGAGCCAATCAATCTCACCAGAAAATTGTTAATCTCACGCTAAAATTTCACAAAAGAAAACTTTTAATATCAAGCTGAAGTTTTAAGAGTTAATATATTTCAAGTCCACATTGCCTTACTTAATCTAACTGAGTTTCAATAACAAAGTTCATCTATTTCAAATCCACATTGTTTTACTAAATCTAACTGAATTTCAATCACAAAGTTCATCTATTTCAAATTCACATTACTTTACTAAATCTAACTGAGTTTTAATAACAATGTTCATCTATTTCAAATTCACATTACTTTATTAAATCTAACTGAATTTCAATAACAAATTTTCAAAAAATATATATAATTTCAAGACTTAATTTCTTTTAAAATTCACACTAATTAATCAATTTATTAGATTAAATTAAATTTTAATTATAAATTTTGAAAAAAAAAAACTATAATAATAATTATTATCTTTATTCAATCATCATTAAATATACAAAATCTATAATTAATGTAAAACTAAATATACAAAATCTATAATTAATGCAAAACTAAATTGTCTCTTTAGCTTTCAAAACAATTTACAAAAATGATCCCACATAAAACTGTCTCTTTAGCTTTCAAACCATTTACAAAAATGATCCAAAATTATCAAGCTCCTAAACAATTAAAACATGTTTTCCAATCTTTTCATAACACCAAATTGACTATAAATTGTCTTCTGAACTGCCAGCATGGCTTCAGCCTATGGCTATAGTCATTGCTAAATAAAAAGAAAGGATAAATGGACAGCATGTTTTGTCCAATCCTCAACACCCAATAATCATCTGCTTTGCATATCTATCTTCTATGCAAGTCATACCCATGGCAACTACATCAACTTTATTGTCTCCTTCTTTGTTGATAGCTGTCTCAAACTTGGCTTTGTTGATAGCTGTCTCAAATTGGCTCTATTATTTTATTTCCAAGCCAGTCAACCTCAATCAAACCACTAATTACAAATTGACTGAGGGATTCATACATTGAGTCATATTCATTCCAACTGTAGCTGCAGTGCAAAATTTACAGTAGCTGCAGAGCAAAATTTATGAAATAATCAGAGAGCTTGCTGCAAGAGTCCCAGTCAAAATTTGATGCAAATGGCCCCATTGGGTCCCTGTAGGTTGGTGAGAGACGGCATTAGTCTGAAGCTTTTCGTGCCTCGTGCGCAATGATTAATTCAATTTTCTACTTCCCTTGAATGTTCTACCAACTCCATTATTATTTAATCAAGTGGTGTCCCATGATGATTAGGAAGCTACCCAGAGCCGAGTTTTGAGATTCCCAGGACCGCTTTGATGAAATTTTCGAAGACAATAAAGCAGGCAGAGGGAGTTCATCTCAACTTGGGGAATGCCCATATGCTTAATCTGATTGTCTGTCTGTCAGTCTGTCTGATTTGCAGAGATGAGTCCATTTAATTTAGTCCTGTGTCTGTTGTTTTCCCTCTGTTTGAGCCAATTCTGGAAGGAGTCTGCCAGTGTTTTGGAGGAAAGTGGAGGTGGTCTCGTGGTGAGTCTGAAGCACAGAGGATTTGGGAGCATGAAGGCCATGAATTCCTTTGAATTGCTTAGGGTTTCGAGCAACAGAAGCTCAACTAGGTTTCATTCTCTGAGAAGAAGCAGACATGGCCACAAGCAGCATTCACTGGACGTCTCTTTGCCTCTGAGTGCAGGGAGTGACTACATAATGCCATTAATGTTAGGCACCCCACCACAGAGACTAGAAGTCTTCATGGACACTGGAAGTGACCTTGTATGGGTACCATGCTCTAAAAACTCCACAAAGCCTTTATTTGAATGCATCATGTGTGAGGATTCGGACATCCCCACATTCTCAGCCTTTCAGTCTTATTCAAACAAGCCGGAATTCTGCAGCTCTGATTCATGCTCTGCCATCCACAACACAGATAACCCCAACGATCTCTGCATCGTGGCAGGATGCCCATTTGAAAGTATTGGCATGGACCCCTGCCTGGCTTCCTGTCCAGCATTTTATTATGCCTATGGGGACGGGAGCTTAAAGGGTGAACTGATGAGAGACAAGCTCACAGTATATTTAAACAAAGGTGGTAGTAGAAAAATCTCAAATTTCACATTTGGATGTGCAGGAATTTCTCTATCAGAGCCCATAGGGGTTGCAGGCTTTGGCAAAGGGGCCCTGGCCTTCCATGCCCAGTTGGGTAAAGTGGGGAACAGGGGCTTCTCCTACTGCCTTGTCAGCCATAGATTTGATGACAACCTCCATGTTTCCAGCCCTCTTCTTTTTGGAGAATCTGCAATCCCCAAACAAGGTAAAGTCCACTACACAGCCATGATCAATAATTTCAAGTATCCTTATTTCTACTACTTGGGTCTTGAAGGAATCACCATAGGAGGCCAGAGGCTTAAGCTCCCATCAAGCCTGACTACTTTTGACAAGGAAGGCAATGGTGGACTGATTGTCGACTCTGGCACCACCTTCACCATGCTTCCTGAGTCTCTATACAGACAGGTGTTAAACAAGCTCAAATCTGCAATTCGGTATAGCAGGTCTGTTAAGTACGAGACCGCCTTGGGACTGGACCTCTGCTATGAGCTGCCCTCTGCGGGGGGTTCCTTTCCTGTGTTGCCAACCTTCTCATTGCACTTCAAGGACAATGCTACAATCACACTTCCTGCAGAGAATTATATGTCTATGATGTCTGATAGTTATGATGCTACTAGACCTAGTACTTCTTCCACTGCTGCAGTGGGATGCCTGATTATTTTGAGCAGTGGAGATGAAGTGTATGGACCTGCTGCTGTTTTGGGCAATTATCAACAGCAGAACTTTCATGTTGTGTATGATATGGAGAATCAAAGAGTTGGGTTTCAGCAAAAACAATGTGCTCCAGTGGCCAATTGATTCTGTTTCATCCATGCACACTGGTTGGTTGCCAAAGTTGGTTGAAAGGGAACTCCATGGCATTCATGGTCTTACTACTATCTGTGATATTCATACTGGTGGTTGACAAAATAATCTGCATCCATACTTTTCTTCCATAAACTTGCTTTTTGTGATAGCATATTGATCTAGTGACTTCAAAGTCTTAAAAGGTGAACATATGCTGATTATCCTCTTAGGTTGCAGGTTCTTCGTAGCATTTTTTAACCTATGCGGTTTTTAATTTGTTTTTCTGTGCAGTTTTCAAGTTTGTGTAGTTGGAGTTATTTATTGAAAAAGAAAAATCATAAGTGTGAGATTTATTAGGTTGTTTTTAATTGGTTCTTTACAGTTTTCAAGTTTGTGTGATTGGAGTTATTTATTGATAAAGAAAAATCATAAATGTGAGATTTATTATGAAGGTTTTGGAGCCATCAACCAGGTCACATTTATTATGAAGGTTTTGGAGCCATCAACCAGGTCCATTAATCTTCTTTAACCAGAAAAATGTCATAAAAGTTGTCCCCCAACTTTCAAGTAACATTTTTCAAACCACCCTCACCCTCTATAATATTTTAGAAAATATTTTATTTGTGTACAAGTGAATTTATAGTTGTTAAAACTGAGGCAAAGAATCTTAGGCATGATATATAGAAAATTGAAAAGCTCCAAAATTGGAAACATTATTCCATTATTCGTTCGCTTAGATGTAGTTATTCTGGGTTGATACTTGCCAGCTATTGGTCGGTTGTTTGCATTATGAGGTCAAGAAATAATACATTACATTACAAAAAAGCCGTTCTGTCCTCCATTGTAATTTATGGTGAAATGATGGGAACCTGAACCTTTTTATTTTTAGAGTACAATTGTGGTATCAAATTTTATTTTAGTAATATGTCAATCAGCATTTAAATTTGAACTCGCTCTGGGCATAGTTTTATTTCTCACCACAACAATAATATCATCAAGTTAATAATGTGCCAATAAAATAATAAAACTTAAAATTCTGATATCGTAGATAAATGGACATCAATATTCAAGTCAAGTAAATATAACTATTTTTTAATCCACTATTTAATACCATAGCAAAAGATTATTAAACATAGTGTTAACCATAACTAAGTTCTTCATCCGAAGTTCAATATTTAAGTTGACTAAATCCTCACACCTTAAGGGTAACAAGAAATCTAAAGAGTTAATTTTAAAAGGAATGGAATCAGATTTCATTGGTACAGGTGGGATGTTACTAATATTCAAGTCAAGTAAATATAACTATTTTATTTTTTAATCCACTATTTAATACCATAGTCAAAGATTATTAAACATAGTGTTAACCATGACTAAGTTCTTCATCCAAAGTTCATTATTTAAGTTGACTAAATCCTCACACCCTTAAGGTAACAAGAAATCTAAAGAGTTAATTTTAAAAGGAATAGAATCAGATTTCATTGGTACAGGTGGGATGGTACTAATATTCAAGTCAAGTAGATAAGTTTAGGTTTCTTTAGTGCACTTTAGCTTTCATTGTTTTTTGGATTTTTATTTTTCTATAAAGTTTTCTCTTTTCCTTCTAATTTGCAGCATTAGAGTTTTTTTAACTATATCTCTTTTTATAGCTTTTCTATGTTTAAGCTAAGCACTTGGTTGCTTTTAGTTGTTGGCTCCTCGTTAATGGTTGTGTAGAAGGTCAACGCTCCTCGTGTGTTTCGTGGCATGTGCTTAAATCTAGCGATGTGTCTATTTACTAACACCTGCGGCTTTTGGTGTAATGACAATTGTGACTCCAACAACTAGTATTAGAGCTAGGGTCAAATATCCACTGTGCAAGCCACTTAGTGCCTTATTACAATCTAGCGATGTGTCTATTTACTAACACTTGCGGGTTTTGGTGTAATGGCAATCGTGACTCCAACAACTGGTATCAGAGCTAGGGTTAAATATCCACTATGCAAGCCACTTAGTGCCTTATTACGTCTGGAGCTGTTGAAGGATCTGTCCAGGAAATAGCTGAGGAACGCTGGAACTAAAAGGCAGTTGCAGCAAGAAAAACAAGGTCGTGGATCTATGTTGAAACATGTTGCTAGAGTTTGAAACGTGGAGATCCGTGGAGTTTGGAGTTGAAACGTGGTGTTTGTAAGTTTTTTTTACATCAAGCTTCCACGCATACGTCAAGTTTTTTCTCAAACCACCATATGTATGTGTGAAATGTGAAAAGGTTAAAACATTATATATGTTTTATATATTTATTATGAAACACATATAATTATATGTTGGAATTTTGAAAAGTATATTTTAAAAAGGAGCATGAATTTTGAAAAGGGTATTTGAAAAGGAGGAAGGTCATTATTACTAAATTTTAAAGAGTAATAATTAAAGTTTTATTTTTAAGTGGAGTTTTTGTGTTTTCGAACGTGAATTTGATTGAAAATGGAGACAACAGTTACAAATATGGAGAAGTTGAGCAGGGCTAATTTTGCCCTATGGAAATCACAAATGGAGGATATACTGATTTTAAAGGATCAGTATTTGCCGATTGAGGGCACAACAAAGAAACCCTCATCGATGACAAATGAAGAGTGGAATAAGCTAGATAGAAAGGCGATTACAACAATCCGCTAATATTTAGCAAAGAATGTTTATTTCAATGTGTGTGGAGAAAAGATGGCTGAAGGATTATGGAAGAAGCTCCATGATCTATATGAGAAGAACACGGCATCAAACAAAATGTTCTTGATGAAGAAGCTTTATAATCTCAAAATGAAGGAGGGTGCTTCAGTTGCTGAGCACTTGAATGCATTTAATATTATTACTAATCAACTTGCCTCTGTTAAAATCATTTTAGATGATGAAATTAGAGCCATATTGCTAATATGTTCTATGCCAGACAGTTGGGAAAATTTAATTGTAGCTATGAGCACTTCAGCAACCACAGGGACCCTGAAGTTTGATGATGTCAACATCAGTTTAATGAATGAGGAGCTGCGACGCAGGTCAATTGTGGAAAACCAGGGAGGAGAGGCTCTAGCTCTAGCTGATTGTGGTAGGAGAATGGATCGAGGCTGGCAAGGGCGATCAAGAGACGCCGATAAAAATCAAGGAGAGGCAGAATCATCTGTTTTCATTGTGGCAAACCCGGGCACATGAAGAAAGAATATCGATTTTGGAAGAAAGGACAAAAGGATCAGAGACCGTCCAGTACAAATCACAAGTCATCCAGCACAAATGAAGGTGAGACTACCACTGTAGCCACAGATGGTGATGTGTAGTTTACTATTTCAGTAGAGGATGCATGTGTATATACATCTAGCAGTAGCTTTGATTGGATCCTTGACTCTAGGGCATCTCACCATGTAACCCCATGCAGAGATAGTTTTGTTTCATATAATCTTGGTGATTATGGTAGAGTGCATTTGGGGAATAATCATTTTTGCAGTATTGTTGGAGTGGGAGATGCCCAGATCAAGATGAAAGATGGACAAGATATATTGTTGAAACAGGTCAGGCATGCACCAGAAATGCGCATGAGTTTAATCTCTATGGGACAACTGGATGATGAAGGCTATTCGACAAGCTTTGGAAAAGGAGGCTGGAAAATTAGCAAAAGTGCATTGGTCGTGGCCAAAGGACCCAAGACATGAACATTATACATATTGATGACACTGATAGAAAAATCAGATTTGGCTGCTATCACAAAAGAAGGAAATTCAGCAGATCTGTGGCATAAGTGTTTGGGTCACACGAGCAAGAAGGGCTTAAAAATCCTTATTGGTAAAAATTTATTGCCAGGTTTGAAATCCTACAATATTTATCTTTGTGAGCATTGTATATATGGTAGACAAAGAAGGGTTTCATTCCTTAGAGGTGGCCATGACAGAAAGAAAAATATGTTAGAATTGGTACACTCATATGTGTTTGGGCCTATTAACATCAAATCATTAGGAGGAGCATCATATTTTGTAACATTTATAGATGATGCATCCAGGAAGGTTTGGGAATATCCTATGAAAAATAAAAGTGAAGTGTTTGGAATATTTCAAAAATTCCATGTTGGTGTTGAAAGAGAGACTAACAAATTGCTGAAGTGTTTAAGAATAGATAATGGTGGAGAATATTGCTCAAATGCATTTAAGGAATATTATAACAGGTTTGGGATAAAGCATGAGAAGACTGTGCCTAATACTCCTCAACAGAATGGTGTTGCAGAAAGGATGAATTGCACCATTATGGAAAAGGTGCGAAGTATGTTGTCCAATTCCAGTTTGGAGAAGAATTTTTGGGCTGAAGCAATCAGGACTACTTGCTACCTCATAAATAGATCTCCAACTACAACCTTGGATGGCGGTATCCTTGAAGAAGTTTGGATTGGTAAGAATTTGAATTATTCTCACTTGAAAATATTTGGATGTGAAGCATTCATACACATTCCCAAAGAAAATAGAACTAAGCTAGATGATAAATCTATGAAATGCATTTTTTTGGGATATGCGGATGAAGATTTTAGTTATCGCCTATGGGATCCAGTCAAACATAAAATTATTAGAAGTAGGGATGTTATATTTAATGAGTTAGAAATGTTCAAGAGGACAGTAGGTGAGTTGGAGGTCAAGAAAGTTATTAACAGGTTTGAAGAGTAGTAGGAAAACATACCACCAATACAAGAAAATGAACAACAAATTCAGGAGCAATCGTGACTCCAACAAGTGGTATCAGAGCTAGAGGTCTCGAGTTCGAAACACACTGGGCTCGCGTTTGGGGGGGGGGGGGGGGGGAGATTGTTGGCTCCTCGTTAATGGTTGTGTAGAAGGTCAACACTCCCCGCGTGTTTCGTGGCATGTGCTTAAATCTAGCGATGTGTCTATTTACTAACACCTGCGGGTTTTGGTGTAATGACAATCGTGACTCCAACATTAGTTTAGGGTTCCATAAAATTCTCTTTTAGGAAAGAGCTTTTTATTCTCAGATAAAGGTCTAGCTCTCACTCTTTTAAGCTATTAGAATGACTAGGAAAATGTTTTTGTTTTATTACTATGGTTTCTTCTTAATCACTTGCAATATACTAAAAATATGTCCCTATGGAATAAGAGACGGTGGAATTCATAAGGGTTTTAAGGTCTCATGACGAGATGATTCATGGCAATAGAGATTCCATGTGTTGTTTCATTTGGAAATTTAAAGAGTTTGAATAACAATGCATGCGTCAATTCTCAGAAATTATGAATACCCTTTTATAAGTTGTTAGCAATTTTGGTAATCTCTTCAAGGACATGATGGAATCAATGAATAATGATGCTCTTCCAATGACAACCTTGATCAATGAATTTTAGAACTTGAACACAATGAGTATGAGCATACAATAATGCAAATGATTGAAGCCATAGACACAAGAAATGAAGACCCAACATGCATCAATACAAGAGTTAAATGCAAATGGTCAAAAGCATGGACATAGCTAATTAGAACCCACGTACATCAATACTACAGTTAAAAGAGAAGAAAGGCATTGCTCCTTTCTGTAAACATGCTTTTTAGAGTGTCAATACTAGACTTGGAAGAAAGGCAATTTACTACTACTCCTTTAGCTAGACATGTTTCTCAGAGTAATTAGTATAGAGTTTAAAGCATCAAATGTTTAACATAAATTTAGCCAAATGATGTCTGCAAACTATGTATAATTTTATATTTGAAAACAAGAAGACTCCATTTATGTATTTTAATAAATAAATATCCTATTCATGTCTCAAAAATAAATTACAATCAAGGTAGCATCTATTTCCATGTATGATGCTAAGGATAGATGTTATTAAAAAGTACATGGATTACCACATGGTAAACTAACTTTCTTGTTGATATGATTTTAGATAAAATTGTCTTTTGATGTTATAGTGAGATATAGTTTTATTGTTTAAGAGATTCTCTTCTTATGTAAGTAATTAGGTTAATAACCCATGACATAGGAGTTATATATGAAGAGTTTCTCCTTTATAAGTAGCCAATGGATTTTCTTAGGTGGAGATGTTATACTTCAATAATGGTGATGAAGATAGTACGTAATAGGGTGATTTTCCTTACATAACTATGTTGAATACATAAATAGAATATCTAATGCCATAGATTATGAAGTTATAAGATTCTAATATTTTTAATTTAATATAATTTAGGCATTTACAAATTTAAAATATTTGTAATCTAATTTAGTTTCATTATTAATATTATAAGAACTAATGTTGGTTTCAAAAAGTGTTAAGAATGCAATAAATAAAGATGAGAATGTCAATATATATATATATATATATAAAAGAATGAAGAAGAAGAAAAAATCATTAGGCACATATCACTAAGTAAGGTATGTATAATGATAATGAAGCTTAAAATGAAATGGGTCTTCTTGTTGCTTAAGAGATGCATTTCTAACATTCAAATCCATAAAGAAAAGTGTAATGAGCATGATGTTATGGGAGTCATTAAGTTTCTGACATTTCGTTTATGTGATCTTGAAATTTAGCCATGTGGTCGCTTTTTAGTAGCGTTGGAGGATTGGGTGTAATAAGAAAGCAACTTGGTGTACGTTAATCTCTAATATACCCTTTGGTAAGCTACCAACAAAGGTGTAATATGGCCTACAAGAAGATAGCTAAGCATATGTGTTACTCATAAGCCCTAAGTGTCTAGAGAGAACTAAGTGAATCTTTGAAGAAATAAAATAATATCTATTGGAGCATTTGAATACAATAATATCCTCAATCATAGGTTGAAATGCTTACATATGGCATATGCAATGTTCTCCAGGAATGTGGTGATATATCTCATTGTAAGTTTGGTAGAAGCAAACTCTAAGCTTAGTGAGAAGTTTTGTCATGTTGTAAGGTAAGTAGAGTTTTGAAAATTTAATTAGCTTTTATGGGGAATTTTTTTATCTTTTACCATATTTAATTTTAACCCTTTTAGTAATTTTTAATGCACACTAATATTAAGTTAATTCACAAATAAAATTTTAACTTTTTCGTTATTATAATTTTAAAAATTTAATCAGCCCTTATGGTTAGCTTAGTTGGTTGAATACCTCTGGTTAGAACGCCTCTACTACTGAAAGGTCATGGGTAGATCTATCTGATACTAACATTACATTTCATAGATGTAGCACTCATCGATTTCCAAAAGATATAAACTAAATAAAAAATAATAAAAATTTTAAATAAATTAATATTTGTAATTATAAATTTATTTATATTATCGATTTGATATAAACTAAATAAAAAATAATTAAAAATTTTAAATAAATTAATATTTGTAATAATTATAAATTTATTATAATAAATATAAAATGATTTGTAAAAAATAAAATAAGTAATTTTATGAACCTAATCATATTATTATTATCTTCGTTGGTTGAAGACGGTATAAATGGAAATGGAAATGGTACGACACCCATAATTTTAGCCACAGTGCCGAAATTAAGGCAGTGCAGAAACAGGACGCAGCAAGACATTGAGAAAAAATATCGAGAGAATGGATATGGAGTGACCGGTCATTTTCTGATTATTCATGTTTTTCTATTCAGCACAACAATTATGTCTCGGATTTTCTTTATTGTTGTGAAGTTTCATAATGAACCATCCTGCCAAATACTCATTGTATTAATAGAATTAATGGTGTTGTGGGAATTCCAATAAGAACTAAAACCAGTGTGCCCCTAATCACAAAGAAAACAGCCCATGCCCTCTGCCACTGCCACCAGGTTTAACTGTCCAGAATTATTGGTACAACGCTCCTCAAAGGAGGCATTTGCTGTCAGAGATCTTGAAGGTGGAACAACGAAATGGGGGGGAGAAATACAAAGGATCTAATGATTTCATACAAGAAAATGAAAATCCCCAGGCAGTTAGGACAGAGTACATCTTCCTGCCTCCAAACAGTGTTGCTTCACCTGCTCAAGTCTCCACCAGTGAAAACCGAGGTATATTTGGGTTGAAATGTTAAGCATTAGATTGACTTCTCTCTTTTTTGGAAAAAAATCCATTATAGATTCTTTTGGAAAAAATTTCCATTAGAAATGTTTTTGGGTATATTCATAGTTTTAGTAAATTTGATTCTTAAACCTCCACCAAGAATTTAAAGGAAAAAAAAATATTAATAAGAAACCATTAGCAAATGATCATTGACAGATTTGACTTAGATATTACTAAATTTGTTCATGGACTATATTGGTACATGCTAACTTTCCATAAATTCTACTGTATTGGTTTTTGTTTCACTGATTATTTTATAAAGTTTTCAAGTTATTTGAGAACCTTTAGAATTACGCAGAACCATGGCACTGTGAATTGAGTAGATCTCCGGAGACTTTTGTAAAATTCATGTTGCAGACAGCTTTCTAAAAGTCCTTTTCTACAATATTAATGCCCCTACTTGTGCTCAACATTTCGGCCAGGGCAAATGTAACTTTTTGATCCAATGGAATTTAACTAGGTCTTATTTTATTGTCTCTTTCCACATTCTTTAAATGTGTCGAAAGTCTGGTCAATTCTGCAATTTATCCGATGAAGTTTGGTCACATTCGCCCTTCCATGAAATATCTCTGATAATTCTGAAATCTTTACAAATGTCTGTTTGGAGTAGTTAGTTTCATATGTGATGTATTTTGCAAGTTTAAACTCATGCAGATAAAGGAAAGTGACCTATTGAGGAGGAAGTTGTCATTGTGAAACCTTACAAGTGCAGGTTTTGTCAGCGTATCTTTTCCAAATGACAAGCGCTTGGAGGGCACATGAGCCACCATAGCCAAGGTAAAAACGTTGCTCCTATGAATGATATTTTTTCAGTTGAGTTTACCAAGGAATTGATCCAATTTTTCTAGCCAATTTAGTTGGTGTGGATGGATGGATTTCAAAAGAATGCAAAGAATCCAAAAGATTAAGATGAATGATGAATATGTGCATGCATGAGGTTCTGATTCTAATATAACAATATGTCTCTTTCGATCAAGATTCATCACATGTCTCCTCCAACCAAGATTCATCTTAATCTAAGAGGTGTACATTTACAAAATTATGTATATTTCTTTCCCAGTGAGCATGCAGAAAGGCAAGACGAGAAGTTGGATGATGTGCTCAATCTTCTACATTCAAAAGTAGCGGTGTTTCAATCTATGTGGTAAGCCATCTATTTTCAATTTGTTCTTTTTAAATATTTTAAATATGATAGAAACTTTTCTTTTTTCATGGAAATGGGCAGCCACAACATAGGTTCTCTATCACAATTTCAACCACTGGTCAGCTCCTATTCTGCTTCAATCTCTGTTTACAGTACTGCAGGGCCAATAAGGACTACCATATAATCATACCCACCTCCATTTAGGCGGAACTGGCCAGATATTATTCCAACAACATCCTATGATAAGAACCAGGGCCCTCAACCTCATCATAAGCCTCAGCTTGTGCATTCGGATCCAAACTCGGGTGTTGGAACAAGCATGCAAAGAAACTCTCCTTGTTCATTCAGGCAAGGCATGTCATCATCGTCGTCATCACCTATAGCTCTCACAGAAGGGGGATTCAATCCTAACTTTAAATCCCAACATGGTGATTTCAGAATGGGTACTTCAGATCGATCAGGAGGCCTCCTTTACCATCCCATTGAACATGGTGAATCCCACCATTTCACTTTGACATTATTAGTCTAAACAAATCATTGGTTTTAATATTAATATTAGGGGTTAATATTAAGTTTTAATGTTGACATTATTAGTATAAACAAATCATTGATTTTAATATTAATATTAGGTTTTAATGTTAACATTGTTAATATAAATAAATTAAATCATTAATGTAATTTTAATTTTTGGTTTTAAGTTTTAAGTTTCTAAGCATCAATACTATTTAATAATAATATTAGGTTTTACATTAAGATTTTAATAAATACGATATCTTATTTTATGTTTTAATGTGAAGTTTTAATAAACTTTATTTATTTTTATCATTATTTATATTGATGGAAATTTTAGATTAAGTATTGTAATTTGTTTTACAATAAATAAATTTTGTAATATTTTTATATTTATATTAAAGTAAATCCTTCACATGAGGAAAACGATTGTATGTCTCTCTAGCTTGAGAACGTAAGAGGAAGCTAGGGTTTTTAGAAAACTTGCAGGAAGGTTTTGGTACGAATGATATACCGAGGGGGAGGGAGTCGGGCTCCCTCCTATAGAAATGTGGTAGCAGACAAAGGAAAAGGTTTTAAGGGAGGATTCAAAATTTTGGCAGAAGGGTCAGAAAGCACAAGTCAAGGAACGGGTGAGACAAGTAAACATGGCATGAATGGTCAGAAAAAGGCAAAGATATAGGCACAACTGGACCAATCATATCAGCAGCAAAAGACAAGCGGGGCTAATGGGAACGGCCCATGCAAGCAAAGATATTACATCCTTTTGACTCATACATCCTTTGACATCAGGATATTACATCATTTTAACTCATACCAAATCCTGAAGGCATGTAATGGATGCCTTGACCTATCAAGCATGAATCCCATGTTTCTTAACTAAATAAATAATTGTTCTTTCTTCTTTACATCATATATGAGTACAAAGGCAATTTATGAAGACCGAACCTAGTTCCTTTTTCAACACTCCCTCTTAACGAGGAAGGTATTCATAGTGACTCAGTAGGTCTATCTCAAATTGAAATATTCTCATAAGAAGGGATTCAAATTGATAAGCATCACTCATCGTAACTAACATTGTCACATTACCGAAGGCCTTGATAGGTACACTCTATCTCTCACAAGATTAGAGCTCAATGCTGAGAGGCATTCCATAGGACACCATACCGCCTAATCATGGTACATACTCCACCTCGGATATTGAGAGTAATCCTACCATTGGACCATTCTTATCCAAGTCCATGTGACTTAGGATCTCCATCCTAATCCATCACATTACATGACTCTAAGAATGTTCCTCTAAGATGCTTATCCAATCCAACATTCTCCTTATCCATGTCTATGTACTTGACTTAGGACATTAGTCATATTCCATCAAAGTACCTGACACAAGGATAACCAAGCAAGTTATCATTCTCCTATTCGTGATGCATGCACTAGACTTACAACAGTTAGTCCTAGTTTGGTACATGACACAGGGAGAACCAATGTCCAACCATGCTCCCTCTCAATTAGGGAAGACATCCCTATTCACTTTGTAATCAGAGAATAGATCTTGCTCCTATTCAAGGAGACTCCTTTTACTCCTTCTCAAACCTAGAAGAGATTTCCAACTTCGAAGTTTCTACCACAATTCCTTTTATAGTTCACATCTCATTATATTAAGCATGCTTCCTTTTAGGGTTTCACCATCTTTACACGAAAAATTCCAGGTCATCCCTCTTCCACATTACTTTCATTTCAACATTAGTAATGAAAGATTTCTATTAAACCTTTCCAAACTTCAAGTTGACTATAGCTTCTTCACAAAAGTGATCTCCCTTCTAGACCATATGGTTATATTCTTACACTGCTACCTTCCAATCAAGATGAGCACATCTTGTTCTTTGTAGATGTTAGTTACTAGATGTTGAGATTTCCCTCAACATCCATATTGTTGAACTTGTCTTATATGTCATCTTGTACCCCTACAACATTTTTCTAGGTAGCAAAAACAATATATTAACAAGATAACCTACAACAAGATGACATAGGTACACTCTATCTCTCACAAGATTAGAGCTCGATGCTGAGAGGCATTCCATAGGACACCATACCGCTTAATCATGGTACATACTCCACCTCAAATACTAAGAGTAATCCTACCATTGGACCATTCTTATCCAAGTCCATGTGGCTTAGGATCTCCATCCTAATCCATCACATTACATGACTTTAAGAATGTTTCTCTAAGATGCTTATCCAATCCAACATTCTCCTTATCCATGTCTATGTACTTGACTTAGGACATCAGTCATATTCCATCAAAGTACCTGACACAAGGAGAACCAAACAAGTTATCATTCTCCTATTCGTTATGCATGCACTAGACTTACAACAGTTAGTCCTAGTCTGGTACATGACACAGGGAGAACCAGCATCCAACCTTGCTCCCTCTCAATCAGGGAAGACATCCCTATTCTCTTTGTAATCAATGAATAGATCTTGATCCTATTCAAGGAGACTCCTTTTACTCCTTCTCAAACCTATAGAAGATTTCCAACTTCGAAGTTTCTACCACAATTCCTTTTATAGTTTGCATCTCATTATATGAAGCATGATTCCTTTTAGGGTTTCACCATCTTTACACGAAAAATTCCAAGTCATCCCTCTTCCACATTACTTTCATTTCAACATTATTAATGAAAGATTTCTATTAAACCTTTCCAAACTTCAAGTTGACTATAGCTTCTTCACAAAAGTGATCTCCCTTCTAGACCATATGGTTATCTTCTTACACTGCTACCTTCCAATAAAGATGAGCACATCTTGTTCTTTGTAGATGTTAGTTACTAGATGTTGAGATTTCCCTCAACATCCATATTGTTGAACTTGTCTTATATGTCATCTTGTACCCCTACAACATTTTTCTAGGTAGAAAAAACAATATATTAACAAGATAACCTACAACAAATATTAACATCACACTTACCTCACCATGAAAGTCTAAATCATCCTCATGGTTTGTCTTCAAATGATTTTGACTATATCAGAGTTCCCAAGAATCCAACTTTATTACCAAGTTACCATTCCCTCCATTCATCGTGATCTTCATGGAATACAATTAGTTTAGCTTATCTTTCTCATTTTAATTTCTTTATTATGTACCTGCAGCATTCACTGACAAGTACCACCAAACAAAATATACAAGTACAAGAGCATGATTATGATTTTGACAATATAGGGATTCCATGGAATCTTTATAGAGAGAGAATTCCTGGGGTTTTCATATTCAAACCCTAAGTATCTCGATATTTATTTTTGAAACATTAATTCTAGGTTTTGAATCTCAAATCCCATTCTATGCTCACTAGAGTTTACCATTCACCATAGACTACCTATAAATCGTAGAAACCAAAAGACAGGGTTTCTTTAAGAGAACAAATAGATTAGGGTTAGAGGTTCTCTCTAGACTTAGGGTTTCTAAGTTCCAACCAAGGGTTTTACAAAACTTATATATCAACAACCTTCAACAAGATGAAGACTACAAACCCTAAAACCAAACATGTCCAAAAACCCTAATATGATTCATGTTAGACCTTATATTCATAAAAAAATAAAACATATCTACATACCTTAGTTTTTAATTACCACTGGAATATGTTGTAAAGCATTCATCTCAATTTAAGGTAGTGTTACTTCCATGATTCTTGTAAGAGCAATGTCAAATTAAGATGTTCTGCTTCTTCCTATTTTTACTAGTTCTAATGAGAGAGAAAACAAATTTTCTATGTATGTGAGCATGCTAGATCATTTTCTAAACTTTTATGTTGCAAACTTGGTGTATGATACACTAGTCGTTACTCTTAATATAATAGGTCCTTGATATCTTCCTTCTGCTTCTTTGAGGGTTCTACAACTTCAAACCCTTATTTCCTTTAATTTTTCTTAGGGTTCTTAGGAAAATCTCATTTGTAATTCCATATTCATGATAGCCAAAGCATTGGACTTTGAACATGTCTCTATTTTTGTTCTTCTTTTTATTATCAAAATTCTTCTTTGACCTAGTGCAAAGGCTTGAGAAGTTTCATTGTGAGGATGAGAATTACTTATAACCTTTATTATGGATTCGTTTTTTTAGCATTGAGACCATAGTTCTTCAAATGATGGAGGACCTTTCCTTGCACATATTCTACATGCAAAACCATCCCACTATTTAGGTAAAGCATTGATTGCTACTGTGATTAATTATGAATTAGATATTTTCTTACCAGTTTCAAGGAGTTGATCTCTAATTTTGTATAGCTTCATGAAACGGGAAGTTATAGTGTAACACCCTCCTCCCACATCTACCCAAGTAACCAGAAACTGGGGTAAACATGTGACAATGAGTTACTATGATATGATTCAACTCCCTATGTATCAATTAAGGAAATGGAACTAACGGAACACAACCAACCTAACTTTCTACAAATGAAACAAAACCCCCAGGAGCCATCCAACCCATCCAAGCGACCAACCCCAGAGACAAACTGACATCTTGCTATGTTAGGTCCCTATAATACTAGTGTATCCCCTTATTGTTTCTGTTAGTGTAGCCCCCTTATTTTTATTGTTGTGCCCATGTATTCCCCATATTGTTATTATTATGCCCCATAGAAACCCACTAATGTTATTGTTGTGCCCTTACATTATTATTGTTATGTAGACTATGATTATATTGTGACTACTTAGACTCCTATATATAGAAAGGAGGTTTTTCCATTTGAATCATTGAAGAAATTTTAATTTATGTAATTCAAAGGAGGCTTCCCCCTCAAATAGGATATTTTTTAAGTCATTGATCTATCTATTTGTGAGTTGGTTGCATAACATTTGGTATCGAAGCTTTGGATTCTAGAGTTTCGCTTCTTCAAACAAGCCATCTTGGATTTTTCGCTATAACCTTTTTTCTACACTGCTTCATAAGCTGAAATTTTTACCATGTGAAGAAAAAATATCATAGAATTTCGTGTAAAAATTTTAGATCTTGGTTCGCTATATTTTCAGAGATATGTTCTGAGGAATTTAGGGTTTTTTCAGGCTCCATAATTATGTCTCAAACAGGTGATCTAGGGAAAATCGTCATAACTTTAGTTTCAAGAATCGGATTTGAATTCTATATAAAGTGGCTAAAAGTGCACAACCTTTAGTTTTCCGTATAGCAATTTCAAGGCTGAAGTTTGAAATAGTGACACTTGGCATCTCATAAAACTTCGCTCTACTGAACTAGTCCATAATCATGTCATCATGGGAGATTTGGCATAACTCTTTCTTGAAGAATCCAATCTTGATCATACTTATGGGGTTGGAAAGAGGACTCAGAGAGGTACCACAAGAAGAAATTTCAGTTCTTGAAGATTCTCAATAGATACAACAACTGCAATATATAGCTTCTAGAAAACAAGATAAAGGTGTGTATTTTTTAAATTTTCATAACTTTTGTTTGAAAAATCAGTTTGAAGTGATTCAAATGGCATAGTGAAGCATAGATATAATTGTTTGATTTCAAAATGCATCGAAACAAAAATTGGACACACCTAGTATGCAACTAGAAAGCTCTTCTAGGACACATGAAGAAGAGGACTAAATGCAACATGATATATCAAAATTGTGAGATCAAGTGCAACAAATTTCGCTCTCACAAAGAGTAACCAAAAATGAAATGGAAGTTATAAGATGGATGGTTTGAAGAACAGTTTAAAATCATACATGGAAGGTTTCAAGGATGGCATGAAATCTAATATGGATGGTATAGAAGCAAAAATGAAAGGCAACATGGAAGATTTGAAGAATAGTTCAAAAGCAGACATGGGAGATTTGAAGAATGGTTTAAAAGTGGACATGGAAGGTTTAAAGGAAAGTTTGACAAAGTTACTACAAGAAATGCTTCCTAATGGAAAAAAGGCATTAGATTAAATTCATGAAGAGAACAAAAGAAATGTTAATCATGATTTCATAGACTCTAACGTTAGATTGAAGACCCAACATATTCCAAAGATCGATATGAGGAAGTTTGATGGCAAGGATCCAGTAACATGGATACTACAGATGGAGAAATGTTTCGATATCCATTATGTGCAACACACAAAAAAGGTATGCATTGCAACTTTATATTTAGAACCCAATCAATTTGTATGGTATCGATGACTTTGCTCTCGTAAACCACTTGTCACTTGGTCAATTTTTACAAAGGAAATGATAGCACATTATGACGAACAAGGTCTACACCACAAAAACTGGAAGAAAAAAGAGCAAAAGGGCTTTGCTATAGTTGTGATAGTAAATACACTAAAGGTCATAAGTGTGCTGAGAAGAAATCATTTTACATAGATTGTGAAGAGGAGGAATAAAAGGAACATGAAACTTCAAAATAAGAGGATATACACCAGGAACCAACCCTAGAGAAAGAAGAAATGAGTCTGACCATATCTTGTAATGCATTGGAAATAATTACCACTCCTCAAACTCTCAATATAGAAGGACATATAAATAACAAAAAGGTAATAGTGTTGATTGATTCAGCTAGTACCCATAATTTTATTCATTGTAAGATAGCCAAGGAATTGAATTGCTTCCTATACCCAGCACCATAGTGTTAAGTGATAGTTGCAAATGGATGAACTATAAATTGCTCAGGAAAGTTCCATAATATCAAGCTAACCATGGGGGGATATGTATTGAATAGTCCAATTCTCTCTATACCAATGGGTGGTGTTGATGTTGTACTAGGAGTCCAATGATTACAATCTTTGGGTAATAAAGCTTTTAAGTTTAAAGAACTTTTCTTGAAATTTTTTTGGGAAGAAAAGGAAGTTGAATTAAGGGGTATCAAAGGGAAACCATGAAAGATAATTATCTCTAATGGCATGACAAAACTTCTAAAGAAATAACAACATGGCGCAATTCCACAATTATGCTCACTAGATGTTCAAACATCGAAATCATCTATTTCTCTAGATCTCCATAAAGTCTTGGACAATCATTCCAGGTATTTGAGGCTCCCAAAGGCCTCCCACCTATTTGTGATCATGATCATGCTATTCATTTGATTCCATGAAGTGTTCCTCCAAACATCGGCCCTTATCGATATCCCTATGCCCAAAAGAGTGAAATTGAATGTATGGTTGCAGACATGCGATAGGCCGGTATAATTCAACCTAGTCAAAATTCTTTTTCGGCTCCAGTAATATTGGTGCACAAGAAGGATGGGTCATGTCACATGTGTTTGGATTATAGGGAGCTCAACAAGCTCACTATTAAATATAAATTTCTCATTCTTGTCATTGATGAATTACATGGAGTACTTTACTTCACCAAGTTGGACCTTTGTTTAGGATATCATCAAATTAGAATGAAGACTGAAGACATTTTGAAAGCAACATTTAGAACTCATGAGGGTAATTATGAACTTTTTTTCATGTCTTTTGGCCTTACCAATGCACCTTCTACATTTCAAGGTTTGATGAATTTCATTTTCAAACTCTTTCTTAGAAAATTTGTGTTAGTATTTTTGGATGATATACTAATCTACAACAAGTCTTGGAAGGATCATGTTCAACATGTTGACATGGTGTTCAAATAATTAAAGGAGAAACAATTATATGCAAAAACCTCCAAATGTTTCTTTGGAGTATATGAGGTGGAATATTTGGGTCATATTATATCTCATGAGGGTGCCAAGGTAGACCCTAAAAAAATTAAATCCATTAATGAATGAAAAATCCACACAACCATAAAGCACCTGTGAGGATTTCTCAGGTTGACAGGGTATTATCGCAATTTTTTTAAGAATTATGGGAGGCACCTCTAACAACAGTACTGAAGAAAGATGCACTTTCTTGGACTTCAAAATAAACTAAGGCCTTTGAACATCTTAAAGAGACAATGTGCCAAGCACTGGGCTTAGCTACGCCAAAATTCACAAAAAGTTACCTTTATTGTGGAATGTGATGCCTCAGGAAATGGAATTGGTGTTGTTTTAATGCAAGAAGGAACCATTTATTTTGAAAGTCATCCAATCAAAGGAAAGTATTTACAAAAATCTATTTATGAGAAGGAAATGTTGGCAATACTACATACACTAAAGCAATGGAAAACTTACCTAATGGGGAGACACTTCAAGGTAAAAACAGATCATGATAGTCTTAAATACTTTTTGGAACAAAGATTATCTTCAGAAGAGCAGCAAAAATGGGTCACAAAAATGTTGGGTTATGACTTTGAAATCATCTGCAAAAAATCAAAGCAAAATGTTGTTGTGGATGCACTCTCAAGAAAGGATGAGGATGTGGAAGCATTGCTTTGTGCCATTTCTATTATCCAACCAGATTGGATAACTGAAGCAAGAGATGAATGGAAGAATGACGAAGAAGTGTGGACACTTCAATCAAAAGTTGTAGCAAGATCCTAATACATTTGATACATTCAGCTTCAAAAATGATTAATTATCGTACAAATATCGCTTATATCTTTGTAATAATTCCCAACTCAAACAAAATATTATTTTGGAATTACACACCTCTCCTTTAGGCAGGCACTCAAGATTTTTAAAAACTTACCACAAGGTCAAGAAGGATTTTTTTTGGGATGGCCTTAAATCTGATATTCAAAAGTATGTGGCGGAATGTTTGGTTTGCCAACAAAATAAAGTTGAGACAATTAAGACCCCGGGTCTATTACAACCTTTATCCATTCCAAGTCAAGGTTGGGAGGAGATTTCAATGGATTTTATCACCGGTTTACCTAAGTCCAAAGCAAAGAGTGTCATAATGGTGGTAGTTGATAGAATTACCAACTATGCACACTTTTCTGCATTATCTCATCCATTTAAAGCCAGTACAATTGCTACTACATTTATGGAAACAATTCAAAAGATACATGGAAACCCAAAGATTATTGTAAGCAATAGAAATCCCATTTTCACTGGAATTTTTTGGACGGAATTATTTTATTTTGTGGTCATTCAATTAGCTCATAGCTCATCTTATCATCCTCAATCTAAAGGGTAGACTGAGATAGTGAACAAATGTTTTGAAGGATATCTACGTTGATTTGTATCTAATATGTAAAAATAATGGGTCAAGTGGTTACCTCTGGTTGAAAGGAGGTATAATACTTCCTTCCATACTACAACAAAAATGACCCCATTTATGGCACTTTATGGATATCATCCATCATCCATCACATCATATTTAAGAGAAAATTCTAAGGTTCAAGCAGTGGAAGATCACATCAAGCATCAACAACAAGTTCTCCAACTCTTAAAGGATAACCTCACTTTGGCACAGAATCAAATGAAATAACAAGCATATCAGCATCACAGTGAAAGAAGTTTTTATATAGGTGACTGGGTATTTTTACGACTACAACCATACAAACAAATGTCCCTCAAGCAAGCTAAGAATGATAACAAATTATCACCAAATTAATATGGTCCTTACAAGGTGTTGCAAAATATTGGTACTGTGGCATACAAATTGGAGCTTCCTGCATCTTTTCAAGTGCACCCGGTTTTACATGTTTCATGTTTAAAGAAGGTTATAGGTGACAAGCTCTCAGTTTAAACAATATTGCCAGAACTTTTTGAGGAAGGAAAAATAATATTGGAACCTAAAGCAATCACAGAAACAAGAACTTGATAGCTATGAAATCGATCAATTTCAGAGTATCTCATCAAGTGGAAGAACTTACCCACTGAAGATTCCACATGGGAGGATGAGAATTTTATGCAGAAGCATTGACAACTACTTAAGCATTGAGGAGAACACTTTTTTGAAGGAGAAGGGCATGTTAGGTCCCTATAATACTAATTTATCCCCTTATTGTTATTGTTGGTGTAGCTCTTTTATTGTTATTATTGTGCCCATGTAGTCCCCATATTGTTATTATTGTGCCCCATAGAAGTCCACTAATGTTATTGTTGTGCCCTTACATTATTATTTTTATGTAGGCTCTAATTATATTGTGACCCCCTAGACTCCTATATATAGAAAGGAGGTTTTATCATTTGAATCATCAAATAATTGTTAATTTATGTAATGTAAAGGAGGTTTCCCCCTCGAAGAGAATGATTTTTAAGTCAGTTATCTATCTATTTGTGAGTTGGTTGCATAACATGTTTCATTAAAGCCTCAGCCACTCCCTTGACATGGGCATGCATGCGACTAAGATCCTTCAGGTGCTCCCACAGTAAGGCATTCATGTGACTATTGACTTTTCTAGGGAGTTTTGTGCTAGTGACTCTGGATTTTGTGCCACTTTTTCAGGGCCAGGACTCAGGCCACTATCTAGAACTCCATGAAACTTCTAGAAATGAAAAGTAACATAAAAAAAAATGATACAAATGAAAATACTCGAACAAGGACTTGATTGGACCCCTATTAGCCATGACAAGAATTTTGTCAAACATGTCAAAAATATGCATTCTACAGGTTTAAACAACATATATGAGCATAGGGATCTCACACTTATCCGAGAACCACTAAGAAGAATTGTTGCATCATCACAATAACTTCATTACCATCTATTAAGCCATATATTCAGTGTACATTTAGTGATTAACCAAAACCTGATGAGAGCCATTCATTCTCATTGTCATAAAACTCACTCATAACTATCATATAACCAATAGAAATATCAAGGATATAACAGTGATATAAGCCACATATAAGCAAGTATATTTACCCATAAAATACCAAGGAGAAAGAGAGCTCTTATTGATGATTGCATAGGCCAACCAGGTATGGCACTTCCACGAACCACCCAACCATACACTAGGCTGAAACAAACCTTTCTTTCATCCAGTCATCCCAGTGCCATATTCCAAGCATGAATGTGGGATCTCATAAAACACATCAATCAAAACCAAACCATGGCTTCCAGAGGCCATACCACCTCAACCCTCAACTAGTGATTCCACCTCACGGTCAGACATCACTAACCATCACCAGATTGGTTTCTACCCAAGCTAACCAGGGCTCCAGAGTGTTTGTTCCAACCAAGGCTTTCAAGACTAGTAACTCAACTCACAGTTGTCATTGGGCTATTAAAGTGTTTATCCAACCAGGGATTCCAGAGCATTTTTCCAGCCAAGGCTTCCAATACTAGTAACTCAACCCAAGTTCTTATAGGGCTTCCAGAGAATTTGTCCAACCAAGGCTTCCAGGAACTAATAACTCAACCCATAGCCAAAGGCATAAGAAAACCAACCAAAAAACAAAAGTAAAACCCACAACACCATGGTTACCCAGGAAATGGAAAGGCTAGGAAAAACCATTTTCAATCCAAGAAATCCTCCATTCCAATGATAGATCCTAACCAAATAACCACATGCATATGTCATGCATACCAAAAATAGCAAGGAAATCATACATGCAACTCGGTAACTACAAGAAAAATTTGTTGTAATTGATGATCCCTATGTCCTCTTACACTTTCATGTTGTTCCTTTTCCTTCTTGCTCCGTATGCCGCACTCCTCCAAGAGGGCTTCAAGAAAAATCTAAGTGTCCAAGAGTATGAGAGAGAGAGAGAGTAGAGATAGCTCCAAAACGAAACTGACAAAAGTCTATGAACTGATCCTCAGAAGCCTTTAAATTAATGGGGCCTCTATTTTCTTCAATTTTCAATTATTTTCCTTCATTTTCCTCCTCACATGCAACTTGTGACATTTCACCTTCCTTTTCTCATAATTTCCATTATTCTCATAAATAAAATGCTAATTAATGCCTCATGAATTTCCAAAGCCTTTGTTATTGCCTTTGTCACTTTCCTTAGCCATTAATTAATCACAAGTGATCCCCGTCACTATGTTTTTTCCCAACATTCAGCTTGGAATACGTATCCCACTACCAAGGTCTAATTTTACCTTTATTAATTTTTACATGGATTTTTTACCAGGGTTGTTACAAAACCCTCCCTCATAGGGGAACACCTTCCTCGGTGCTCAATGACACCTACAACCAACAAGACTGTTGAAATCAAAACGTATTTCCCATGGAGCTTTATAACTTAGCTCATTGTAGTATTTACAATGATCAACTTGTTGAGAAGCAAACCAACATGAAAACATAACAACATGACAACCGTAATGACATGACACCCATACAACTTATTGGAGATTTATAACACAACTCGTGACGATATTTTCATTGTATTTACATTCATATACATATTTACATATACCGAAAATGATACCAATCATATACCAAAGACAGATATCAAGGACATTCACTCAACCAATGAATAGAGAAGGATACAAAGGCCACATCTGATCTTCCATCTCCCATGTAGCTTCATCAGGACCAAAGTGCTTCCACTGCACTTTAACCTACTTGATTGCTCAATTATGAAGTATGAGCATCTTTATCTGGAATATACATTGAGGTTCTGGTTGGAATTCTCTTTCTAGCTCCACCTGCAATACAGATTAGTCAATCACATGATCAACATCTTTAACATACTTCTTAAGCAATGACACATGAAAAACATCATGGACTTTCATTGTCAGAGTCAATGCAAGTCAATAGGATAGTGATCCAATCCTTTCAAGAATCATGAAAGGTCCACAAAATCGAGGTGCCAACTTGGCACATGATCCAATCCTCAGCGAGCTCTTCTTGGGATTGATGCACAAGTACACCTGTTACCCAACCTGAAACTCCTTGAACAACCTACTATGATCTGCGTAACTCTTCTATTTATCTTATGTTGCCTTTAGATTATTCTTGATTATCTGCATTTAATTTTCCATTTCTGTCAACATGTCTAGTTCAATCAACACCTTGTTCACTAGATCACTCCAACTGATGGGAGTATTACAATGCTACCCATACAATGCCTCAAACAGTCTCATCCTCAAAGATTCCTTATACACATTATTGTAAGCAAATTCAACCAATGGAAGGTACTCTTCCCACTTTCGCTGCTAATGCATCACGTACATCCTCAACATATCCTACAATATCTTGGTGACCCTCTATGAGTGTCCATTTGTTTGTGGATGATAAGCTGTGTTGAAGGCCAACTTTGTACCCAAACTCGTAAATAACTCTTTCAAGAACTTATAAGTGAAATTGTCATCCTTGTCTGACACAATCTTCCTTGGAACACCATGAAATCTGACCACATCTATGTTGAACACATGTGCCACATCACTAGTTGAATATGTAGACTTTACTGGAATGAAGTGCACTACCTTTTTCAACCTATCAACCACAACCATAATCGAGTTATGTTGTCTATATGTCCTCGACAAATCTGTGATGAATTCCATGGATATGACCTCCCATTTCCACTCTGGAATCGATATTGGTGTAGTAACCCAACTGTATGCTTACACTCTGCCTTCACCTATTGACAATCCAAGCATCTCACCACAAACTCTTCCACTTATTTCTTCAAGTTCGGCTAGTAGTAAAACTCTTCATCGTTTTCATTGTCTTCTGATATCTCAGGTGACCTGAATATGATTTCGCATGAAAATCCCTCAATATAAGATTCTTGAGCATGTTGTCATCTAGCACATATATCTTATCCCTAAATCTGACTAGGCCATATATTGTGAGATGATATTCCACATCTTGCACGCCTGTACCTGCACCTATACCTGTACCTGTACTTTGTTGTAACTTGTGCCTGAGCTCCATGTACTTGTTATCCTGCTGACTTGCCTGTAATATCCGAGCCTGCAAATTTGTCCCATAAGAACTCATATTTTCTATTTGTTTCACCTATATCCACCATCTAAGAGCATCTACAACCCTATTCTCTTTACCTTTAATGTCCTTGATCTCAAATTCGAACTTGTTGATCATGGCCAACCATCTAGCTTGCCTGATGTTCAAATTTGGTTGGTCAAGTAGATACCTTAATACACTGTGATATTTTATCAGTACAAATCTTATACCAAGAAGATAATGCCTCTACATATTCAATGCATGGATGGTCACTACCAACTCAAGATCATGTGTTAGATAATTCTACTCGTTCTCATTCAATTTTTATGATTCATATCATATTACCTATCCTTCATGCATAAGAACTCCACCAATTCCTCTCTTACAACCATCTGTGCATACCACAAACTCTTTTTTTGTATATGCAATCTTTAGCACTGGAGAATTTGTCAACAATTGTTTCAACTGCTCAAAACTTGTTTCACATTCTTCTGTCGATTCAAACTTCTTACCTTTTCACTGGAATGACATGATAGGATATGCAATGCGAGAGAAGTTTCCGACGAACCTCCTGTAGTAATTTTCTAACCCCATAAATGATCTTACCTCATCCACATTCCTATGAGATTCCCATTCCGTGATTGCCCTTATTTTCTTTGGATCTACTACTATGCCTTCCTTGGAAACAACATGCCCCAAGTAATGTACCTATGTCTGAAAGAAAGTGCATTTGTTAAGATTAGCATACAATTGATGCTCTCTTAGAAATATCAACATTGTTGCTAAATGTTCGGCATGTTCTTCCTCATTTTTATAATATATCAAGATGTCATCAATGAACACAATAACAAACTTTTCTAGATAAGGACGCAACACACTATTCATCAAACACATAAAAGTAGCTGGAGCATTAGTCAAACCAAATGGAACTACAACAAACTCATAATGTTTGTACCTGGTCCGGAAAGTTGTCTTGTGAATGTCATCTTCTTTAATGCGTACCTGATGATATCCTGATCTCATATCAATCTTCGAGAACATTGTTGCTCCCTTCAACTGATCAAACAAATCATCAATCCTCGGCAACAGATACTTGTTCTTAATGGTCACCATGTTCAATGCATGTAATCAATGCAAAACCTAAGTACCATCCTTCTTCATCACAAACAATATTGGTGCACCCCACGGTGATACACTTGGCCTAATTTATCCCTTGTAAAGCATTTCCTTCAATTGCAACTTTAGCTCTACTAAATCTGGAGTGTTCATCTTGTATGGTTCTTTTGATGTTGGTGTTGCCCCTAGTAGCAACTCAATAGAAAAATCCACTTCCCTATGAGGCGGAAACTCTGAAATTTCTGCAGGAAATACATTCTGAAATTGTTGTAAAACCGAGTACCTGCTCAAAACATTTTCATCCTCAACTTCCTTACCTTTGTCACTAGAAATATTTACCACAAATAACGCACACCCTTTCCTACGACTATGCTTTGCCTGCATAGTTGTAACCATTCTAACAGATGTTGCCTTCTTCTTACCTTGAGAGACTCTTTGTTCCCCATTGTCATCCAAGCACTCAATAACTTTGGCATAACATTCCACCTTGGTCCTATGGAGATCAACTAGTCGATACCCAAAAGCATGTTATACAACCCAATAGTAATACATTCAAATGTGTTAATGTAGACATACCATTCAACTCAAATGCACTAGCTCTTAAATGATGAACTCACTCCTTGGTACCTGTAGCCAACTATACTAACCAAGATTTTTCATGCACTTATTTATTCAAACCACACTTATCCACCAATTTAGGATTAACATAACTATAATTAGATCCATGGTTAATCAAAATAGAAACAAATTGATCACAAAACTTACATCTATCTCGATAATAGATGTCTGGTGATATGCCTTCCTAATATCCAACATTGCATAGATCTGAGGAATACTCTGTCCAACATCCCCCACTATCTACGCTTCCTGAGCACAGTAGATTTGCATTCTACCACCCTGATGTTGTGGATAATCTCTCCTGCGATGATCTTTCCCATAAATCCAACATTGTATAGGCTTCCAACCTGCACCCTTGTCTTTCTCCTCAAACTGAAATCCTGCCCTTTGTCAAATGCATTGAACTTCTTGTTCGATGTTGCATTCTCTTTGTTACCTGTGTCCTGAGGCCTTGCTCGCTTCTTATCCCATTTCCCTTTATTCCTTGCATTATCTTTCCAGTCTGGTTTACTCTCATATTTGTGCTTTGATTGCTCATAATAATGATTTAGCTTCCAAATGACATCCTCCAATGATCTAGGCTCATCAAATTTAATCATGTCTTTGAATGTTATCGGCAACCCACTAATGAATCTTTGAATATTTTCCTTCTCCTCCTTGAGGTAAGGCACATATCTCAACAATTCCACAAATCTACTAGTGTACTCATCGGTCATAGAGCCCATATTTAGCTCATAAAACTCTTTTTCCCTGTCATCATAGTACCTCTCTGATAGATATTTCTTCCTGAATAGTCTCTCGAATTCACTCCAAGTCAACTCCTCCTCATAAATATCTTTGATGTTCTTTACATCTTCCCACCAGATATTTTCTTTACCTTTAAGACTAAAGGTAGTTATTTTCGCCTCCATGTTCTTCAAGTAATCATGCAATTTGAAGAACATATTCATTCCAAGCAACCATGTTTCTACATCCTCTGTTTTCTTCATTTATCCGTCGAATGTAGGTGGATTTTATTTCTTGAAGTCATCCGAAAAATATCCCCTATCACTCCTCCTTGAGGATGATAACGATGATTGCCATGATACCTGTCAAAGCTAGAACTAGAATAGTAATTGTGTCCATCACCTCTCCTATCTGGAGTATCTAAGAACCTGCAAGCTCTGATCGTGTCAACTTTATCCAACCTGTACCCACCAGGAGACCTACTACCATATGACCCATTAGTTATGCCCTCTTGGCCATGGTTGGTCCGAAGTGGTCCCTATCTCTGTAGTTCTAAAAAAATCTAAATGATTACAACATTAACCTTTGCTTGTTTCTCATGTGCCTGCATGATTCTGTCATTATTTTCTTTACAAATTCTTATCTTTGCCTTCAAACTTCTCAATGTGTTTTCTAAGTCAAATTAATTCCCAACACCACACTTCTCATGTGATCCATAATGAGAGTCTCAAGAACTGTCTCTACCATCTTACTAGTCATCCTTATTGTTTCTCTTCCTGCAAGGTATATCATGTTAGCTAAACCAAAATATAAATAAACCAATGTACCTCAATGTAGTTTAGGGAAGGATATCTTGTTTGCATGACTAACCAAATTAACACAACATATATATATAAACATAATCATATCAACATTTATTCATTGTTTCAATCATTATCTAGTCATCAATGCATGACCATACTAACCACATGCTATGACCCCATGCATGATAACTACAACCAAGTCAGTGTATGCATAATGATATATAAGCACTGATTTACAAAAACAACACCATCAACTCCCACATGATGACATCACTGCAACCATGACCAACACCATGCATATGCAAGAAGCACATAGACCATAAGCATAAGGAAAATATATATGCAATTGAAATGAATGCATGACCAACACACCACCCATCTATTTCGAGGGGTGAACCATGCTCTGATACCACTTTATGGTATCAGATATCACCCAAAGAGAACAGAAACTAGACAGCCCCAAAAGAGAACGAAATCCACTCTAATACCACTCGGTAACACCCTCCTCCCACATCTACCCAAGTAACCATCCAACTCGGGTAAACATGTGACAAAAATTTACTATGATATGATTCAACTCCCTATGTATCAGTTAAGGAAGTGGAACCGACAAAATAGAGCCAACTTGACCTTCTACATATGCAATAGAACCCCTAGGAGCCATCCAACCCATCCTGGTACCATCCCAAGAGATAAACTGACATCTTCCTGCATTAATGCCACATTTTCCCCCTTGACATGGGCATGCATGTGACTAGGAACCTCCAGTCGCTCCCAAAACAAGGCATGCCTGTGACTGGGGACTTTTCCAGGTAGTTTTGTGCTAGCGACTCTAGATTTTGTGCCACTTTTTCAGGGCCAGGACTCAAGCCACTGCCCAAAACTCCATGAAACTTCCATAAATGAAACATAACATCAAAACAATCATATAAATGCAAATAATTGAATGGACCCCTACTAGCCATGACAAGAATTTTGTCAAACATGTCACAAATATGCATTCTACAGGTTTAAACAACATATCTAAGCATAGGGGTCTCACACTTATCTAAGAATCACTAAGAAGCATCATTGCATCATCACAATAACTGCATTACCATCTATTAAGCCATATATTCATTGTACATTCATTGATTAACCAAAACATGATGAGGGCCATACATTTTCACTATCATAAAACTCACTCATAAGCAACATATAACCAACAAAAATATCAAGGATATACCAACCATATAAGCCACTTTTAAACAAATATATTTACCCATAAAATAAGAAGGAGAAAAATAGCTCTTATTGATGATTGCATAGGCCGAACAAGTATGGGACTTCCACAAACCACCTGACCATACACTAGGCTAAACCAAATCTTTCTTTCATCCAGTCACCCTCGTGCCATATTCCAAGCATGAATGTGGGATCTCATAAAACACATCAATCAAAACCAAACCAGGGCTTCTAGACGCATACTAACCCAACCCTCAACTAGTGATTTCACCTCAATGTCAGACATCACTAAAGATCACTAGATTAGTCTCTACCCAAGCTAACCAGGGCTTCTAGGACTAGTAACTCAACCCACAACTAATGTCGGGCTTCCAGAGTGTTTGTCCAACTAGGGCTTCTAGGACTAGTAACTCAACCCACCAAGGGCTTCTAGAGAATTTTTCCAACCAAGGGTTCTAGGACTAGTAACTCAATCCAAGTGGTTACAGGGCTTCCAGAGTGTTTGTCCCACCAAGTATTTCAGGAACTAGTAACTCAACCCATAGCCAAAGGCACAAGAAAACCAACTAGAAAACAAAACTAAAACCCACAACACCATGGTCGTCCAGGAAATGGCAAGGCTAGGCAAAACCATTATCAATCCAGGCAATCCTCCATGCTAATGACAAATCATAACCAAATATCCACATGCATATGCCATGCATGCCAAAACTAGCAAGGAAATCATACATGCAACTCAATACCTGCAAGAAAAATATGTTGTAGTTGTTGATCCTGATGTCCTCTTATGCTTTCCTACTTTTCCTTTGCCTTCTTGCTCCAAATCCTAAGTATGCCACACTTCTCCAAGAGTGCTCCAAGAAAACTCTAAGTGTCCAAGAGTATGAGAGAGAGAGAATAGAGAGAGCTCCAAAACTCAACTGAAAAACTGATCCTAAGAAGATATTTTATTAATGAGGCCTCTATTTTCTTCAATTTTCCATTATTTTCCTTCATTCTCCTCCTCACATGCAACCTGTGACCTTTCACCCTCCTTTTCTCCTAATTTCCATTATTTTCATAAATAAAATTCCAATTAATGCCTCATGTCTTTCCAAAGCCTTTATCATTGCCTTTACCAATTTCCTTAGCCATTAATTAATCCCCATCACTATGCTTTTACCCAACATTTAGCTTGGAATATGTGTCCCATGACCAAGGTTTTATTTTACCTTTATTAATTTTTACATGGATAACCACAATTGTTACATATAGTGTCTTCATATGTCCTTTTTTATTGATATAGTTGAGTCCTTAAGGCTATCATGTGACCTGTTATGTTGACAGAGTATAATTGCACCAAGGTATCATAGACTTCTTTGGATGTAGACATTTTTGATACAAAAGTAATGAGGGGGTCTTTAAAAGACTCAAAGAGAATTCTTTGAACTTTGACATCCCCTTTTTCATATTTTATAGCTTCTTCTCATTCTCTGAATCTGGAACAGGGACCTTTCCAAGAACGTACTTCATGACATCAATCTCTCTAAGGGATAAGTCAATTCTCTTTTTCCATGCCTTTTAGTTGGATGCTCCTTCTAATTTATTGCTTTCCTTGCACATATAATCCATTAGATTAGACATTGTTGTTTGAGGGATACCTTCTGCAACAATAATTTTTGGGTGTGTGTTATATTCTTTCTGCAACTAGCCCCATGTGCGGGGGGGGTCACAAGGGGGAATTATTCCCCCCTATTCGTTGTGTCAAGCGCAATAGGGGGATCACAGGGGGGGCATTAGCCCCCCCTGTTCATTGTGCCAGGCGTAGCAAGGGGGTCACGGGGGGGTGACAACCCCCCATGTCGAGGGGTTTGAGGGGGCATTAGCTCCCCTCTACAGGGTCCCCTGTGGGAAAAAAATTGGACCCTATATTAGGTGGGAAGACCTACCTATGGTTTTGTGTGTGGTTTTCATACATGGTTTTGGGCATGATGTTTTTCTGCCCATGTTATTTTTTAGATCCGGTCTAGTGAATTATGGTTATGTTCTAATCCAGGGTTAATGGATTGGGGTTTATGGATGCTTCAACATGTATGTGTGTGTGTGTGTGTGTGTGTTGTAACATTGAAAGGAATATAATGAAAATTCATTCTGGTAGTCCCAGTTTTGGGATCCAGGGGAAAATCTATGTGTATATCTATGTGTATATATGTTTTATGTTTTATGCTCTCGCCATTGTTTATTTTTTGTTTTTAGAATTCGTGTGCAGGTAATTTCTGTACGGGATTAAAACCTACAATAATTAGTTGCTACAATGATGGACTTGTTTCTACTCTCTAGATGTGATGTCTCTTCTTCACCTTAGCTCTGATACCATGTTAGGAAATCAAAGTATTTGGAGGTCAATGTTGATTTTCCTTATTTTGATTATTACTTATGAAGTATGTTTTCTTTTTTGTTATTTAATTTAATTCTCTTTCATCAATCAATTACTAGAATTGTAAATACAAGAGAGAAGACACCAAATGTAGGCTCCATGCGAGGGAAAAACCCCACTTCTTAGGGAAAAACCCAAACAATCTCCTTCTTATAGAATAAAATCAAAATCATACTTTCTCAAGACCCAAAGACTAAGTCAAAACTTCTAGCTACAAGTCAACACTTCTCAGGAATTTTCTTACTGCAAGATTCGGGCCTATGTACTTCTTATTAGAATTTTGTATTATACCTTTAGACCACTATACCACTGTAATTTCCAATTACTGCAATTTCGGATCTATGCAATTCTACTTCTACTACAATTTCGAGTCTCTTATATTTTTGGATCTCTTCCAATGCCAAGCAAGTCTCTCTAACTCGAAAGCACAGGAGGAAGCTATGGTTTTCATAAAACTTGCAATAAGGTTTTGATAGAAATGATGTCCTGAGGGAGAGGGAGTCAAGCTCCCTCCTATAGAAATGTGGTAGCACACAAAGGAAAAGGTTTCAAGGGAGGATTCAAAATTTTGGCAAAAGGGTTAGAAGGCACAAGTCAAGGAGCAAGAGAGACAGATCAGCAGGGCTTGAACGGTAATAAAAAAGGTGAAGACATAGGTACAACAATGGACCAATCATATCAACAACAAAATACAAGCGGGTTTAATGGGAATGGCCCATGTAAGAAAAGATATTACAACCTTTTGACTCATACATCCTTGACTTCAACATATTTCATCCTTTACTTCAAGCCATTGAAACATAAGGCCCAATGCAAAGAGCGCAACAGACCATACATCCAATGTGAAAGGGCACACCAAGAATGGATGGTTTATCAACTCAACACAATTTTTACACAATGGACACCACCTTGGCCCAATGACACCTTTTTTAGAGAGGATGTCCTTTGTGGGCACACAATTTTCCAAAATACACCACTAAAAGAGTCGTGTCTTTGGTTGAAATTCCACTTCCATAATTGATTCCAACACCATGATAAATTAGGAGGCATCATGTCTTTAATCTGGAAAACATAACCGGATTTTGGCAAGCAGATACCTAATTTTCTGTGGGCCCAAATCAGAGGGCCCTCTCTATCCCTTATGTGAACATGGGATGCATTCAAACTTGATGTGAAACATTTTCACAGATCTGACCATTCATTCGATAAGTTTAATTGTTATGCATAATGTCATCCTTGACCCCATATCGACATGATGGCCTCATCTGCAATTTAGGCAAGAGTGCAACAACCCCTTTCCTTAAGAAACTCAATTAAGTTAGGATGCCACTAATAGTTTGGGTCGCTTCCAACCCACATATATGAGCCTAAGCATACCAGTTCACCATTGTCGGCCTTTCAAACAATGCCTTTTTCAATAACATGAAATGATTGCAGGACTACCTTCTAGATTGCAAAGACATTTGACTTGTTACTATCAACAGCACAAACCCATTCCAGAAGGGACCATTGTCTGATGTACTTGTTCCATGCAACCCCTGTCCAAAGGATACTAGTGGATATAAAATTCTAGCCCACCTTGGTAGCCAGAGTTTTGTTGGGTGTGTGTTACATTCTTATGTACTTGTTCCATACAACCCCTGTCCAAAGGATACTAGTGGAATAAAATTCTAGCCCACCTTGGTAGCCAGAGTTTTGTTGGGTGTGTGTTACATTCTTTCCACGCGTCATGGAGACTAGGAAAACGCCCAAAAAATACTCTTTTTCTATGCAAACCCAATAATAGTTGGAGGAACCCAAGGATGGGGGGTAGACCCATGGTTTTGCACATGGATTTTGTGCATAGTTTTGGGCACGATGGTTTTCTACCCATGGTATTTTGTAGATCCAGTCGTGGGAACAACCAAGATTAGGGAGATTTATAATTCTTTCCATGTTCAACTTGTAGTTGATATTCTAAAATAAAAATAAAATCTATTTATGTTGTCTCCTATTGGAATTTGACACTTTAATCCTTTTCTTAATTAAACTTTTTGATGTGATGATGTAAATTTAAAGATTTAGCATATTCTCCTCGCAGCCACTACATTAATGGATGAAGTTCACACTACTAAGTTTCGTGCATATCTAACTTGTATGTGTAAACCACACTTAAATTATTTTTTATAAAACATAATTAAAAATTTACTATACAACTTATTTATCTCCATGCTTGAATATTAGAGAAATGGAATTAAAAATAAAAATGTTGAAACATAACTACATTAAAATATGTGTTACATTTCTAAAACTTTGCGTTTCAAAAATCAAATTGTACAAATATCAGTCTATTTGATTCATTATTCTTAACTGATTGTACTAGTTTTTAGATTTACAATATGAAAACCAATTATATAATCTAATATAATATAAGTTTTAGGTTTTTTCACACTATAATATAATATAAATATAATATGTAATATATAATGTAATATTAGGTTTTACCATTAAGTTTAATATAAATAATAGGTTTTAATGTGATTTTAATGTTAATATGAGGTTAATATGATTTTAATATTAATATCAACTTTTATGTTTACATTATTAGTATAAACAATTCATTGGTTTTAATATTAATATTAAGTTTTAATTTTAACATTGTTAATATAAATAAATTAAATCATTAATGTAGTTTCAATTTTTATTTCTAAGTTTTAGGTTTCTAAAATTCAAATTAATAATAATATTAGGTTTTACATTTAGATTTTAATAAATGTGATATTTTAATTTATTTTTAATATTAAGTCTTAATAGATTAATTAGGGTAATTTGTTTTATATATTATTAATACTATTGTATTATTAAATATTATTGATATTAATATGAGTATAATTGCATTTACTAATTTGTAGTTTATATAATCATATATGAAGCACATATATAACCACATTTATGTACACCTCGTATATAAACTACATAAATAATTATTAAATATATGGCATAAAGATAGTTATTAAAGATTGACTTTAGTAGTTATTAATAATTATTTAATATATGTGTGTGTGCATGTCAGTGTGTGTCATTTTATTAATATAATATTATACTGCTATATAATATTATGTTAATAGTTATATTTCAAACTATAACACAATCAAAATATAATATAATGATAGCATATGGTTATCATGAATAACACTTATTTATTTTGGCCCATTATATTATAGTCAATAATTAATATGTATTTATTAATATATTAATATAACCATCAATATCTTATATATTGTTAGAATATAATAATAAGATTAACTATATTTATAGTTTATATTTAAATATAATATAATTATTACAATTATTAATTGAAATATATATTAATATTAATAAATAATAAATAATAAATATTAATATTATAATATTAATAACTATATATCTATTAATCATTATTCTTTTATATCTATATATATAGAGTTTGAGTGGGTTTAATGGTTAAGTTTATGTTCTTTCCTCATAAGAGATTATGAGGTTCAAAACTTGAGGGGTAGAGTATTTATGTCTTCTTAGAATTTAGTAGTCAAATTGCTTAGATAGGTTTCTTGTCCCACAAACAAGGGATATCATACATCATTTTGGTGCATGGCTTAGTCATGTCCTTATATATAGAGAGAGATATATATTAAATCCCAATATTATAAACCCTAACATTAATTCTTAATATTATAAGGCCCTATTTAGGCTATATTTAAAGCAAAATAATATGAGGTTTAGTGAATTATATACAACCCATTGTCAAAATATGGCCAAGCATAGTCAAACTGTATTGAAACCATGGTCAACTATAGTCGATCATATCCAACTATGGTTCAATTTAGACAAATCATGGTCAAACATTGATTAATCATAGTAAAACAATAGTCTAACCACAACCAACCATGGTTAACAATAGTCAAAACACAATCAAAACATAGTCAACCATAGTTTAACCATAGTCAGAACATAGTCAACAATGTTTAACAAGAGCCGCACATGGTCCACCATAGTCTAACCACAATCAACTATTATCAACTATGATGACCATGGTTAACTTGATTGTCAATAGTTAACCATGATCACCATGGTCAACTATTATCAACCATAGTTAACATATAATCTAATATTATGTTAACATATAATATAATATTAGGTTTAATAGAAATAATTAATTTTAATGTTAATCTCAGTTTTCATACTAATATTTTTAATATGAACAAACAGTGAATTTTAATATTAATATTAAGTTTTAATGTTAACATTAAAAATATAAATAAATTAAATTATTGATATAGTTTAAATTTTTTATTTTTAAGTTTTAGGGTTCTAACTATCTAATACTATTTATTAATACTATTAAGTTTTACATTGAGATTTTAATAAATATGGTATTTTATTTTAATAAACTTACTTTAATTTTATTATTTTTTATATTAAAAGAAATTTTAGATCAAATATTGTATTTTGTTTAACCATAAATAAATTTTGTAATATTTATATTAAAGTAATGATTATTAATATTATTATTGTTATATATTATTAATAATATTTTAATATTATTAATATTAGCACAATCATGTTGTTTATATAGTTATATATAAAGCATATATATAACCACATTTATCAACACCTCATAGATAAACCATAAAAATAATTATTAAATTTATGGTGTAAAAGTAACTATTAAAGATTAACTATTTGTAATTATTAATAAGTATTTAAATAATAATATATACCTATATGTATGGGTTATTTTATTAGTGTAATATTATACTACTATATAGTATATTACTATATAGTATTATATTAATATATCAATATCTATATTTCAAACTATAACATAATAAAAATATAATATAGTTAAAAGTAGTTTAAACAGGGCACATATTTGCTTGAAAATAGTGAAAATTCCAACATGATTTTTGCCAAAATCTAGCAGAAAAATTGGGAAATATATGTTACAATTGTCAAACTTTAGAATTTGGGGTGCCTATGGGTTTTTTATGATGCTAATCGATTTCCATCATTAAAAAAATGATTCAAACACTCATATGGTCATATTTTTTGAAAGAAAAATTCGTAAGATTTTATGCGAATTTGTGGATTGGGTAGACAACTATCATGGTTATCATGAATAACATTTATTTATTTTGGATCATTATATTATAGTCAATGTTTAACATACATTTATTAATATATTAATATAACCATCAAAATATATATATATATATATATATATATATATATATAGATAGATATAGATATATATATAGATATAGATATAGATATATATATATATATATATCTATATCTATATCTATATCTATATATATATATATATATATATATATATATATATATATATATTCCTTGGAAAAAAGTCGTAATTTCTATTAATATATAAGAAATTACATTTTGTAGATGCTTAAGCATATGCATGTTGAGGCCTGTTGCCTGTCAAGTACAAAAGAGCAAAAAAAGATCCAATGATATGTTCTCCACACAGGGAGCATTAGGTATCAGTTACCTGATTTCTGGTGCCTATTCTTTACAGAGAGTATCTATATCAAAATTGTTTTTGTCTCTTCGCAGAGAGAGAAATAAACATCAAAATTGGTGACTAATTGTCACGAGCTGTAGTTCTAGTACAGTGAAGATAAAACAGCATAAATATATACAAGTGTTCATGCAAAATAAGATGGGCCTATAGCCCATGATCATGTAGATCGATGAAGGGTCTGTGATAATGCTGATAAAATGCCCCATCGATCTCTTCCTGAATTAACCAGTCATCTTCTTGTCTAAGCATTGCCGCTTTGGATAGGAAGTTTGCCCCAGAGTTGCACTACCTGTAAATGTGATGATAGACAAATGAGTCAAATGTATAAATCAGTCTATGGGCCTCATCCAATATAGGCCTTAGAGAAAATGCATTGCAATGTGATGTTTTATTTAACCAATTGCAAACAATTTTAGAATCCCCACAAAGTTGTAGATGTATGCAATGATTTTCTAATGCAAAGTGTATGAGATGTTTTGCAGTGCATAATTCAACATAATTATTGGTGCCCCTCCCTAGTCTCATTTGTATTTTTGTAGCAATGGGATTCATTCAAGTAAAGTATGGCTCTGCCACCACATCCTGCCTCTTGTGCGGAACCATCAAAAGAAGCCCACAAGATGGTCTTATTGATGTTTTCAGATTTAATGATTCTGGGAGGAGGGTGGGAGTCCTCCTCGGGAAAGAGGTCAATATCCGCTGTGAATCTGTTCATAATAGTAGGCCAATATGGATCCTTCAAATTAAAAATAGAATGATTTCTAGCAATCCAAAAAGTCCAGCACATAAGTAAGGGCATATTCTTGGCTTTGCTATTATGGCTTTCACACCATAGGTTCCAGGCGTCCATGATGTTCCTGCCATGCCAATTTTTTAAAGCAGGTGTTATCACTCCAGGGAACTCTCCTAGGTTGTAAATTGGAGATGCCTGGTAACATGTAATCTTCAATATTTTTCTCTGAACTATTGGAATGAAAGATGGTTTGGATCAAGCCAGATAACCATTTCAACTCTGTTTTTACTCAAGACATGCATGGACACCCCCAGACTACAAGGTTTTAGATCACCAATCACTCACAGCTTAAGGAATAGGTGAATATGGAGAATACTGACCACACCAGCAGATGCACAAGACCATGTGATGGCCAGCTGCAACCAGTAAAAAGGTCTGCAAATCTATCTCCTAATACAAAGAGAGGATGACAGCTCTTTGGCACTAAGATTACAGAAACATGCATAACACATTCAATGATACATACTAGATTCTAACACAGAGGTGGGATGATAGCCCCTCAAATGCTAAATATCAAGAGCAGATAAAAATGCATAACAGGCACAACCTAGAATAGAGAAGAAGTGGAGAGTGAGCAATTAACAGCAAAATAAGCTTGTATTAACTAGAAATGAAGATGAAAAGCTTGAGTAGCAAAAGTATTAATAGTCTCCAGAAGTTGAACCCTTATTACATCTTACTAACAACTATTTATAGCCTGTCTACAATGCTCCTGAGCTCTCTAGAAGGCTTAGAGTCTTAATCTTCCTGATTCGTTCCCTAACTGTTTGATTCTCTCTACCGGCAAGCATGGTTCGGTGGTTTTCCTCTTCTGACAAAGGAATAACCGCATCCAGATATTTTGGGTAGTGGTTGTGCTGTCTGGGAGCTCTACCGTGCCAGAGACACTCCACAATCATTCTGTTTGTTTTCTAAGTTGTGTTGTCAATTCCCATGGTTGCTTCTCGGCCTCTGTCTCCTAGAGGTTATTTCCCGGCCTTTGTTATCTTCTAAATGAAAACGGGGACTAATTTTTGTTATAACAGAGAAATGATGCAACTATGAGAAATCCCGCTCCTCTCTGTTCTTTCGGGCTTTAACAGTGCTGAAAAGTGGTTAATTCCTCAATCAGGTCCGCCCTTGGGTCGCTGTTACATATCGCACTTGGCCTATTCCCTTTATTCCCCTTTGTATTTCACCATATGATGAAATACATTCAAAATGCATTGAAAATGGGCTTTGGTGGACGTGAAAGATTATACATTTTGCTTCAGAAACCCATCGGGTCCGGGCCTCATCGCATCGTGCACATACATGTAAAGGCCATGCCCCTTGGTTTTCCCAATAGCGATATTGCGATGCGATCTGGGCCGTTGATCCACGTGTGTGATCGACGGTCCTCGTGGAATTGCTGATCACGATCGCTCGTTGCATACTGTCTGCTTCGATAACCTCTGACTCGCCTCCCCGACTGTGATCCGCCGATGCAATGTGGGCCGTCGATTTGATCGCGCAATCGACGGTCCTCGTTTAATCTCCAGTCACTGTTTCCCTCGCCCCTTGGTTTCCACCGATTGCGATCCGTTGATGCGATGTGTTCACCTGATCATCACCGATCACTGATCGACGATGTCTTGCACCTGTTTCCGCTACTTGCCTATGCCGATTGCGATTTTCCGCTTAGTTTTGGGCCGTTGATCGACCAGATCTAACGGCTGCTGTGATTTGGACTATTTTGCATGGTTTTTTCATGGTTTTGGAGTGTTTTCGCCTCCCGATAGTGTATTTCCGCCCTTCCAAGGGCTCTTGGCATGCGATGCTTTTGACTTTGAATGGTCCTTAAGAGGCTTTTGAAGATTTCAAGAGCATATTTGGATCCATTTTTTTGGGGCATTTTCCCACAAGGCTAACACTGGCTCCTTCTAGGGATGAAAGCCTCCCTGTGAGGTTTCAAGAACTACAGAATAATGTCTTTCTTGTAAAAAGCAAATTAGCAAAATTTCCGAGTGTTCCATTGGGCATGGAGTCTACTTTGCTTATACTAAACTAATAAAATAAAATATTTACAATTTTAAGGCCAAAAGACCTTAAATCACATAAATTTTCAAAAAACGCCCATTGACTGGGCCATCAAAAACTGCTTCCCCTTCCATGCGTTTCAGCATGAATGTATTGTTCCCTTGGGTTTGAGAAATGATAAAAGGCCCTGTCCAGAAAGAGTCAAACTTCCCATGATTGCCTTTCTTTTCCTTTAGTGCATCCCACTTCAGAACCAAGTCTCCAACCTAAAAATTATCTGTTTTTGTCCTTTTGTCAAAAGCTTCCTTGATCTTTTCCTGATGTGTTGCGGACTTTTCAACCAGTTGTTCTCTAATTTGGTATACCCTCTGCTAAATCAGTGATCCTCTTAGCCATGTCATCCTCCTCATTTTGTTCTTCTTGCAGGAACTTTGCCACAGGGAGAGTTAACTGAATTGGGAATACAACTTCAGTGCCATATAGTAGCTTGAATGGAGAATTTCCTGTGGACTTCTTAATGGTCACTCTGTCAGCCCACAGTGCATACTTGAGCTTAGAATCCCAATTCTTTTTGTTATCCTCCAACAGCTTTTTGATTATCCTTATCAGGCTTTTGTTAGAGGATTCTGCTAGACCATTTCCTTGAGGGTAGTAGGAGGTGGAATGAACTAGCTTAATGCCCATTGAATCACACATTTCCACCAATTCTTTTGCCCTGAAGGCTGTTGCATTGTCTGTGACTAATTTATGTGGACAACCAAATCTGGTAAAGATATTCTCTGTCAAAAACTTCATGACCACATTATGATCAACCCTTCTGGTCGGGATTGCTTCAATCCACTTAGTAAAATAATCAGTGGCTACTAATATCCATCTGTGCTGGCCACTGGAATGTGGATTGATTTCTCCAATGAAATCCAAGCCCCACTGCTGAAAAGGTCCCTTTACATGTATTGGTTTTAAGGGCAGGGACTTCAACTGTTGTTTCCCTTCAAATCTTTGGCACCTGTCACAAGATTTAACAAATGAAAAGACATTAGAAAATAAGGTGGGCCAATAGTACCCAGCTCTGAGGATCTTATGGGCAGTGGTTTTCCAATAATGGTGTCCTCCACACATGCTGGAATGAAACTGTTGCATGACCTCCATTGACTGTTCTTTTTCTAGACACCTCAAAAGCATTCCAGATGGATCCCTCCAGTAGAGCAGATTTTCATTAATGCAATATTTAGCTGCCCTAAGCTTAATAGTTCTGGCTTGACTTGTGCTTAAGCCTGGAGGGATTTCTAGCTTCAGTAAGAATTTAACTATTGCAGAGTACCAATCACAAGAAGCTAGATTTTCTGCCACCGACTGCTTTCTCCCTGGTTCAGCTGCTTCCTCTTCTTCTGTTTGACCCTTTTCTGCATCTGTGCTTATGAGATTTATGTCCATTGTTCTGCAATTTTCTTCAGCTAACAGTCTGGCAAGGCCCTGACCTCTGACCAGCTTGGTGGGCTTCAGTTCTATATTAAACTCAATCAACTTTACAATCCATTTAGCCCTTCTTCCATCAGCATCAGGCTGTGTTAAGACATCTTTTATTGCAGCAGAAGGCACATATGCAATTATCTTGGAATGCAGAATATAAATTCTGAAAGCTTTCAAAGACTTGATAAGAGCATATGCTTGTTTTTCAATAATATCATACCTCAGCTCAGCATCCCTTAAGGTTTTGCTAAAAAATGCCACCAGATGCTTTGAGCCTTCTCCATCTGCTTGCAATAACACTGCTGCAAGGGTGTTGTCAGAGGCAAAAGAAAATATATGGAACTCCTTGCTGTAATCTGGACTGATTAAAGTGGGAGCCTCCATAATAGCCTTTTTAATGGACTCAAATGATTTTCTTGCTACATCATTCCATTTGATCTCTGACCCCTTCTTCAACATGGAGGTAATATGCTTCACATGTTCTGCAAAATTTTGGATAAACCTCCTCACAAAATTAATTTTGCCGAGAAAGGACTGGATGTCCTTCTTTGATCTTGGGACAGACAAAGTCTGTATTTCTCTTACTCTTTCTAGGTCAATTCAGACGCCTGCAGCAGAAACAATATGTCCCAACAACTTACCTTCTTCTAAAGCCAACTGTGATTTTTTAGGATTGACTGAAATCCCAAACCTTCTGCACTTCAGGAACACTTTCCTCAAATGTTGTAAATGGTCTTGATGGGTGTTGGAGTATACTGTTATATCATCAAGGTAGATAAGGACAAATTTATCCTTCTCTCCCACAAATGCTATATCCATAGCTCTTTGAAAGGTGGCTCCAGCGTTCATCAACCCAAAAGGCGTCTTGGAATACATAAAGGTGCCCCAAGGAGTGGTAAATGCAGTCTTCTCCTGATCATCTGGATGCATAGCAACCTGATTATACCCTGAAAATCCATCCAGGAAAGACATCACTTTGGCTCCTGAGACCTTCTGCAGCAAGTGCTCCATCTTGGGTAGAGGATAATTGTCTTTCTTGGAGCATTTATTTAAGTTTCTAAAATCAACAAAAAGTCTGATTTCTCCACTTTTCTTCCTCACCACTACTAGGTTGGCCACCCACTTGGAATATCTGAGAGGGACTATGATTTTGGCAGCCAATTTCTTTTTCAATCAGAGGGAGGAGCATAGGATTTATTGGTCTCAGCTTATGTTTGAAAGGTATGGTGCCTTTCTCTAAAGGGATCTCATGCTGGATTATTCTTATCATATGTTTTCAAGTCACTATATTCCCAGGTGAAGACATTAGCAAATTGCTTCATTAATTTTCAGTATTCAGAACTTTGGTCAACAGATAGATGAGAAGACAGATTTATGTATCTAGGCTGACCTGGACTCCCTATATCATACTGGCAGACTGCAAATGAATCTTCTTTTTGGGCAGCCTTATAAGGTACATCGTTTTGGTCAAACAGTCTTTCTAGAGGAATTAGACCCTTAGGAATATGATTGCTGGGAAGCTAGACAATGCTATCTTTGCCAATTTTGTTTCTAAGCTGGGATTGGGGGTTTTCTTGCAAGGCTTCATTCTCTTGGTCAATTTGCATTTCAGAAAATTCATCAATGACTTGCAAGAATCTGTTCACTTCATCATCATCATCAAAAACCTTCCAATGGTGGACATTATCAGGCAAGGATGGTCTATACTTCATTTGGACTTCATAAACTAGTCTGGGAGGCATGGGAGGGATAAATAGACTAGCAGACACAACAAGGGAATCAGCAAGCTTATTTTTGGCTCTAGGAATATATGAAATACAAAATAATCAAAAGAATCTCTGATCCTCCATACCTCATCTCTGTATGCTTTCAACCTTGGGTGCTTTGCTTGAAATGTTTTATTTACTTGCTGAATGATCAAATCAGCATCTCCAAATACCTTCAGATTCTGGATTCCTCTGTCTTTTGTTGCATTAAGGCCCAATATCAGAGCTTCATACTCTGCTATATTATTGGTGACTTGGAAGGCTAGCTTAAAAGATAGCTGTGTGCTTTCTTTTTTTGGAGATATCAGCACCACCCCTGATCCTGCAGTCTCCCTGGAACATGCTCCATCAAAGAACATCTCCCAAACCTGATTTGCTTTCTCCCCCTCAGCCTGAACAATTGGTTTCTTGAGCTACAACGAGGCCTTCTGAGATTATTCAATTTGGAGGATACATGCTCCAAAATCAGTGTCCACCACATAAATGGGATGATTAGAAGGATTCTTTTCATCACTGATGATATATGCCAGTTGTGCTTCTCTATAAAATCTCCTGCTTTCTCCTCCGAAAACTGGGATAGTGGCATAAGATAGGTCATTCTACAACGTCCCACCTAGTCTCTTAATCCACCCTCTGGACAATAGCATGCCAAACTTAGGAGGGACATCTGCCACCACAATATCCATCATTATGCTCTTCATGGGCAACTGGGTTAGGGTAATGGCTAAATATTTAATCAATCCCAGACATTTCACCTTTCTTGAATCAAATGAGAATAGGTCATGATATGGTCTGGTGATGTCAAGGCCTAACTCTTCCATGACAGTTTTAGGCATCAGATTGTGACTGACACCTGTATCTAGCAGGCAGTTGTGGAGAATTTTGTCATGAATGGTCAAGGAGACATAAAAATATGGAGAATTATCATTTGTAGGTTTGGTAATTGGGCTTAGCACAACTGCAAGCCTATCGTCTTGCAAATTGACAAAGTTAGTGGAGGTCTGTGTGGTTTTCAGCTCAAGAGCTTTAAGGATAGGCTTTCTAAACACTTCACTCTTCACTAGTTCTATTAAAGGCATAGATATTTTTAACTTCTGAACTTCTGATTCAAAGCTGAAAGAGAGAGGTAACTTATCAGAACCTCTTACCTCTTGAACTGGTGCTTTGAGGATGACTGGATCAACTTCTGATCTTCTCTGCTTGCTATTCTGGGTCTCTGTTTGGACGACAGCTTTTTGGGCAGGATTCTCCTTGAAATTATTTGCATTTGACCTCAGATTATATCTTTGCTGCTCCTCAGTTTGTAGAACAGCCTCTCTGTCCCACCTTTGACTGTCTTGCTCCTACAGCAAAGACTCTTCGTATGCAGCCAATGTCAAAAAGGCATCATTGCCTTTATGTTCCATACAGTGAATTTCATCCTCATCTTCAATCTGTTCCTCCTCCATGACTACATTTTGGAAAGGAGCTTTAACTCTTTGATCCTCCTTAGTTCCTTTACCCTTCTGAATGATCTGCATTTGCCCATTTTTTCTTCTGAATGGATTTGAATTTCTTAGAGCAAATGTATTTGGGAGCCTCGCCTTCCCAGAGTTCTGCTCAACCTCCAGCTTAGATATTTTAGCAGCCAATGACTCGATCATTCTAGTCATTTTATCAAGTTTGGTATCTGAAGATGAAGCAGAGGGAGAAGAAGCCTCACCTCTCCGCCTCCTTCTATCAGCGTAACTTTTGAGCTTTTCTGCAGCCATAATGTTAGATTCTACCTCTAGTGCCGCATCCTGCAGTTTAGCTAGGGTAGTGCATCTTCTTTCTCTCAGCAATAAACAGAAATCAGAGTCAAAGGCACTAGCGTAGGCAAGTTTGGCAGAGGTTGGGGTAGGCTTTACCTCAGCTGGTATCTTACTATACATACGATTGAATCTTTTATTAAAATCGGGAAAGGATTCCCCATTTTCCCTCTTCAGGTTCCCAAACTCCGTATGATAGTATAGCAGGTCCTTTTTATCTCCCCAATGTTTTAGGAATGTATCATCTAAAGCTTTGATATCCGCTATAGATCTTGGGGCTTGTTCTCTGAACCATTTCCTAGCCTCCCCATCTAGGCTTTGGACAAAGACTCTCATCCACACATCATCTTCACTAATATCCAGATTATCAGCATAGCTATAAAATGACTCAAGGTGTTCTTCAGCAGTGACACCTTCAGTCCCAGTGAAATTAGGCATGAACTTAGGCATATACTTCTAATATTCTCCAGTGGGCATAGCACTCAAAGGAGTGGGCAATATTAGAGGTCCATACCTAGTGGCTATGATTCTTTCCATTTTGGTGGGTGCTTGCGGACCTGCCATAACTGTGGTGACTAAAAGAGTACTAGAAGTCTGAATGACAAAAGGCGGAGGAGTGATTGACGAGACCAAAGGAGTATGGTGAATAGGAGGTGAGGTTCCCTTTGGGCTAACAACAAAAGGAGAAACTAAAGAATAAGCAAGCTTTATGAATTTCTGAGGGCTTTTCTTCACTGCTGGTATTAGAATCTGTACTCTCAACATGAATTTGTTCTATTGCAGGATCTTCTTGAAGAGATATAGAATATTGTTTAGGTTTACCTGAACCCGATGCTCCTTTCTGCAATACTTTCTTCTCCTTGATGGTCTTTTCTGGGTCAGGTATTGGGTTAGCTTGCGATTTCTGAGGATTTCTCCAAGTATGCCTCACAAACTGAGCCAGAATTATGAATTGGAGTCGCCAAGAGGTTCGGCCTCCAATAGAGTCGCCAGATAGATGATTACAACCAAAAATGTGCCCAGACTTTGTCTATCATCAAAGTTGGGTCTATGTCGTTTCCTAGGGAAGTTGAGCTTCAGTTTCCAGTCCCCGGCAACGGTGCCAATTATGTTAGCACTCCAGGAAACTCTCCTAGGCTGTAAATCGGAGATGCCTCGTAACATGTAATATTCAATATTTTTCTCTGAACTATTGGAATGAAATATGGTTTGGATCAAGCCAGATAACCATTTCAACTCTGTTTTTACTCAAGACATGCATGGACACCCCCAGACTACAAGGCTTTAGACCACCAATCACTCACAGTTTAAGGAATAGGTAAATATGGAGAATACTGACTACACTAGAAGATGCACAAGACCATGTGATGGCCGGCTGCAACCAGTAAAAAGGTCTGCAAATCTATCTCCTAATACACAGAGAGGATGACAGCTCTCTGGCACTAAGATGACAGAAACCTGCATAACACATTCAATGATACATACTAGATTCTAACACAGAGGTGGGATGACAGCCCCTCAAATGCTAAATATCAAGAGCAGATAAAAATGCATAACAGGAATAGCCTAGAATAGAGAAGAAGTGGAGAGTGAGTAATTAACAGCAAAAGAAGCTTGTATTAACTGGAAATGAAGATGAAAAGCTTGAGTAGCAAAAGTCTTAATAGTCTCCAGAAGTTGAACCCTTATTACATCTTACTGACAGCTATTTATAGCTTGTCTACAATGCTCCTGAGCTCTCTAGAAGGCTCAGAGTCTTAATCTTCCTGATCCGTTCCCTAACTGTTTGATTCTCTCTACCGGAAAGCATGGCTCGGTGGTTTTCCTCTTCTGACAAAGGAATAACCACATCTAGATATTTTGGGTAGTGGCTGCGCTGTCTGGGAGCTCTACCGTGCCAGTGATCCGGATTTAAACAGGAACGCAATAAAATATAGAGATACCCATATACACAAAAATGCAGCGGAAATAATACTTCATTTCATTACTGTAAAATACTGAAATATGCTTACAACCAGAAATGGAAATAAACCAGCTAGGGCGATGGTAGCTTATCTCTGAGAAGAGATGTGCGGCTACATGCCTCTGAACTGTTCTGAACTGTATTAAAATGAGGCTCGAAGGCCTATTTATTGTTGAGAAACAATGGAAAACCCTTCACATCCCGAAACCTAACCCTAGAAGATGAAACGCCAAATTGTGGGCCCCGTTTTGGGGTGAGTTGGACAGCCAACTTCCCGAGGTCGCGAATTGGTTGTATTATCTCCGTTTGACGCGCATGATAGCCCGTATCTCTCCAAGGACTACGACGGAAAAGATGATTTTTTATCATAAAAATCGCTGGCGGTGGATTTCCCAAAAAACGTCGCGTTTAGGGCCTCAAAACGGCTCCGGAAGTTTAGGACCCGAAAAACTGCTAAAAATAGTAAATTGTGCTATAATTAAGGAAACTTAAGAACTGAAAGAGACAGTTGTGGGGGTCCAAATGGGATAGGTGGGTGGCCACCAACATCCACCTGGATCAGCCAGAGACGCCTCACAATCATTATGTTTATTTGCTGAGCTGTGTTGTCGATGCCCATGATTGCTTCTTGGCCTCTGTCTCCCGGAGGTTATTTCCCGACCTTTGTTATCTTCTAAATGCAAACGGGGACTGCTTTATGTTATAACAGAGAAATGATGCAACTGTGACAAATCCTGCTCCTCTCTATTCTTTCGGGCTTTAACAATCCTGAAAAGTGGTTAATTCCTCTATCGGGTCTACCCTTGGGTCGCTGTTACATATCGCACTTGGCATGTTCCCTTTGTTCCCCTTTGTATTTCACCATATAATGAAATACATTCAAAATTCATTGAAAATGGGCTTTGGCGGACGTGAAAGATTATACACTTTGCTTCTGAAACCCATCGGGTCCAGGCCTCATCGCATCGCACACATACATGTAAAGGCCATGCCCCTTGGTTTTCCCGATAGCGATATTGCGATGCGATCTGGGTCGTTGATCCGCATGCGCGATCGACGGTCCTCGTGGAATCGCCGATCGTGATCGCTCATTGCATACTGTCTACGCCGATAACCTCTGGCTCGCCTCCCCGACTGCGATCCACCGATGCGATGTGGGCCATCGATTTGATCGCACGATTGACGGTCCTCGTTTAATCTCCGATCACCGTTTCCCTTGCCCCTTGGTTTCCACCGATTGCGATCCGCCGATGTGATGTGCCGACCCAATCATCGCCAATCGCTGATCGGCAATGTCTTGCACCTGTTGCCGCTACCTGCCTATGCCGATTGTGATTTTCCGCTTAGTTCTGGGCCGTTGATCGACCAGATCTAACGGCTGCTGTGATTTGGACTATTTTTCATGGTTTTTTCATGGTTTTGGAGTGTTTTCGTCTCCCGATAGTGTATTTCCGCCCTTCCAAGGGCTCTTGGCATGTGATGCTTTTGAAGATTTCAAGAGCATATTTGGATCCATTTTTTTGGGCCATTTTCCCACAAGGCTAATAGCAGGATATAGAGCAGTAATGATATTCCATTGCTCTTTGATAATGGGACAATTAAGGAAAAGTTGTTCAGTGCTCTCCTCATCTCTTCGACAGAGATGACACCAGAAGGGTCCATGGAAAGTTCTTTTCATCAGATTGAGGCCAGTAGGTATCTTGTCGAATAATATATTCCACATTAGCAAACGGGCTCGTGGAGCAGCTTTAAGTTTCCAGAGTGCCTTCCATGAGGGGTTAATATTCTGTGGTTTATAAGGCTCCATCAGTTTGATATATCCATCCTTGGGAGAGTATTTGCCATGCTTTGCATATGCCCAGACAATTTCATCTGAACCTTCTGAAATGCGAATATGTGCCTATGTAAGGGCCTCCGTGTATTCATACCATTCCTGCTGCCATCGATCAGGTATATCCAAATCTTGGGCGGATTTCCATGCCTGTTGAAATATGGATGAGTTATTGTTGTCTGCAATATGTCTAATGTGAGTGATGTCCATATTGTGAAGATGTTGTATCAATGCCGCAGACAGTCTATGTGCATTGCCACAGCCAATCCATGGGTATGTACTATGCGGACTGCATTACTCTCTTTGATTCTCCAGGTTAAGCCTTCTCAGATGAGGGGGATAGAATTTATTACCGCCTTCCATATAATCGATATGTTGTTGCTGGCCCTGTGTTGCTGTCTAAACCAGTCCATAATATCCACAGGGCAGATATATTTGGCATATGCTACCTTGGTCCAAAGACTATTAGTAGAGATAAGTTGCCAGCAAAGCTTTGCAGCCAAAGCTTTGGAAAATAAGTCTAGTCTTTTTATACCCCAACCACCCCATTTCTTGGGCTTGGCGATCGAGTCCCATTTAACCCATGCAAATAATCTACCAGGTTGATTACCTTTCCATAAGAACCTGCAACATATATTTTGAAGTCTAGTCAAGATACCTCTCGGGATCCAAGCAAGAGTCATCCAATATACAGGAGTTGCTTCCAACACAGCCTTTATAAGAACAAGTCTTCCTGCATGTGAGAGGTATCTATGGTACTAGATGTTAAGGTGTTTTTCCACCTTAGCTATAAGCCAGGTCCAGTCTGCAATCTTGTAGCCATGGAGCTTGAGCCTGTATCCAAGATATTTCAGTCCATCCTCTATGTTCTGAATAGAGAAAGGAAATCTCTGTGTTGCAAACATGATCTCATGCTTGGAGCAACCAAAAGCTGATAATGTAGACTTGCTGACATTAATTATCATCCCAGTGGCCTGCTAAAAGAGATTAAAAACATTCTGTAGGGCCATAGTATCCCCAATACTACCATTCAAAAATATGAGAACGTCATCAACAAATAAAAGATGTGTAAGTATGCAGTTATCAGTGATCTTGATTCCAACTATATGACCCCTACTCCATTCCGCATTAATAATTCTACTTAGGCCCTCCATGATGAGCAGGAAAAGAAGAAGGGAAAGTGGGCATCCCTGCCTGAGTCCTCTCTCCGATATGAAAAAAGGGGTAGCCACCCCATTTAAAAGGACACTGTATGTAACATCTATTATGCAACACATTATCCATTTGATAAATAAAAATGGAAAACCAAGGTGAGTCAGGAGCAATCTGATGTAGAGCCAATTTTCTCTGTCAAATGCCTTAGATAAGTCAACTTTTAAAATCATGCCTTTCAGTTTCCTCAACTGTACCGAATGAAGAAGTTCCTGGGTAGTGCCAATGGCTTCATGAATCTGTCTGTGCTGGAGGAAAGCAAATTGTTCAGGGGATATATGGTTAGATAGGATAGGTTTCAGATGATTAGCTATGATTTTGGCAATAATCTTGTATAGGCAATTGCAAAGGGATATGGGTCTGAAGTCATTGTAGGAAGAGGGATTGTCAGATTTCGGGATGAGGGCTATAAATGTAGATTTGATGGCCGAGGAAAATCTACCATTCCTTCTGCAATCCTCCACAACTTTAAGCAAATCATCCCCAAGGATCTCAAAGAAAGCAATATAAAATTCAATAGACCATCCATCCGGGCCCAAACTCTTGTCTTTCTTGAACCATTTGATAGTAGCCTCAAGCTCCTCCTTCGTCACTTCTTTCATAAGGTCCTCAGCATCCTCCTACTCCACAAATCTTGGGAAGTGTTCAACAATTCACATGACTTCCAATATGTTTGCTTCCCGTGGAGCCCTATATATATTTTTAAAATGGGAGGTGGCAAGATTTGCCAGCTCCCTGAAGGATGAAACAGATTGTCCTTGTTCATTTTGAAGCTCCCAAATGGTGTTGATAGCTTTCCTGCCATTAGCAAATTTGTGATAAAACTTGGTGTTGTCATCTCCTTCTGTAAGCCAAATTTCCCTGCTTTTGAGCCTCCAACTTTCTTCTCTGTCTTTTAAGATTTGAGTCCGCTTCTTGATAAGGGAGGAGAAGTGTTCTTTTTGTTCCTGTGATAAGTATGTGCCATCCGAGGAATCTTCAAGTATGGCGATGGCCTATTCCGCTTCATGCAGTGTGTTATCATCATCTTCCTTTTCTTATGTGCCCATGTTCTAGAGATTCCTTTTAGTGCCTTCAATTTTCGAACAAAACCATCAGTATGATCCTCATCTTCCCTGATAGGATGTGAATGCCAATAATCAGTAACCAACTGAATGTATGATGGTTCCAGGAGCCAAGAAGATTTGAATTTAAATGGAGCTTTTATCCTTTGATTGATGTCCTCTAGTTCCATATATATAGGGCGATGATCAGATATACCCCCTAATCCCACCCATTGCCTAATGCGAGGATGGGTATTTAACAAAGATTCCTTAATCAGATAACGATCCAGTATTCTTGCCAAATTGTGTTCTCCACTGCGATTATTTGTCCATGTATGTTGGATCTTAGCAGATGGAATATCAACCCAGGGACGATCCTCTAATAGATTGGTGATGGAATCAGTTAATCCATCTACTTGTGCAAGGTGTCCCTAGGATTCTCTAAATCCTATGGAAAAAATCAAGTCGCCACCAAGGATGATGTTATTAGTCTGAAAATTGTATGAAGCTAATAGTCTACTCCAGAAGTTGGCCCTATCCAAACAAGGGCCATATACATTTATAATTCTAAGATCAGTCTCCAAAGAGTTGGAGTATATGTCTGCTCCAATAAATCCCCTACCTCCCCAAATATTTCTGAGATCAATAGTCTTGTTACTGAAGCCAATAGCAATGCCCCCAGATCTCCTAGATGCATCCATAGCATGAAAAGTCCAACTCGGCATCTAGGATTTCAGTAAGGTTATAAGGACCTCAGCCGAACATAGGGTTTCTTGTAAAAATATGATATCAACCAGATCAGATGATAGAAGTCTCCTGAGAGCTAGTTTTTTCTGAGGGCTAGCTATCCCTCGACAGTTAAATGATATAATATTCATGGAGGGGTGGGGGAGGGGCATTCCTTGCTCTAAGGACCCGATCAATAGTTTGTTTTCTCCCAAGGGCTACCTCTTCTCCCGCCGTATGTCTGGCTCTAGAAAGATGAGATGGGCGCCCCCTAGTAGGCTTATGTGAGGCAGGGGTAGCATCCAAATCCAGTCCAATCGCATCACATCCTCTGTCCCTAGATCTAGAACGTAGGGAATATCTAGGAGATGTAGGAGTAGAAGGGAGTGGAAGAGGGGGAAGGGAGGTCGATGAAATAGATGGATAACAAGGGGCGAAAATAGGGGGTCGCAGGGGAAGGGAGCAATGAAGGGAGGAGGATAGGGCCAGACCAGGAGGACCCAGAGATAGGTGCTCCAAGGAGGAAGTGATGGAGGAGTGGGGAGGGTGTACAAGGGGTATATATGCATTATGATTTAAATGGGATGCATATGAAACAGAAATACCAGATGACGGAGTAAAGAGTGAGCGAGATATTGATGACATACCCGATGAGAAGATGTCTCCCTTGACCGGACTAGATCTCATCAATGGAGGAGAGGACGGAGGATTAGTAGCATCATCCCTCTTGTACTTGCCAGAATCTGTAGTAGCCCCTTCAATATATTCAGTGGATTTGTTGATTTTTTTAGATTCATCTTCCATATCAAGCTGTTTTGGAGAGTCCATGGGCGGTTTCGGATCCAAATCATGTGCCAATTTCTTGTTCTTGCGAATGAGAGGGCAATCTCTATACAGATGGCCGACTTTATGACATCTCTTGCAGCAATATGGTATGCCTTTGTAGTCAATCATTTTCTTACGGGATGTATTCCTCCACTGAATAGTGATGTGTTCCTGTAAGCCTCCCCTGGTGTCCAAATTGATCATAATTCTGGCATAAGCCATTATACCAGTGGTTTGATAGGATTTGTCATACCCCATATATGTGCCTATGGAGTTACCAATCCTCCTGAATATATCCTCATACCAATATTGCAGAGGAAGTCCCAGAAGCCAAATCCATGCAGGTCCAACGCTGATTTGCTCAGTCTCAGGGTCAAATAGAGGCGTCCAACGTTTTAAAAGAACAAGGGCATGTTCAAAATGCCAATAGGAGGAAAAAACCTAGTTAGTGTGATCAGTCGAGCAAATCTCAGAGCGAACCACCCCCTCACAAAGGTCTGGACGAAAGGGATATCCACTAGGTGGTGCCCCCAAACCTCAGATGCCCAGATCTTCAATCGAGCAGCTGTGTAATTCCTTCCTCTGATGCGACCGACCAAAACCCTATCAGCAAAATCCATAGTATCCCCCCACTGTATGTCTTCTTCAAGCCTGAGGATGATATCGTCTGCCTTGGACTTGTAGCACTTGTATTTCTTGTGTGGTCTGGAAGCCATGCGATGAGTCAGATCTAAAGCCCTCTCCAAGCTAGGGTCAGAGGAATCAGGGTTAGGGTTAGGGTTTTGCAGGGTAGGGTTAGAGTGCCGTGGAATAGCAAGGATGGAGTCAGATAACGGAGGGATGGATGTGAAGCTGCCCGAAAGTGGAGCAGATGCGACCGAAGGTAAATGACCAACAGACGGGGGGTCAGCATCGGAAACAACAGCTTGTGGGACTGTCTGTCGAGTCTGCACACTAGTAACGGGAGGCTCCAACTCAGGGGAGGGGTTTATGCAACCTGTAACGAAACCAAGCGTAATCGACAAAGACGAAGGCGTATAAAGTGACGGCTAAGTAGGTGGTTCATCCGGAAGAAAAACAGAGGCCGTATGCAACAGTCTAGCAAAGGGAAATGCTTCAAAATTGCCAAAGAAGCCAATGCTAAACATACCTTCAGATGCGGAGTATGTGGCCTGCCAGATGGAGCCTTCCTCCAACGGTTCATCCGAGCAATTGACAGTATCGAGGTCCATGTTGACAATTGCGCCTAGAACAGAGGTAGCCTCGAATATGCTGGCCAACGGAAGTCGCCAACGGTAATGAACCCCTGTGAAAACGATGGGGAGCAGTGACATCCGTTCAAGGGTAGAGCAGGTAGGTTAGGATACCACAAACAGTAGGTAAAATGATAACCCCGACAGGTTATGACAGGTTCAGCGAAAAACGGGAACCGTAGATGGTAAGTGTAAACAACCAGGGTAAAATAGCCAGGGTAAACTGAACCAAAGCTATGGGTAACTTCATTGTCTGGTTGACTATTGCAGTACCCTGTACTTCACCCAAAACCCTCGCAGAGTGTTAACTGCAAGCACTCCATCCTCTCCATCAACACCGCTCCTTCCTTATATATTGTTATAATATATAAATAATATTAACTATATATATGAGTATATATATATATATATATATATATATATATATATATATATATATATATATATAGCTTGAGTGGGCTTAATGGTTAAGTGCATGTGTTTCCTTATAAGAGATCACAAGTTCAAAACTAGAGGGGTTGAGTAAATCATTGTGTGAAGGTGTAATCTTTTCCTTAATAAAAAAAATTTATGTGATGATGTAAATTTAAAGATGTAGCATATTCTCTTAGCATCCACTACATTAATGGATGAAGTTCACACTACTATGTTCCTTGCATATCTAAATCGTATATTTAAACCACGGTTAAATTTTTTTTTTACAAGACATAATTAAATTTTTATTTTATAAATTATTTATATCCACCTTTAAGATTATAGAAATGGAATTAAAAGTCTTAGATAGACGGTGATTGGGTGCTCTGTTAAGGCACTCCTTGATGTGAAGTCACCGGTTCAATTCTCCACCCCAAACAGGGTGATATACTGGACATGATGATAATGATATAGTCTCACCCAAACTTACTATATATATATATATATATATATATATATATATATATAGTAGTTTTTTTAGAGCACAAACAAAGGTTATACATTTTATGTTATAATATATAATGAACCCTTTATAATAAAACAAATAATAATAATAACCAAATGTTATAATAAAACAAAATATAATTAAAAAATTATTGTATAACTTATTTATCTCCACCTTTGAAGATTATAGAAATGGAATTAAAAGTCTTAGATAGACGGTGATTGGGTGCTCTGTTAAGGCACTCCTTGATGTGAAGTCACCGGTTCAATTCTCCACCCCAAACAAGGTGATATACTGGACATGATGATAATGATATAGTCTCACCCAAACTTAATATATATATATATATATATAGTAGTTTTTTTTTAGAGCACAAACAAAGGTTATACATTTTATGTTATAATATATAATGAACCCTTTATAATAAAACAAATAATAATAATAACCAAATGTTATAACAAAACAAAATATAATTAAAAAATTATTGTATAACTTATTTATCTCCACCTTTGAAGATTATAGAAATGGAATTAAAAATAAAAATGTTTGAATCAATGTGATACATTTCTAAAGCTTTACTTTTCAAAAATCTAATTGTACAAATATTAGTTTATTTGATTCATTATCCTTTATTGATTCCATTTTTATCAAAACTTCCAAAATATTAACATGGATTTATAACATATATTAATATGTTTTTGGTTTTAGGTCATAATAGTAGTTTCTCAAGCCATGGGGTTTTGGATAAAAGATAATCAGAGGCACTTCTTGATGTGGAGTCATCGATTCAATTCCCTGATAAAAATTAGTTTTTAAATTTACAATATAAAAACCAATTATATATAATCTAATTTAATATAAGTTTTAGGTGCTTTCAATCTAATATGTAACATATAATATGATATTATTAATATAATATTAGGTTTTACCATTAGGTACCAATTATATATAATCTAATTTAATATAAGATTTAGGTGTTTTCATCATATAAATATAATATGCATATAATATGATATTATTAATATAATATTAGGTTTTACTATTAGGTTTAATATAAGATTTAGGTGTTTTCATCATATAAATATAATATGGTTTACTATTAAATAAGTGGTTTTAATGTGATTTTAATATTAATTTTAAGTTTTAATGTTAATATTGTTTTGATAATATATATAATATGTAACATATAATTTGATATTATTAATATAATATTAGGTTTTACCATTAGGTTTAATATAAATAATTAGTTTTAATGTGATTTTAATGTTAATATTAAGTTTTGATGTTAACATTATTAGTATAAAAAAAATCATTGATTTTAATATTTACATTAGGTTTTAATGTTAACATTGTTAATACAAATAAATTAAATCATTAATGTAATTTTATTTATTGGTTTTAAGATCTAGGTGACTGAGCATCAAATACCATTTAATAATAATATTAGGTTTTACATTGAGATTTTAATAAATGTGGTATTTTATTTTAGGTTTTAAAATTAAGTTTTAATAAATTTATTTATTTATTTTATTTTTTATTTTTTTTTATATTAGAAGAGATTTTAGATTAAGTAGTGTACTTTGTTTTACAATAAATAAATTTTGTAATATTTATAATATTTATATTAAAGTAGATATCTTACATGAGGAAAATGAATGTAAGTTTCTCTAGCTCGAGTTTGCATGGGGAAGCTAGGGTTTTCAAAAAATTTGTAGGCACATTTTGGTACGAATGATATCCTGAGGGGGAGGGAGTTGGGCTCCCACCTACAGAAATATAGTAGCAGACAAAGGAAAAGGTTTCAAGGGAGGATTCAAAATTTCAGTAGAAGGGTCAAAAGGCACAAGTCAAGGAATAGGTGAGATAGGTAAACAACTCTTGAATGGTAAAAAAAAAGGGTGAATACATAGGTACAACTGTGCACCAATTAGATCAGTAGAAGAAAACAAATGGGGCTAATGGTAATGGTCCATGCAAGCCCATAGTGACGGTAATACCCAAGGCTATTATTACAGACCCCCGAATTGAGGCATTCAGAGACTGCATGTGTATGTATGCAGTCATCTTTAAGTTAGTGGGATTGTGGCCCACAGAGAAAGCTTTATGTGATTGGATGAAGTACCATTGGAAGTCGCACAGTGAGATAGAATTGCACTTAGGGTTTAAAGGCCTTTTCATAGTGGTCTTTGCTAATTTGGAGGATAGAGACTGAGTGTTTGATGGGGGGCCATATTTCTTTGCCTTTGTTGGATTATATTGTGGCCTTGGAAAGAGAATTCACACCAGAGAAAGAGAATTTCACCAATGTTCTTGTGTGGGTTAGATTGTACTCTTTTCCCCTAGATTATTGGTCATTGTTGACTCTTAAGCTCATAGGTGATACCCTGGGGAAATTTGTAAATATTTCAGACGTGACTTTGTAGGGGAGATACACCTCATACGCAAGGATCTGCATGGATATGGATGTATCTGGAGCATTACCAGAAGTGATTTTGTTGGAATTCCAAGATGAATTTTTGTTGCAGCTCGTCGACTATGAAAAAATTCCCTTAGGTGTAGGAAAGGCCATGAACATGGGAATTTGATCAGGGATTCCCCCCTCAACAAATCATAGGATCAACATAAGGAACAAGAGCAGAAAAATGTTGAGGGCTTTGTAAATCCAAATCCGAAAGGATGCACCAATAGGAGACAACAATAATTAAATCAAGGATGGAGAGTGACATAGAAGAATAGTTTCGGGGTTCTCTCAAAGATGGCACTTGAGGAAAACTAGAACGAAGGATAAAAAATAGGAAATTATGAGGATAACAAAGCGGAAGGCATAATGGAGGTACCACAAAACCTCATCAAAAGCATGGAAATTCTAGAGGTCGTGAAATAATTTGAAGGGGATTCTGAAATGGTGCCAAGTTAGGCGGGCACTGAGGACCCTGATCTTCAGGAAATAGTGGAAATGGATGGAATCAACTTGCAAAATATGGTAGAACAATGGAGAAAGAAGGGTTTGGATGCAATTCCAGTCGAACATGTGGACCAGATCCAATAGCTATACCTAATGCGGGAGGATGCAAGACTTCGCAGGATGAAGTGATCACATGCATAAATTAGGGAGATGGGTATCAGGGTTTTTGAATCCTAGATCCCCCCAATGTCGAAGAAAAAGCAAAGGAAATGGGGAAGGAATTCAAACAATGTGGCCCTTCAGGAGCTTGGCATAATGTTGATAAACTTGGGTAAGATGAGAGCTCTAATCTCACCCCCAATCCCCCTAGTTAAATATGAAAATGATAACTTGGAATGAAAGAGGCATGAATAGCCTTGGGAAACAAAGACTGTTGAAGAAGAAGATTAAAATGGAAAAACCAAATCTGATATTTTTACAAAAAACGAATTGTACAATAGACAATATGAAGGAAATTGATAAGAAGATAGGTAGAAGACTTAATTACTTAGATGTCAAATCTCAAGGTAGTGCAAAAGGACTTGTCACCTGGTGGAATCCATAGGTAATGCACCTGCCAGATGTAGAAGACACTAGATTTTTCCTCTCTCTAGAGATGCAAATAATAGGTGTTTGTGGGTCCATTTTATTTACAAATTTCTATGAACCGTAAAGGATTAAAGACAAACTAGGGTTCATTCATGCCTTGAAGGAACTTAGGGGAAGAAAGTAAAATATCCCTTGGATTATAGGGGGAGATTTTAATATGCTCACCTCATTGGGAGAAAGGAAGGGTGATCTAAGATTAATAGATGGAGACTGTGAGACCTTTACGATTTTCATTGAGGAGGAAAGTTGGATAGATATGGAGACAAGTAATATACTTTTTACCTAGAGTAATAAATGAGGAGGGGAGCATCAAGAAGCCTCTAGATTAGACATATTCCTAATTTTTGAGGATTTTTTGTTGTAAGGGATGGACATAAAGGAAAATATTCTCCCCTATGGTAGGTTTGATCATTATCTAGTGGTGTTAATGGTTGCAATGTTAGGAACTCCTAAAAATAGACCATTTTGATTTGAGGCCTTTTGGATAAATCAACCCTCCTTTGTGGAGAACATAAAGAAATGGTGGAATTATCCTCTCTCAATCCGGGGCACCAATATGTTTTAAATGCAAGTTATGATGATATATATTAAAACCCAACTAAGGCATTAGCAAATAAGATAGAGTTTGATAACATCTTCCACGCAAAAAAGGAATTAGAGTTGAATATGGAGGCGCTACAGAAAATGTTGATGGATGAGGCTATACAAATGTGAGAAGGAAGGAGGAACTAGCGTTGTTGAAGAAATGGGATGAAAGGTGCTTACAAGCGGAAATGTTATGGAAACAAAAATTGAGAATCCAGTGGCTCCAAGAAATAGAAAAGAATACCAAATTCTTTCGTAGGTCTACAATCGAGCACAAAAAGTCAAATAAAATTCTCATAATTAAAGATGTATCTGTATAATCTTACGAAGCTCGCTAGGACATCAAGGTTTTCATGTAGCACTTCCAGAAGAAAATAGAGGAGCCCTTGATTCATAGATTAGACGTCATCCAAAATATCATTAAGCATATTCCATTATTGATAACATAATAGCGTAATTAAAATCTAAATAAACCTATCTCCATGGAGGAAGTTGCTCAGGCTATCCAAGAGATGCCTAATGGTAAGGCACCTATCCAAAATGGATTTACTATTAATTTTTTTAAAGCCTATTGGGAAGTGGTCAAACAAGATGTTTTTGAAGTTGTGGCAGACTCCCATGACTGAGCCACTATCCTTAAATCTTTGAACTCTGCATTTATCACTCTAATCCTAAAGGAGGAAAAAGCTAGTACTCTAGAGAAGTTTTGATTGATAACCCTATGTAATGTTGTATATAATATTATATTGAAATTTGTAGGCAATCACATTAAAATGGTTCTTCCTATGTTGATCTGAGAAGAACAATATGGCTTTCTTAAAGGCAAGAAAATATTGCATAATGTTATACATGCCCATGAGATAGCTCATTCACTTAAAAGTATGGGGAAGGCATGAATGATAATACAACTAGACTTATCTAAGGCATACAATAAGGTTAGTTGGGAGTATAAGGAAATTTTTTAAAGTCATTTAATTTTGATAACAATTGGATCATGTCCATGGTCACCTCTCCTAGTTTTTCAATTTTAGTAAATGGAGCTCCTACTAAGCCCTTTCTCCATTCCGAAGGAATTCGTTAAGGGGGCCTTGTGTCCATTTTTTTTGTTTGTTATAATGATGGAAGGTGTGGGTAGAGTAATCAAGGATGTTTCCATGGAAGGAGATATCAAGGTCCTGCAATCGTACGAAGGGTTCCTAACAACAACACACCAATAGTTTGTAGACAATACCATGTTACATGGTATTGCTATAGTTCAAGACTATCTTAGACACTTTGGCTGAAGCGTTGGGTATGGATATCAACCAATCTAAATCAATAATTTTCTTTTTAAATATGCATATTGCTATACAGAGGAATTTGACAACTATCTTAGGGTTCCAAAGGAAGACTCTTCCTTCAAAATATTTTGGCATACGTCTAATAGTTAGGGCTTGGAAGAAACCCAATTGGGAGAAAATTATGTCAAAATTATAACATAGAGTTGAACGTTGGACCTGTAGAGCCTTCAACTTAGCTGGAAGGCCAGTTATGACTAAATTAGTACTACAAGTGATTCCAGGGCATATGTTATCAATACTCTTGAATCATAGAGGAGTTTTGCAAAATATATGGGAGATACAAATGGATTTCTTATGGAGAGGAGTTGAAGGTAAGAGGAAATGGGCATTCTTATCCTCGAACAAGGTTTTCAAACCAAAAATTTTAAGTGGCATAGGTTTACAGGACTCGAAGACTATCAACAGAGCAGGAGGAACTAAACTTTGGTGGTGTTGGTTAAAGGAAGGTTCATCACCTTGGGCCCTGCTACCGAAGGTGAAATGTGACCAGAGTTGGCACTGGCAAGACCTTGTTCGTATACCAGGGAAAATTAAAGGATTGAAAATTTGGAATTTGGCTTTGAGAAATAGGTAAATCATACAAAAACATTTCTTTTGGGAGATTATAAATGGAAGATTAGCATTGTTCTTGGAGGATGCCTAGAAGAATAACCTACATTAAGAAAATAAGAGTGGCACCCAATTCAAGTGGAAACTGAGGGTCAAGGATGAATAAATGCGCACCAGTACTGGGAACAGGAAACCGAAGGCAATAAATGGATAATATGGAATCTTAATGTATTTCATGGGTCTAATCAGAACAATGTAGTGTTCCAAGAAATAATAGGAGAATTAAATAAGAGAAGAATCCTCTGTGAAGATGATAGCAACCAATTGAGATGAGGAAAAAAACGCAGAAAATTTAACCTCAAAGAGGCCAAAACTTATATTGAAATTAATCATAACGATGCAACAAAATCAGTATGTAAAAAAATATGGTCATCACCTCAATGTCCCAAGACCAAAAATTTCTTGTGACTAGTTCTACAACAGAAAGTTCTGACATGGAAAAATCTAGTGAAGATAGGTTTTATTGGGGCACCATGGTATTACCACTGTGAATCCGACGAGGATAATGTGAACCATTTAATGAACACCTACAACTATGCTTCTAGTATCTAGGATTGGTTATCTTTTTCCTTTAGAAAAACCGATAGGATCAAGGATAATATATAAGACATAATCAAAAAATGGCAAGAGAATTACACGAAGAATGAGGTGGTAAATATTACTTAGTGCTTTGATCCTAGGATTTTTTAATTGGGTTGTATGGAAGGAATGGAACCGACGCATTTTCCAGAATAAAAAGCTCCCTACAGAACACCTAGTTGAAATAATTCAATGAAAGCTAAAGGAAATGGTAATTAGTAAAAAATAAAGGTTTTTTATGAGCAATCGTCACCGAAGGAGATGAGAATTCTAAAACTACTAAATTTCAAAAATCCTAGTATGCTAGTAACTTAGGTCATGCAACCACAAATAAAAATGGGTTAGACAATTTGGGTTCCTCCTCCCTGGGGATTTTTTAAGTTGAATTTCGATGGGGATTCAAAAGGAAACCCTAGGAATGCGGGAGCAGGAGGAGTCTTAAGAAACTAGAAAGGGAAAACCTGCAGGGTATTTTTCATCAAGCTTGGGCATGCTTCCAACAATGTTATAGAATTCCATGCCTTGGAACAAGGGCTAGATATTTTTGTGTGAGAGAGGATGGTCAATGTTACAGTAGAAGGGGGCTCGATGATTACCATCCAAGTGGTGAGGAGGCTACAATGTGACACGCAGGTAAGTAAGGTAATAAGAAACTAGTGCTTGGCATAATTAACACAACGAATTCAACAACATGTAGCTATTTTAGTGACATTGGAATTGAACTTGGTCTAAAGGTTTGATAATACATCGGTAGACAGGTTGGTCAATGAAGAGGCCATTGTTTCGCAAATGTATGAGGACGTGACATGGACGAAGCTCCGAGAGGGACAACTGAAAGACGATTGTTGGAAGTTGGAAGAAAAGGACTCCTCCATAGCAGTTCGAATGGAGCACATTACAGAAGTAGTCTAGGGCTCGAGAAGAGAACCACATGCTCACACAATAAATTAATACTTATATTATGAAAGGAAAAGAGATAAAAAAAAAGAGGCATGAGAAGGGACACACAGACTAACTGCATGGAAAAGGTGGAAACTATGGAATGTGTTGATATGAACCCCCAAATCAATGTTTGGTATGTAAGGTGGGTAATAAATGATGAGAAGGAGAATGAGAGGTGCGATGGTATGATAGTTGCATGGATACGTACGAGAGGCGACGAGCATATTTGATGATTCTATCAAATTCCTAAGAAATTAAAAATGAAAGGAAGGTATGATATAGGCTCACATTAGGAGATGATCTTATCTCAAGTAGATAAGAAATATGCATCACAACATTGAATATTGTGATGGCAATTATCGATAAGCATGAAGGACAGAGCAATCAAGCCATCAGGGCTTTAAATTCATGGCTTGATTTCCTTTCTATCATGCTATGTCTAGTAGTTGTGCATCACAGAAGTCAAATAGAGATCCTAAGATTCAATTTCAAGTGTGATAGGTTAGCTACTTTAATAGATTGGAAAATGGGAAGAGTAAGATATTATACGGGAGGTCCAAAGGGAGACCTGGAGCAAAGGAATAGGGGGAGGGTAGTTGTAAATGCACCCATATGGAAATGGATATAATGGAAGCCACAAGGGATTTCCACACCACTATCCCACCAAAAGGAAAATAAGTGGTGGAGTTCTAGGAAAAGGAAGTCCATCAACAGAGAAAGTCCATCTCTAATAGGAAAATTGAGGAGGAGGTCGACTAGATAATTGACATGGGTGCTACCAGGACCAGAGCAACCCTTTATCGTTGAACTTTGGAAATGTCTTGGCACATCAAAACTCTAATGGAAAATTTGCAAGAAGACGGATCTGAGGAGAGGGTGAAAGCCCAAGAAGACACCTTAGATCAACTGAAGGCCATCAATTAGTAGATTGGAGGGATCAAAACTGTTTTAAAAATGTTGGTAAATATTGAGAAGTTGCAAGATGGTTGTATAGGTGACTTACATGACATTTTCATTATTTATTTGAAGTATGTCCACAACATTGACATTACTCTTAAGGAAGTGAAAGGGGAACTAGCATGCCTCAGGAAGTTTAAGGTGAGAGATGTAGGAGGCTCGAGCTTATCCACAATTGCGGCTCCCACAGATGCTTCACCTAGCAAGGAGACAATCCAATGATGTCCGAGAATGCATCAAATAAATTCATAGGGTTTTCTTTATTACAAGGATATTTAGATATAAGTTCTAATATGAAGACTGTTGGTTTTTTTGTTAATCTTAGGTGTGGAAAAAATGGTTATTATCTAGGCAGACCTAGTGTGGATTTTAGCAGTAATAGTAAGTATTTTTGGTTCAATAAGAGACATAAAAAATTATCGGCTTTATTAGACATTGGATGTATCAAAACAATCTATTTCTACAGTTGGTCTTGTTTCCAGTCTAACAAATCAGTGGGCATTTTGTATTGTGATTTTCTTGGAGTAATATAAATCTTTACCACTGACTTATCTATATATATATATTAATTAAAGTAATGATTATTAACATTGTCATTATTATATATTATTAATAATATTTTACCATTAAATATTATTAATATTAATATTTATTATTAATATTAACACAACCACATTTACTAGTGTAGTTTGTATAGTCATATATGAAACACATATACTATATTAATGTAATATTATACTACTATATTATATTATATTAATATATTAATAGTTATATTTCAAAATATAACACGATCAAAATATAATATAATGATAACATATGGTTATCATGAATAAAACTTATTTATTTTAGATCATTATATTATAGTCAATGATTAATATATATTTATTAATATATTAATATAAATATCAATATCTCTTTTATATATATATATATTTTAACAAGATCGGGTAGTTGTTATATTATCAAAAAAGTTTTTGGAGCAAGCTCCTTTTACATTCCGTTGTTCTGATATGATAGACTGAGCGGTTAAATAGGCACGTAGACCTTTCTTCTATGCTTGGTATCAAAACTTCAGCAGTTTTTTTAGCTATTCTAGAGTGTTGTTTTACATATTGACCCGCTAAGAAAACAAATCTACATAGCATATTTCACATAAATTTATGGTTTGTAAACTGGGAGAGTATATTATGTGGCCTTTTCCATATGTTTTGCATTTTTTTGTTCCTTAAGTTTGATTTTCCTTATGCTGTTATTCGTTCAGCTTGTTGTCCCTTGCTGTTGTTCCTTGTGTTGTTATTCATTCTGCTTGTTGTCCCTTGCTGTTGTTCCATCGACCTGTTGTCCCTCGCTGTTGTTCCATCGACCTGCTGTTCCTTTGGTCTGTTTTTTCTTTCGTCTGTTGTTCCTTATGTTGTTGTTCCTTTTTCTGGTTGCTATTCCTACTTCTGTTGTTCGTTCTGCTTGCTATTCCTTGTTGTTTTTCCTTCGTCCTGTTGTTCCTTTGTTCTACTGTTCCTTCAGCCTGCTATTCCTTCGGCTACTGTTCTTTCTGTTGTTGTTCCTTTTGGTTGTTGTTCCTTCTAGCGTTGTTCCTTATAATGTTGTTCCTTCTGGTTGTTGTTCCTTCTACTGTTGTTCCTTTGTCTTCTTGTTGTTCCCTCTGCAGTTTTTCTTTCTATTGTTCCTTCGGCCAATTGTTCCTTCAGCTGTTGTTCCTTCTGTTGTTGTTCCTTTTGGTTGTTGTTCCTTCTGGCGTTGTTCCTTCTACTGTTGTTCCTTATGGTTCTTGTTCCTTCTACTGTTGTTCCTTCATCTTTTTGTTGTTCCTTCTTCTGTTGTTCCTTCAGTCTGCCCTGATTTTCCCTAGTGCCTCTGCTTTTCTCCTAAAATTTGTGATCCGAGCTGCCATCACTAACATCTTTCATGTGTTGTTCCTCGTTGTCATGATTTTTCCTTTGACTATCCGAGTTTTTTTTAATTTCCCGATGGCTGCAGATTCCTTGTTGTGTTGTACATTCTCTTCCTTGATGTTTCTCTTTACTTCTTCTGCGTTGTCCTATTGTATACCAAAAATTCATTCTTGTCATTTTTCAATGGGAGTTATGGCACACTGAGATAGTATTCCTCCTGATTCTCTCTGACGATTCCTTCTTCCTTCTCCACAACCTGATTTGCATGATGATCCACTTGCTTATTATACATCCTCAAGACGTGTTTGAAGGTTGCATTTCTGGATCCTGCTAAATTCCTTCTAGTTCTTTGAATGATTCGGCTCATAAAATTGTTGTTGGGGTCCCTGTTTCAAGCCATAATCTCGATTATGATGGCTGAGTCTCCTATGATGATAGGATTTTGAATTCCTTTTTTTTGAATCAGCCTTGTTCCCATTAGTAAACTGTATGTTTCCACCTGATTATTTGACATTTGTCCCAATCCCCACTCGTAGGTGGCTATTTTTTCCCCATTTGGATCATAAATAATTCCACCCACTCTTTCTTTTTCGGGATCATTCTTTGAGGCTTTGTCAAAATACATATAGTGTCTATTCTAAGTTTTCTTCCAACTTTCCAACTCCTCTTCCGTCATTCTTAATTTCCATTTTCCTTTTGTATTTTCTTTTCTCTGACCTTTCTGCCCATTATTGTCTATTATGGCCTTGCTGAGCCAATTCCTTTCCTCTTGTTGGAGAATGCTATAGTCCGTTGGTGCAATTCCTTTTGCATTGAGAATTTCGGAAGTCATTCCCCAAGTTTTGGATAGTGTTTTCCCAATACTTGGGTTTTGATTTTTGAAGATACTCTTGTTTCGAGCCAACGACATTTGCCAACATAACACTATTGGTATACAGTTCCATATTCTTATAATCGCAGCTTTCTTATTTGTTTCATAAGGGTAAGCTTTCTCAAAGTTTCCAAGAAATTCCGGCAGTGGTTTTTCAGAGCTTAAGTTAATTTCCAATGGTTGTATTAGCTGCTTCCAGCATTCCTTTGAGAATTCACACTCTTGGAATAAATGTTGTATGTTTTCTTCTGCTTGCCTGCATAAAGGGCATCTTGATGGCCCTTGAATGCCCCTTTTTTTTAATTTTTTGCAGTCAAAATCTTCCCTTTTAACAAGGTCCATATGAAATTTTTTATTTTTGGCAGGCTTTTTGACTTCTAGGCTAGTTTCTAGGGGTCCCATTCCTAGTGATCAATCTGCTCTTGGAGGATATTATATCCAGATTTACCTGTGTACTCCCCACTGTTTGGATCCCATACGTAGCTTTCTTCCTCATCATAGTGGGTAGGAGCTGCCCCTTTTAAATATTGTTTGACTTTTTTCCATTGTCCTTCTAGGTTTACTGGAATGGCTGGAATTTTCCACTCCTACCACTCCTTCTGGTTCCATAGAGAGATTGAATAGATAGTGTTGTATCCATTTTCTTTTAGCCATTCTTGAATGCCTTCAACTTCTGGGAGCTTTTGGATTTGATCTTTCCCCATGACCTTGTCCTCCCATATCAAAATGGTTTTCCCGTTACCTGGAATTTTTGAGATGTCGCTTCTCATTAATGGAATTAATTTTTTTACTAGCTTCCATACTTGGGAACTTTGTCTGATTGGGCTGATTCCTTTCAACAACTTTTCTTTGGATCCATCCATGTATTTGTTAATTAGGATTTTTTTTCCACCAGCTTTCTTTGCCTATTATGAGTCTCGACACTATTTTCATACCCAGAGCTGCATTCATTAGTCCAAGCAATCGAATAGATAGCCCTCCCTTTTCATATGGTAACACTAATTGATCCCACTTGACAAGGCTGAACTTCTTGTTTTCCTACTTCCCACCTTGCCATAGAAAGCTTCTTATAATTAACTCCATCTATTTATGGGCGCTTATTGGTGCCATGATTATAGCATATTGATAAATCAGTAGTGCTGCAAGAAGAGCTTTAATTAGAGTCACCCTTCTAGCCATATTTAACCACATCATTCCCCAATTTTTTTTATCTTAGCTTGCATTTTTTCGATCTGTTTTGTCCATATTTCGGCTTTCATGCTCTCTTTGGATATTGGGAGTCCCAGGTAGAGGAAATGGCTCCATATTTCTTGTGCTGGGATTTCCATGATTTGGGATATCCTTTGCATAATTCTAGGCGGAACATTCTAGCCATAATTCCTGCATTTAGTGTTGTTTAATAGCCCACTTGACACTTGTAGGAACTTATCCAATGTTTTTTTAAATCTTCTGGCTATTATTGTAGAAGCTCCTCCCAACAACAGAGTATCATCCGCAAACAAGGAGTGATTTATGGTTTTTATTCCTTTTGCTATTCTTATCCCTGTTATAGCCCTTTCTTTCCTCTGGGCTTCCAAAGCTCTGCTTAAAGTCTCTGCCATTATTATGTAAAGAAAAGGGGAAAGAGGGAAGCCTTGCCGGAGACCTCTTGTGCTTTGGAAGAAATCGTTGGGTCTTCCATTTATGAGAGGGGCTATCCATGGAGTGGAGATGCATGCCTGAATCACACCTGTTATTTCTTCTGAGAAGCCAAGTTTCTGGAGGACATCCATGAGATAAGGGTGGCTAACCCTATCAAAGGCATTTTCCATGTCTAGTTTAAATATCATGCCTTTCTCTTGCTTCTAGATACTAGAATGGACAGCTTCTTGGACAATTATGACATTATCAATGATTTGTCGGTTTGGCACAAACCCTCCTTGGTTTTCAGATATGATTTGAGGCAACACTTTCTTGATTTTGTTTGCCACTAATTTGGTTATTATCTTATAAGATGAATTACATAGAGAGATGGGCCTGAATCTATTGAAAGTAATGGGATTTGCCTCTTTTGGGACAAGCGTCAGATAGGACGATTTTGTATTGCCTCCCATCTTCTTTTTTTTTAAGGTGTTTTTCACCATTCTTATGAAGTCCTTTCTTATTGTATACCAGTGATTTCTAAAGAAAGCTATGGTGAAACCGTCTAGCCCTGGTGCTTTATCCGGGTGTAGACTCCATATGGCCTCCACTATCTCTTCCTCTATTGGCTCTTTACATAAATCTGCGTTTTGTTCTCTCTTTATTTTCTCTTTTGTGTGCTGAAAAATTTCTTCATACTCAGCCATTTCATCTGTGGCTGATAGTAGATATTTGAAATGCTTATGGGCTGCTTTTTTTAATTTCTTGTGCTCCTTTAATTTCTTGATTTTCCACTTGGATATTTTCTATCTGATTTCTGGCTCTTCTAAACTTCATAGAATTATGGAAAAAAGATGTGTTCCTGTCACCTGCCTTGAGCCATAAACTACTTGACTTCAATCTGGCCTCTTCTTCGTCTTTCCTGTTTTCCCTGTAGATTTCCCAAAAGATTTCTCTCTCTTTTAAATAGTCTTGCCTGCTTTCCTCTTTTCCCTCTTTCTCCATTTGCATGTTGTCCATTTTCTATTGGAGCTCTTTTTTATTTTCTTTTCTTTTTTTTTTCCTCTGTTCTTGCCCATTCTTTTAACTTGGCTCTTAAATTTTTAATTTTTGTCTCCCATATGTAGTGGGGTGAACCTTCTACTCTTGGTTCCCAAACTGTTTTAAATAACTTGTTGATTTCTATGTTGTTGTCCCAGGTTGAGCTGTATCTAAAGGGGAGCGGGCCCTAGTTCTCCAGCTTACCCAAAGCTATTAAAACTGGTTTATGATTTGAAGTAGAGGTGTGGATGATTTTTTATTTTATAGTGCTGCATTATGCTGCTATACTTTCTTGAATTAATATCCTATCCAACCTTTCTTTGATATTACTTTTACCTACTCTTTTGTTATTCCAAGTGTATTTCCCGTTATTTGGGGGAATTTCAAGAAGATTATGTTGCTCATGTTGCTCCATAATTTCTTCTAGAGGGGTCCGTTTGATAATTTCCTCCAAATTTTTCCTCAATACTTCTTACTAGATTTAAATCTCCTCCTAAAATCACCTTCCCTGCTTGATTTTCCTGTAAGATTTCCTTCAAAGAAGCCCAGCACTGTTCTTTGTCCTTATAGTGATTGGGGGCATAGATGTTTATGACCCTGTACCTCTCCCTTGTACTGATTTTCTTGAGGTCCGTTATTATCCAATGCTAATCTGTTTTCTTTTGAATCAATTCCCATATTCCTTTTTTCCATATTGTGCATATGCCTCTGAATGCTCCTATTGCTTGTATGGCTTCCCCTTCATACTTCCTAAACTTTTTTTTGAGATTTTCGGTGTCTTGATTGCCTACCTTTGTCTCCTGGATCATTAGAATATCTGGGTTTTCATTTATTAATATATCTACTGCTGCATTTTCCTTAATAGTTGACCCCATTCCTCTACAATTCCAGGAGACTATTATCATTATTTACCTTCTTGGTGGTACATGATGCCCTTCCCCTTGGGTTGACTTCTCTCATTGTTCCCTATGCTCTTCCCTAGGAAAGTGTCCTTAGGTTGCTCTGTTCCTAGAGCCATTTCTTTTGCTACTACTTCGTCCCTTAGTTCCTTATTTGTCTTCCTTCCTACTTTTTTTTTTTTTTTTTCAGTGTTAGGGAGTGCTTCCTTTGCTTGCTTTCTGGTTAAGATTCTATCTACTGAGGGGGGTGGAGAGAGGTGAGGATTTGAGATCCTAGGGGAGTGGGGAGAAGGGTTAGGGGAATGAGGAGATCTAGATCTAGATTTGGAACGAGGAGATGGGGGAGTAGAGAAATCCAATGGATCGAATGGGTTTGCAGTTGCAAGGTCTGCATTCGGTGAGATAGGCTGGGCTTCTGTGGATGTTGAGGGCTACGAAGAAGAGTGGTTTGGATGCTTGTTTGCAGTTTTTTTCTTCTTAACCTATTCCCATTTATTTTCCAGATCCTTCATTTTTTCACTTTCATTTTCTTTTTTTTGTACATCTATTTGCAAAATGACTGTATTCATGACATACCTTGCATTTGAAGGCAATCTGCTCGTAGTCCAGCTGTTGCATGTGCGTCCATTCGTCCACTTTGATTTTGATAGCTTCTGGGAGGCCTCTCCCTAGATCCACTTCGACACATATTCGATTGCATTCCTGCATATTTTCCTTTGGCTCGCATCGATCGATGTACTTCCCCACTGCATTTCCTATGGCTTTAACTGAGTCGTCTCCCCAGCAGTGGAGAGGGAGGTGTGGCAATCTAACCCAAACAGGTACAGCGCTTGGGACATCCATTTTTGGATCAAAGTCTAGGGTCCATCTGTTCAGATACAGCCCCCTCGTATCCATGAAATACGGACAATTCCTGAAAATCAAGTCTCGATCCTCCTTGGTCTCGAAGTGAAAGGTATAATATCCTTTGCCACAAAACCTAATCGAGATATTCCCGTTTATTGAAGTCAGCCAGTTTCTTTCCACCCATTTTTGGACAGTCCTCAGTGATGGCCACAGTCCCGTTGGTTGAAGGGAAAGTACCCCTAGGGTCCTTTGGGCTAAGACTCTACCAGACTGAAAATTGCTTATTCAAAGAAACACACACACAGCCATCATTTTTACTTTTAAGCAAATTCTAATGTTTAGGGTACGTACCTAAGGTCCTACGTTCGAGAAGGCCTTTAGGGTCCAAACCCTTCTTGGAGTTCCCTTCTTCTTCCTTCGATCTGCAAGACAAACAAATCAAAGAACTCAACAGTACATGTACAGATATTTATGTATAAACCATCTTTATGCTATAAAGTTAGTTATAAAAATCTTTAAGTAACCACTTGCATAAGAATTCAAGACAAGAATCTCATAAGCATAAAGAAAGATTGTTTCGGGAACAAAGACGTGTTTCTTTATATATAAAGGCAAATAAAGTACATATATCGGAAAGATATCACTTGAACACCTTCAGCAGGCTCCAAGCAAAGCTTCCTCCCGGATTCGTTCCAGCCTCAAGCCTCCAACGAGAGCTCCTTCCAAGTCCTACTCAATGATGATATCAAGGATGAATGATCACCAAGACACATGGAAACAAGGGTTTCCTATGCAAAATGGGGGAAGTGCAGAAAGCACCAAGGACTTCAGACCTGGTCTAAGGGAAAAATCTCAGCATAATAATCTTGCTCTCTTTTCTCTCTCCCTTTGGCCTTCCCTTTGATGTCTTTTTATACCCTCTCCAAAGTAGTTTTTTAGTTAGGAGTTGGTTGGGAACAGTTGGGCCACGGGCAATAACAGGTGATCCAGCAGGTAAAACCCGCGATCTCCGCCCGAAAAAGAGGAATTTATTATTTTTTAAGTGTTTTAATAGATACACGCGGGTTGGGTATAACAGACCCGCGTGTACACGCGTTTAACTCAGGGCAATGTCGCGTATAGGGAATAAAACACTGTTTTTTAAATTTTTGGACCAGGTCTGGAAGGAGGGGTTGCCCTAGGCCATGAGTGCAGCATCACAAACCATAAGAGTGAGATTTGGAGCTATAACAGATGCCCCGTAATGTATGAGGTCAGAAGGGGAACATGATGGCCGAAATATATTAAGTAAGTACAAGGAAAGGAACTCTGCCGAAAAACCGAGGAGGACTTCACCAGAATTCAGCCTGCCAAGCCACCGAAAGGAGATCAGAAAGAAACACTGTCTGAGGCGGGCATACCCATGCTCAGGAAAAGTAAATCATGTCCGCATATCAAGTACAAGCGGATCCACTAAGTATACAAGTATAACTGACTGGAAAATACATAATGGATCATCTGATCATAATGAGTAAGTACATGTCTGAATATCACATATAAGACTGTCAATGATGCTGAAAGATGCAACGGATCACTGAAATCAAAGACTGATCCCATAAGGTACCAACTGAACATGATGGAATAGGGTGGTACTATACTGCAAACTCAAGTGCCAGCATATAGAATGTCGCCATGACTGACTGCAACATATAAGGTGGAGTGGTATCAACTAGCAGCAACAGGAGCAACTGTCAAGTGAACCAATGAATGCTGATACAACCTGAGGTCTTCACCGACCGCCGTGGTACATTTCTACATCATGGGAATAAATGATCTGAAGTCGACCATGTGAGAAATCGTTTGATTACCGGTCATTGATGTATATCGTTAACAAACGCGAGACTACTCACCGATAATGATAATGAGCGTCAAGGTACCCAGTACAATCTAACAAGTGTGAATAGATGAGCTGAAGTCGAACACCTGTAAGAATCTATCAATCAGGAGACAATGATGGTTTCCCACTGTCGATAGCGAGGAATCTGCCACTAATGACTGCAAACCCCAAGGTACTGCCAAATGGACTCTAGATATTTGCCCCAGAGCAATGAGTCGGAGTCGATAGGGAAAGATCCGCTAGAAGGAAGGCATTAAGGGAGAGAGAAAAGAGAGCAAGATTATTATGCTGAGATTTTTCCCTTAGACCAGGTCTGAAGTCCTTGGTGCTTTCTGCACTTCCCCCATTTTGCATAGGAAACCCTTGTTTCCATGTGTCTTGGTGATCATTCATCCTTGATATCATCATTGAGTAGGACTTGGAAGGAGCTCTTGTTGGAGGCTTGAGGCTGGAACGAATCCGGGAGGAAGCTTTGCTTGGAGCCTGCTGAAGGTGTTCAGGTGATATCTTTCCGATATATGTACTTTATTTGCCTTTATATATAAAGAAACACGTCTTTGTTCCCGAAACAATCTTTCTTTATGCTTATGAGATTCTTGTCTTGAATTCTTATGCAAGTGGTTACTTAAAGATTTTTATAACTAACTTTATAGCATAAAGATGGTTTATACATAAATATCTGTACATGTACTGTTGTGTTCTTTGATTTGTTTGTCTTGCAGATCGAAGGAAGAAGAAGGGAACTCCAAGAAGGGTTTGGACCCTAAAGGCCTTCTCGAACGTAGGACCTTAGGTACGTACCCTAAACATTAGAATTTGCTTAAAAGTAAAAATGATGGCTGTGTGTGTGTTTCTTTGAATAAGCAATTTTCAGTCTGGTAGAGTCTTAGCCCAAAGGACCCTAGGGGTACTTTCCCTTCAACCAGAATTGGCGACTCCACTGGGGACAACACTCTTGTTGTTCCTAGTTTGGGTAGTCTTCAAGCCAATCAAGGCTCAGCCCCTCTGTTTGTTGGCTCTGACTGTCTGATCTTTTCTTGAACTCCAAGCTTTTCCAGTTTCAGTCTGTGTTTTTTTTATTTTTCTTGAAAGACTTCAGATACGCTCTTTTCCTGGATTACAGAGGCGTATATACGCAAGTTGCACTAAGTGAACCCGCGTATACGCAGGTTTCCTTAGTTTCAGTCGCGTATACACGCATTCTGCACTTAATTGCAGGCGCGTATATTACATAAATTTCAAAGATTTATAAATTTTCTTTTTGCTGAATGTTTGTCTGGTGGTTTGGGTCAGTGTCAAGCAGTTATTTCTCCAGTAACAGTTCTCTGTTTGACAGGGGGCATCTTGTTCTGAAATCTCTCTAGTCATAAGGAGTATTAGTCTTGTTTTCGTTGATTGCAAGCGTCATTGATTTTTGACACACAAGATTTCTGTTTAAGAATCTTGATTGCTCTGTTTCGGCAGAGTGGGAAGATTGGGTTCAATCTTTGTGTCCATTTTTGTTTTCATGACACTTTTTGTTTGCTTAACGAAATCATTTTTATGACCATTTTCTCCTTCGTTTTGGGAAGTTTGTTTGTTACCATTTTCTTGAAACTTGTCTTTTGATATTTAGGACTTTCATTGCTGCTGTTGATTGTCAAAAGCGATTTCGGACACATTTTATTTTTGTTGAGTTTTCATCATTTGAAAGGTGTCAATTCACAAAAGTGTTTGGTTGCTTGTTTATCAATCATTGGTGTCAGTTTTTGAGAGCTTTCCTTTGAAAAAGACTTTTTGGTTTGATTGAAAGAAAATCTTTTGAAAGTTTTTGAGTTTCGCTTTCTTAAACTTGCTTCTCATTTGATTTCCTTTTTTGCGAAGTGAAAGTGCTTTGTTTTTTATCTTAGAACTTGTTTTTATTGTTTGGACGAAATGATTGGTAACACATCATCTTCTATCTAAGCATTTTAGTGGCAAGACAAAATTTGGTAAAGCAGCAACTTTCCTTCTTTGTTTTTAGAGTAGTCTTTGAATCTTGCATCCACATATAGTTCTTGCATTAGGGTAAGATTTGCATCTCTTTTTAGGCATAATTAGTTTTGTTAGTTTTTGTGAGTGTGGAGTCTGAAAAGAAAAAGAAAAAAATTTGTTTATATTAGAAGTACCTCGGAACCTCATAGAAATTGCTTTTCATCGAAAACAAAAGTGCATGTGCATGTAGCTAAGTTTTATTAATTTCTTTTGCGTCCATAAAAACACCACAAGTTTCATCTCCATAACCCTGTGACTTAAAGAACAGCCTAATAAAATCAAGCGCTTAATTAAAATCCACTAGAACTTTTTGTTTTAGTTATTACACCAACAAGTTTAGGATTTTAGGGCCTTGGAATAGGCGAGTGGAGAGTTAACTCTCCAAGGCCACATAAAACGTCAAACATAAGAGTCTGATTAACGAGAGTAAATCCAATAGCGTTAGGAAGACCAGGAAAGCTCCGAATCTGGGAGTTAAGCACGAGGGTCTGTGAAGACAGGGAAGAGAGATACCCCCTCTCCTACTTGTCCGAACTTACCTCACGACTGTTCCGCCTAGCTTCTGCGACGAGTTGGTACCCATAGTTGCCTCTCCTAGGGATCTGCATAGGTGGCTGCAGAGGGGAATCCCGTGGCACCTGAGGTCGACGTTGTATCACTCTCGACAGTACTACTGGAGGGCACCCTTGCGAAGCTTGGGGGCTTGCACCGGCGCAGGCTGTTGTTAGGAGGTCAGCGTAACTTCCTCTGATACCTTCGCTGATAGGACTGGGCCCTCATCATCCCAGACTATCTTCGGAAGGCCCTTTGATTCACTTTCTCGTATTTTGGTGTCCGGTCCTAATCACCCGGAGCGGAAATACTTGAAAGTTGTTTGACTGGCTGTTTCTTTAGGAACTTTATAGTGTGTGCTCTGTGCTCCTAGTCGGCTTAGCTTTTAATTTTTTGAGTCTTTAGTTAGATCATAACAAAAAATTCAAAGTGGCTGCCCTACTAATCCTCGTTCTGCCAGGGAAAGAGTTGCTTTTCGTGGGAGGGCCGGAGGAAGAGATATCTCTGGTATTTCTTCCATTCTTTTAACAAACTTTGAGACTGTTGGTATGTTCTTTGCCGGTCCCATTTCCGAAATGAGGGAGGCAAATGCTTTGGTTGTTTCTTCTGATTCCTGATGGTGGACTGAATGATGATCTTCGTTCTCTGGTGGATCCATTTTCTTGAGCCTTAGCAGCAGGAGGCCGCTGAGGGCAACAGCGAATTGCTTGTTGTAGGGAGGTGCACGATCTCTCTAGTCCAGAAGAAGTCGATCCTCAGCAGCTAGAGGCCACTGAGGAGAAGCAGGCCTGTGTCTCTGAGAGCTACAACAGCAGTTAGGGATGCACGCGGGCGGCCTCAGGAGCTCTCATCACGAGTTATGAGTTACATTGTTATACCAAAAAAAAGACAAATATTAGTGGATCAATATCTTTTATATATTGTTAGAATATATTATTAATATTAACTATATTTATAGTTTATATTAAACTAAAATATAATATAATTATTACAATTATAACTTGAAATGTATATATTAATATTAATAAAAAATAAATAGTAATATTAATATATATATGTAAGTATTAGTATATATTATTAATATATTAATAACTATACATACATATGAGTAATTAATTATTATTCTTATTAAACATGCTCATATATATATATATATATATATATATATATATATATATATATATATATATATATATATATATATATATATATATATATATAGCTTGAGTGGGCTTGATTGTTAAGAGGATGTGTTTCCTCATAAGAGATCATCGGTTCAAAACCAGAGGGGTAAAGTATGTATGCTTTTGTAGAATTTAGCAGTTAAGTAGTTGTGCGGAGGTGGGTTTCTTGTGCCACAAACAATGGGGGTCTCATACACCATTTTTGTGTCTAGATTGGTCGTGACCACACACACACACACACACACAGATATATATATATATATATATATATAGATATATATATATATATATATATATATATATCTATATATCTATATATATATATACATATACATATACATATACATATACATATACATATACATATACATATACATATACATATACATATACATATACATATATATATATATATATATATATATTAAACCCCAATATTATAAACTCTAACATTAATTCCTAATATTATAAAGCCTCCTATTATAGACAATATTTAAAGCAAAATAATGTGAGGTATAGTCTCTTGTTCAATGTATATTTACTAGGTGTTTTTACTTGTTTATAGCTATTCAAAATTCATTGTTTTCTGCTAGAAAAAATCACCACAGATCTACATGGTGGGAAGGAGCACAAAAGGAACACTACACTGTCATCAAAGAAGAATACTCTCGAGAAAACTCTGAATCACAAGAAATCGGGCAAGAAAGAAACAACTCTCAAGACGAGCAAGGGGAAAGCCCCGCCCAACAACAAAAGAGTGAACTCAACAACCCCTCAAGTTATGAGGGTTCGAATACCGCACAAAATAAATCTCCATTTAATAGAAAATCAAATCTCCTAGACCAAACTTCTTCTCCGACTATCTTCAAAAGGACGAACACAATAGATCACGAAGCTAAGACATCAATGTCCCAAGAATCAGAAGAGATGAAGGAGATGCAAGATAAAGAAAGTGGAAGACCGTAGAGAAAGAAAAGAAAGCTATAGTACCAATCTCGCCAAGAAAGACGAGGAGCCAGACAATTAGAAACTAAGAAAGAAAATTATAGGTCCGATAGACCAATTTGGTCTCAATGGATGGTAACCATCATCATCATCATATATATATATATATATATATATATGATAGAGAGAAAAATACTAGCAAAAACCCATTTAATAATTACACACCGCATTATTAAATGTGACAATTAATTGTTGATGGTTGAACCATGATTGACCATCAATAACCACCATCACAATGGTGGCCATACTGAAATCATAGTGAACTATAGACAAACCATTATCATAATATGGTCAAGCATAGTCATACCGTATTCAAACCATGGTCAACTATAGTCAATCACATCCAAATATGGTTTAACGTATTTAAATCATGGTCAAACATTGATCAATCACAGTCAAACAATAGTATAATCACAGCCAACCATGGTCAACAATAGTCAAAACGCAATCAAAACATAGTCAACAATGTTTAACGAGAGCCACACATAGTCAACCATACTCTAACCACAATCAACCATTATCAACAATGATGACCATGGTTAACTATGGTTAGCTATGATTGTCAATAGTTAACTATGGTCACCATGGTCAACCGTTGTCAACCATAGTTGACTCTAGGAACCATGGTTGACCATCATCAACCATCGCGAGTCGTGGTCAAACATGGGAACCCTATGTCAACCTTGGTCAATCATGGTCATCTTTGGTCAACCATGGTCCCCATAATGAACCTTTGAAATCCATGGTCAACCCATGCTCAACATGGTCAACCATGGTTAATATGATTAAACATTTTGTGAAACTGTTATGATGACAAATGCATTGACACTCTGAGGAGAAAATATAGCATGACCATTTGACAAATGAACTAATATGATAAATAGGTGTGGTCTATTTCAGAATACACCTTCAAGAATTTTCATTCTTTATAATATGAGAAATCAACCTTTAAAAACTATTGCCAACCATTCTTAATATGGTCAAATATGGTCATCCTATTGAGAAATCCATTTAAGGCAACTATTAGGGTTTTATTATATGATTTCTCTATTACTTGACAATTATTTTTTATGTTATTTTCTTCTTCTTCTTCTTACGTTAGAAATGTATCAAGAAAAGGCTCAATTTTGACTTGTGCCTTAGTCAAATTGAGTAATTCGATTTTCCACATCAACGGGATGACTTGGATGGCAGTTAACTTACGTGGCATAGCTTTGTCTACTAGTTAACTTAGTAAATTCTAGTTATAGGCTTGGAGTAGAGTTGTGCATGTAGTAATCGCTAAAATTTAGCAATATAGGTGAGTTATTTTTAGTGGAACTCAGTTAATTGAGCTCAAGTTCTTAGTTGAGTTAGTTGAAGGTCAATTGAGCAGTAGAGTTGTTGTTAACTCAGTGATCTCTGAGTTAATTATTCAATCAACTAAAAATAGACACAGTTATGCATGGAATTCAAATTTAAAGGTTGATTGGATGGAAAAGGCACATTTGTACTTATAATTGTATATTTTTTTAGTGTAAATTGTTTTTGCACCAAGCAGGTCATCAATTCCTTTGGAAATTGCGCAAGAAAATAGGAGGAAATTCCTCTCTTTTATGAGCTAATTTCCTCAAGGATTTTGCAAGGAAATAGGAGGTTGGTTGAGGTTTGAATTGGCTAAGCGTTGGCCAGATAAAGTCAAGAAGTAGGAGAACAGGATTGTGGCGCAGGGTGTGATTTAGAGTTGAAGCAAGACATTGTAATTGTTTCTCTTTTCATTTGAAATAATGCAAAGTAGCAGAGGAGTTTTTCTCAGTTGGGTTCCCCTGTAAATCATTGTGTTCTTGTGGTTTTAATGGTTGCATATCATTACATGTTGTTCTAAATTGTGGATTTTATTCCACAAATCAATAGAGTAGAATTGTGTCTCTTGATTTTAGTTTAAACTTCCTGTGAAGTTGCAATTCTATCAAATTTCTACATGGTATTAGAGCCTCAAAATTCATAGTAGAACGAGTATTTTGAACTTTTCTCTCAAAGAATTTCGAATTTGCAGCTTCATTGTAGCATATTTTCTTCATATTTGGGAGAATGTCTTTCAGGGGACTGATATTAGAGTATGCCCTTGGAGGGAAGTTAGAATTTCTAAGCTTAGAACAGATTTAGGATCATCACAAGTGCCCTAGGAGCATCATCCTTGAGAAACCAAAATCTTGACAAGTGGGCAGTCCTTGAAGTCCTTGTGTACAATGATCATTGAATAACTAATGAGTTGTTAGGAGGCATAGTTATGGAGCCTTACTTCAAGGTAGATCCTTAAAACCCTATGTGTAGACTTCTTAATGGAGCTAGAAGGCTACTAGTGGGCAGGTCGGTGAGTCAATGTTTAGTGACACAAAGGGGAGTTGTGATCATTGATATTGGCAGATTGAGGAGCAAAGATATTTCCCACAGGGAGATTAAGACTCACAGGGAGTCTAGTTTCAGAGGGAGGAACCCTATGGAAGCTAGTACTTCATGATCTAGGGAGATCAAACTCATTATTACAGTAGTTATAGCAGTAGTGTAGAAGCAGCAACATAGATGTAGCAACAATAGTATGAGTATAGTAGATTTCACCATGCATGAAACTATACCTCTAGGAGTGAGGTGAGGTGATGTAGAGCCCTAGTCCCATAGTTTCAAAAAATTGGGCAAGATCCATAGGAGAGCAGTAGCAGTTGCATTATACTTTCCTCATGGATCATTACCTTGCTATAAGGGCCCACAGTATTCAGATGAAAAAGGATCAGTGTCAGTTGGTACAGTCAGATGTTGAGGAGCACAGAGCAGTGTTGATAGCAGTGTAATAGGTACAATGTAGAACCATCAATAGTGTAATTTTCCCAGTAGACAGTTGCAAAGACACATGTGATTTAGTATGTTTTAGATGCTTCATAGTTGCAGATATTGTAGTAGCAACAACAACAGTGAGAGGTAGTGCTACAGTACATTCCATACGAGCTAGACTGGGGTTGTGCAAATCCCTTTTCTTGCTAAGAGGGAGTGTTAAAAATGTAGTAAAAAAAGGCTTAGTTTTGACTTGTGCTTTTAGTCAAATTGGGCAATTAGATTTTCCACATCAGTAGGATGACTTGGATGGAAATTAACTTGTGTGATATGGCTTTGTATACTATTTAACTCAGTAAATTAGAGTTATATGCTTGGAGTAGAGTTGTGCATGTAGTGATTGCTAAAATTTAGCAATCTAGTTTAGTAATTTTCAGTTGAAATCAGTTAACTGAGCTCAAGTCCTTAGTTGAGTCAGTTGAAGGTCAATTGAATAGTAGAATTTTTGTTTACTCATTGATCTCTTAGTTAACTAGTCAATAAGCTAAAAATAGACATAGTTATGCATGGGATTCGAATTGAAAGGTTGAGTGGATGAAAAAGGAACATTTGTATTTATAATTGTATAATTTTGAGTGTACAGTGTTTTTGCACTAAGCAGGTGATCAATTCCTCAAGAAGTTTTGAAATCAAATAGGGGGAATTCCTATCTTTTAGGAGCTAATTTCCTCAAGGATTGCACAAGGAAATAGGAGGTTGGTTGAGGCTTGAATTGGCTAAGTGTTGGCTAGAGTGAGTCAAGAAGTAGGAGAGCAAGATTGCAGTGCAGGGTGTGCTTTAGAGTTGAAGCAAGATAATGTAATTGTTTCTCTTTTCATCTGAATTAATGCATAGCAACGGAGGGGTTTTTCATTGTTGGGTTCTTTTGTAAATCATTACGTTCTTGTGGTTTTAATGGTTGCAAGAAATGTTGTACAAAATGTGTATCATTTGTAGGACCATCGTTGATATAAAAATGATATTCTTTAATAACATGTCAATTCTAACTGGTGCTTTATATATGATCAACATTTTGTTTAGCATGTCTATATAGAACATGGACAAGAATAAAGAGGGTCGAAACGGTTACATAAGAAGGTTGCATCGTTTCAATTTTGCGACTGACAGAAAATATGGATAGGTTTTTCAGCTGAAAATTTTAGATTTCGGTCGAAAACCTTTTTTCCATTAAATTTAATGTTTGTTCGCAAAAAACCAAAAAACAAAAAACAAAACAAAACAAAAACAAAAACAAAAACAAAAAACAAAACACAAAACAAAACAAAACAACAAAAACAAAAACAAAAAACAAAACAAAATGAAACAAAAAACAAAAACAAAACAAAACAAAGCAAAAAAAAAAACAAAACAAACAAAAACAAAACAAAACAAAAACAAACAAAGAAAACAAAAACAAAAAACAAAAAAGCAAAACAAAAACACAAAAAACAACAACAACAAAAATCAGCCGAAATTAATTTTTTTTTCCAGCCGAAAACATTCAACTCTGCAACAACTCGGCTCTATTCATCTTTCTCCAATTTCAAAATGGTTAAACTCCATCAAATATACTGAATTTACTTTTGGAACCAACACTAGCATTTACAAAATTGAATATACTTTCAGTGAATATAAATTTTATGGAATTTCATAGATATTTACTAATTTTAATTAATTGTCTAGTAAAATGTGTGCAAAAAATTTGTAAAAGTCATTATGATTCAGTGAAATCAAAATTGTATATCTTCCAAAATACACTGTGCAAAAATATGGAAAAATTATAGTGTGTTAAGTTAGTGTGTCCTCTTTAATGGGTAGTTTTTATATTTTTAGTTTTTAACTAATATGATGAAAAACATGGTGCTATGTTAAACATTTTCAAAATCTATGGTTTTTTCATATTGGTTCAATTCAAAAAATTCTGGTAATTATGATATGGACATATTGGTTTCGTAAATATAGTGATACTGAGGTAGAGTCTGTCAAGATTGTTGCGACACATTTTTTTTCTTTCAAAAATGTAAGGTTAACAAAGAATACATTGGAACCAAAAAACATGAAATTTTATCAATCCCTTGATTTTTAAAGAAGATACAGTCAAACAATTGCTAAATTGACATATCAAATGTGAATAAAAAAATTCTAAAAACTAAGTAATAGAAAGCTAATAAAATTTCTAACAATTATTATTTTTATTGTAAAATGAAATTCTAAATAGAAAATTTGCTTTAGCTTTCTGAAAATTGAAAAACTTCTAAAAATTATAATTTTTTCTCAAAAAAAGGTCAAAAGTGTAACCCAACTTCACATTTTAACTAAAATTTTTAATTTAATATAATTTAAGCATTTATAAATTTAAAATATTTGTAATCTAATTTAGTTTCATTATTGATATGATAAGAAATAATGTTGATTAAAAAAATATTAAGAATGCAATATATAAATATGAGATTGTCAATATTAAAATACATTAGAAAAAAAAAATCATTAAGCATATATCACTGTAGAAAAACACAAACATGCTTAGTGGAGTTGCTCATTGTAATTAAGTTCAATATCGAACACTTATAATTATCAATATAATTTATCATCTATATTATTAAGTGTTACACCAAATTATATATTCTAATACTAGATATTTATAAATTTGTTATATTTTAATACTAAATATCTATTTTTGTAGGCTTTCTATGTTTAAGCTAAGCACTAAGTCACTTCTAGTTTAGGGTTACATAAAATTCTCCTTTTTAGGAAAGGGATTTTCGTTCTAAGATAAAGGTCTAGCTCTCACTCTTTTAAGTTGTTTGAATGACTAGGAAAATGTCTTTGTTTTATTGCTTTGGTTTCTTCTTAATCACTTGCAATATACTAAAAATATGTCCTTATGGAATAAGAGATATGGTGGAATTCATAAGAGTTTTAAGGTGTCACGAGGAGATTATTCATGGCAACGAGATTCCATGTATTGTTTCATTTAGAAATTTAAAGAGTTTGAATAAGAATGCATGTGTTAATTCTCAGAAATTATGAACACCCTTTTATAGGTTGTTAGCAATTTTGGTAATTTCTTCAACGAAATGATGGAATCAATGAATAATGATTCTCTTCCAATGACATCCTTGATCAATGAATTTTAGAACCTAAACACAATGAGTACGAGCATACAATAATTCAAATGATCAAAGCCCTAGACACAAGAAATGAAGATCCAACATGCATCAATACAAGAGTTGAACGCAAATGATAAAAAGCATGGACATAGCTAATTGAGAACCCACATACATCAAGCTATAGTTTAAAGAGAAGAAATTCATTACTCATTTTTGTAAACATGCTTTTCAGAGTGTCAATACCAAAGTTGAAAGAGCGACAAGTTACTACTACTCCTATATCTACACATTTTTTTCAGAGTAATTAGTATAGATTTTAAAGCATCAGATGTTTAACATAAATTTAGCCAAATGATGTTTGTATATTATGTATAATTTTGTATTTGGAAACAAGAAGACTCCATTCTCTGCATGCATCATCTCTGCTGAAATTATTGACCATAACAGTCCATAGGCATATTTTGATGGTTGTGGTGGAGGTATACTACTTCATTTCACTAACTCCCATCACTATAAGATCCAGATGGGACTGGGAGCGGAGGGGGCAAATAATTTTGCAGAACTTATTTCCCTTCGCTACTTATTATTATTTGCACTTGTTAAAGGATGTCATTGATTACAGATTTTTGGTGACTCATAGATCATCATTAAATGGTTTAATCAACAATATGTTTGTCACACACACACACTCCGTCATATTTTGGATGATATTGAGTATGAGATCACAATTTGACTATATTTCTTATCATCACATCTACAGGGAGCGCAATAAAATTTCTAACTTGTTATCCAAAGAAGCCACTCACCAGCCAAGGGGGGTCTAGTTGATTAGAGAACAACAGGATCTGGAGATTTACAGCTACTACCACAGACCTTTCATGGATGAGCATCATTGACAGGGTCTACTGGCCCTGATTACTTGTATTTTTTGGGATAAATTTTGATGTAATTATGTGAATTATAGTACATTATTATGTCTATAAATTATTGAACTTATCATATGTAATTATCAAAGTAGTATCCCTTATATGGGATTGACTCATCTTTTAGACAAAACAGTACATATTGTGGTTTTGACCACCTTTACATCATATGCTATCAACATCTTCAACATGTAATTTTCAATTATCAATGAAAATTATGATTTTTCCATGGGAAAAAAAAAGAAGACTCCATTTATGTATTTTAATAAATAAATACCCTATTGTTTAGATTCTCTTCCGGATCCATCGCATAAGGATTCTTTTCCATCGACGTTTCGCACATCCTGAAGATGAACCATCGTTGCTGGTTCGAAACATCGATGGAAAAGAATCCTTATGCGATGGATCCGGAAGAGAATCTAAACAATGATGTAACTTGCAGAAACCTCAAAGACAAAATACCCTATTCATGTCTCAAAAATAAATTACAGTGAAAGTAGCATCTATTTCCATGTATGATGCTAAGGATAGATCTTATTAAAAAGCACATGCATTACCACATCATAAACTAACTTTCTTATTAATATGATTTTAGGTAAAATTGTCTTTTCATGTTATAGTGAGATCTAAAAGTAGTTTTTATTGTTTAAGAGATTATCTTCTTATGTAAGTAATTAGGTTAATGACCCGCAACCTAGGGGTTATATATATGGAAAGTTTCTCCTTTATGAGTAGCCAATGGATTTTTTAGGTGGAATTGTTATTCTTAAATAATGGTGATGAAGGTAGTACGTATAGGGTGGCTTTCCTTACATAACTATGTCGAATACTTAAATAGAATATCTAATGTCATAGATTGTGAAGTTATAATATTCTAATATTTTTAATTTAATATAATTTAGGTATTTATAAATATAAAATATTTGTAATCTAATTTAGTTTCATTATTAATATTATAATAACTAATGTTGGTTTTAAATAGTGTTAAGAATGCAAAAAATAAAGATGAGAATGTCAATATTAAAATACATTAGATTAAAAAAAACATATATATTTAAAAGAAGGAAGAAGAAGAAAACATTAAGCACATATCACTAGGTAATGTATGGGTAATGATAATGAAGCTTAAAAAGAAAGGGGTCTTCTTGTTGCTTAAGAGATGCATTTCTAACATTCAAATCCATAAAGAAAAGTGTAATGAGCATGATGTTATGGGAGTCATTAAGTTTCTAACATTTCATTTATGTGATCTTGGAAATTAGCCATGTGGTCACTTCCTAGTAGTGTTGGAGGATTGGGTGTAATAGGAAAGAAACTTGGTGTACATTAATCTCTAATATACCCTTTGGTAAGCTACCAACAAAGGTGTAATGTTACCTAGAAGAATATAGCTAAGCATATGTGTTACTGATAAGCCCTAAGTGTCTAGAGAGAACTAAGTGAACCTTTGAAGAAATAAAATAATATCTCTAATCTCACAATAGGGGGAGCATTTGAATACTAATATCCTCAATCTTAGGTTGAAATTCTTAGATATGGCATATGCAATGTTCTCGAGGAATATGGTGATGTATCTCAATGTAAGTTTGCTAGGAGCAAACTCTAAGCTTAATGAGAAGTTTTGTCATGTTGTAAGATAAGTAGAGTTTTGAAATTTAATTAGCCTTTATAGGGAAAAAAATTTATCTTTTACCATGTTGGGCATGGAATCCCCCCACAGCATGTTTTGGGGTTCAAAGCCCAGGTTTTGGTCAAAGGTTTTGTAAGATTCCGCAAATTGCGGGCGTAGAGCGCGAAGTATAGGTTAAGTCATAGGGTTGTCCGCCCTAAAATGTTGTAAAGTAATGTAAAGTCAGGTCGACCTACCCATGGTTCGCGGACCATGGGATTGTATAAATAGAGCGAGGCTCTAAGTTGTAAAGGGAGGAAAGGAAGAAGAGAGAAGAGTACGAATGGTTCGAGATTAGAGTAGGATTCTAAGTGTATTGGGTCATAGTAGTAGGAAGAGGCTCTGCAGCTGAGTGCGCAGAGGCCTAGTAAAGTCCGCAGCTGAGTGCGCAGGGCAATGTCGAGTCTGTAATATGGATTGAAGATTAATAAAGAGAATTTGATTCATGTTTCTATGTATTTGTTGTGCATTGCCTTCTTTACGTTTATACTAATTTATTTATCCCGCACACTAATATGATTAATGAATATGTTGTAATAATCATTAGTCTTACATAAACAAGTTAAGTAATTAGGTAATAACAAATTAAATAGCAAGGAACTTGGGTATTATACAGGTTGCGCCTTGAGTAAGGCTGCGCGAAAGCAACATTGCAGGGTGCGAAGGGATAGTAAGTGTGCGTAGCGACGTGTGTACAGGGTCAAATCGTGGACCTCCAAAAGCTCATTAGACATCCCCAGGGTGCAGAAACCTAGTTCTAGCACCCTCCCATACTACTTCAGGTGAGACCTCAGTCCGCACTCCGCAGACTATTGACGAAAGGGCCAGTTGTACCGAGATTTTCTTGGCTAAATCACCTCTAAACCTAGGTCAGGCCCATACAAGCCAACAAATGGTTCCGTTGTCGGGACCGGGATCTGCATAAAGGATGTCTGATATCGTTCCACTAGAATTCAACAAATAAAGAAATTGAAGAGTGTTTAGACAAGAAGATTCACGAGTTCGTGGCATAGGAGAATAGAAATCCGCGAGTATCTAAGGAACAGTGGTTGGAACACTACTTGTATACGGAAATCCATGAAATTTTCTTCGCATCCTTTCCTTCTGAGTTGTATGAGTGGATTGTGAAGTTAGCAGACAGCCAGGGAAGGTGTAGGCTTGACAAACCATTAGTGTGGACTCCAGAATTAGTGTGCATACTAGAAGCATCAGGAGATAAGATAGCACAAGTTGTGGACCATTGGCTCGACCGAATAATAGGAGTATTTATCACTGATTTCACGGTCGACACGACCGTCAGCTACAGTGAGGCGAAACGACGTTTTCTCAAGCAACCGCAAGGTAAGTATATTAAATCTTTGAACTCTTGGATTAAGATGTTACTGTGTGAAAATCGGGTTATGTGAATAAATTAATGTTTGGAACTGCATGAAGCAGGAAGATCTACAGAAGCTGAAGTAGTGAAGAGTTGGAAAACAGTCCGTTAATTTCACCCTCGCGGGAAAGCGAGGAAGAACTCGTGAAAGTTTCTCCGAGAAGCGTAATCAGTCTGATAAGGCAATATATTCCGCGTTTACCACCTCCACCCACATTGCCACCCATCTTACCCTCCTCACCTCCATATCCACCCACCCCACCTCCGCCACCGCCACAATTCAGTATGGCGAGTGCGATCAAACTACCGATATTTAGAGGAGTGGGAAACAAAGGTCTGGACCAATTTTGGTTCGTGGTAAGAGCAGTATGGGAAGCACAAGGTGTCGTGGATGACAATATTAAAAAGGCTACGCTAGTGAGCACACTGAAAGATCACGCATTAACGTTGTACATAAAGCATTCTAATGACCACCTGAACGCAGGAATTGCAGAAATCTAGGCCACGCTGAACAGGGAATTTAGCAAGCCAAAATCAGAAACACAATCAATCATCGAGTTTAAAGAGATCACGATGCTCTCAGGCGAGACCTCTTGCAATTTAGACCAAAGGCTGAAGAGTATGATCTGTGAATCCAATATGACGCTAACAAATGCACAGCATCGCGCATAGTTTGTGGCCTCACTTACGCCACACTTAAGGAAGGCGTTGTACAGCAAAAACTTTCCACCCAGGCCAAAGCGTTGGAGATGGCAATGAGATTTCATGAAACCCCTATACAAGACCCTGGGTTGGGAGTCCAACAAATCCACGCGCAACTGCAGAATCTGTGTCTGGAAATGCAAAGTTTGAAACAGGACAGGACACCTCGGTCGGAGGTGCGCAAGGAAGTATGGTGCATAAAATGCAAAGGCCAAGGGCACGACAAGGACCACTGTCCAGTATTCGCGAACTACCTGGAAGGAGCAGGGCCGATGCCAATAGGACAGGAGGCACAGGCAGGGACGAGTGTGGCGTCTGCATTATGGTGCATGATCTACCAGATAGGAGGAAAACATACCATGGATAATTGTCATTTGTTGCAGAAGTATACGTAGACATCCCAACAATTGTTTTGTAATTACTGCAGGTCGGTAGGCCATGACGAACGCACCTGCCGAAGCTATGAATTAATGATGGACTGGACTTCTGCCTACAGGGTGTAGACTGAAACGCGAGCCCCCCAACCAAATGCAGGGATGGCGTGAGCTGGGTTTCAGGGGCGCAATCAGGGTCAAGGCAAAATGGGGCCAGGAAGGGGTCGCTGACAACTAATTTGTTACAATTGCGGAGGGTCGAGGCATTATGCCCACGATTGTACAAACCCGTCAAGAATATCATGTTGGTACTGTACTCAGTTTGATCATGAGGCAAAGACTGCCCTTCGCTGATAGTGAGGATGCGCGAAAGGGGGTACTCCAGCCCCCTCCGACCCAGAATTTACAAATCATGAGGTATGAGTCACGCGAAGAAGACCCAAATGTAAACATGATGCTCAGGAGCAGTATGACCATGGGAGATGATAAAGGGAAGCAGTCAGAAGAAAGTGCATGGGTTCGCAAGGCTCCTACAAAGGAACACGAGTTTGTTTTAGAATGTGTGAAGGAGACATTCATGGAAGCTAAGAAGAGCTTCATGGAGGCCTCCACTTTAGGTAGTACAGATCAACTAGAACCAGGGATGGATCCTTCAATGCTCGCTACCTTTCTAGAGACATGCATGAAACTATTGCGCGACAGCAAGGCAGTCAAAGGACTACAGGAACTTATCACTAGGTGCACGGGGTCATGAGAATCGCACGTGGTCCAGAAACTTGGAAAGCATGCATTGCACACAGGAAGAGAAATGACGTTCACTGTGAAAATCGGCGAATATGAAATGGATCACATAATCCTGGATCTGGGTTCGAACGTGAATGTACTACCAAAGAAAACATGGGAACGCATGGGTAGACCAGCGCTATAATGGTCCCCTATTTAGTTATGAATGGCGAACCAATAGAAGATTTTGCCCATGGGAAGATTACAAGGTATAGCAATCGATATTGAAGGTGCAAGCACACAGGAGGATTTTGAAGTGATAGAGATTGTCGATGACAGCAATCCTTATCCCGTGCTACTAGGAATAGACTAGGCCACTGATATGAATGGAGTTATAAATCTGAAGAAGTGCAAAATGATCTTTGAGAAAAAGTCACTATGTGTGGTAGTACCGCTAGATCTAGCCGAAGGAGCGTGATACATTGAACCGGTGCATGACGACGATAGTGATGACGATCTCGATTGTATTTACAAGATAACTGAATCCGACTGCAAATTGAAGGATTTCATGGGAGCGTGAAAGCTCCTGCACTTCAGATTCAGAAAAAGAGATAGAGCGATGGCAGAATCGGCTACAAGAAGTAACAACGCTGAACTGCAACATGATGATCAGATCATTGTGTTGCGTGACAACAGAGGCAAGGGAGTTGCCGACATATGATGGATTTCCAGCGGTGGATGAATTCCTGAGCAAATTTGAAAGTGCAGTTCTAGAACAGCAATGATTCGATGCACTAAAGTTGGCACTGCGTGCAACACCCACACGATGGTGGGGTACGCATCAAGGAAATTTTGAGGACTAGCACAGATGCAGAAGGATGATGCACCTACGTTTTGGAAAAACCAAGCTCCGAATGAAAGCCAATCAGCAGGGGTGGAATAACTTGCGCGCCCACCTTTCCTGATGGGTACAGGCATATGTTGTACAGTCCACACCAGCGCATACCACCCCTAGAATAGAGAATCAGAACAAACCACATCAGTAGGAAAGGCGATGTACGCTACCAATTCTCCATGATGAAGCCTTCGATAGGGTGTGTGGAGTATTGAACAAGGTTCACTAGGCGAGACGAAATGATTGGGACTTATGCGTGCCAGCGGGTCGATGGGCCTACTGGACCATGTTCAAAACCCTAACCGCGGAGACGATTCCAAAGGCGTGGAATAAAGTGGACACTATAATTACTGAAGAAAATACAAAAAGGAATATGCACATACTGGACCCTGTAGTGGTGACAGTGCGTGATGACCAGGAGGAAGAAATCACACATCTACGTGAGGTCGAACATATAAGGATTCACGAAGCCATCCAGTGAGGGAACCTTAGACTTAGCGAACTCAAAAAGGACCAAGTGCGATTGAGGAAGAAAAGAATTTTGAAGGATGCTGAGATCAAGAGGCTGGAAAACGAGATCACGCAGGCATGTCTCGTCGATAAACCAAGGATGACAAGGTAATATACAAATGATCATACCACTTCATTAGAAGAGTGTCACCAATAATTTATGACTCTACTACCATGGCTATGACCGCACCTCACCAAACGCAGTAACCAAGGGAGTGCACTACATACAGTAGAACGTGCGACGCCAGCAGTCGCGTAGGCAATTGAGGAGTTTTCATGAACTATACTAGAAGGCGAGTTGAAGTCTTACACAGGTGGTGCGACCACCTGACTAGCCGTAGGGAGCACAGTCTTAGCACTCCAGGCAGTTGAAAGAGAGCGTGGGACTAAAAAAGAGTCTGTTTGGGAGCTGTGCGATGAGGGAGGTGCGCGCAGAATCAACATGACACAAGGTTTGTGCCCGCGCACGGGGAGCTGCGCTGCCACATGGGTAGGCTGGGAAGTAACCATTGGTGTCACTGTTCATGACGAGATGTCCAATTTAAGGCAAAAGGGAGCAGGCGGCGGGCATTTAAGACACGAATTAAGGGCTAGATTTGGGGCAATCTGCCGCCAAGAAAGCATTGATGGCCCAGAATTGGGGGGAACGGTCAAATTTGAATTCAAAAGGTGCTATAAAACTCCAAGGGCTAACCACGAGACAACACTTGTTCATTTGAGATTTGAGCAGTTCATTAGAGCACAGAGTGTTGAGCACCGAGCAAGATTTGAGCCCCGAAGTTCGCAAACAACCACAGACAACTCAAGCAAGATGACAACTACTAGGAGAGGTTTGGGCTATGCAGAAGGAACCACCGACGAGGACGTGGAAAACCCCACGGTGCATGATGTTCCCGGAGACACTGGGGTCACGTCGGAAATCCCAAAATCACCTCGGATGCCAAGGCCCAAGAAAGATAAGCAGGCGGCGGGACCAGTTCGCATGTCCCCGAGGAATCCGCGATTCAATAAACTCTCCATGGAAGAAAAGGGCAAGGTTGTCACCATTGAGACAGATGATGAGGAGGAGGACCTACAGGCTCTCTTCAATGAGATAGAGGCAGTTGAAGACATGGAAGAAGACATCCTACCGGTGCGTGCTGCAGTGAAATTTCTCGAGTACGTACCTCTGTGGAAAGGGAAAGCTAAGATACCCAAGGATTTGGATGTCGCTAAAAGCACACTCCAAACCCTACTCCTCCCCGATGGAATTGTGTTTGAGGGCTCACCGCTGGGCCGCATGCCCACAATGAAGTTTGAAGGTTGGAACCTCATGGATAGTGAGAAGTTCCCTTATTTAGAAACTGAGAACCTCATGAAGTAGAGCACGAAGGGGTTAGTTACAACACTAGAGCCGTGGAAATGGCTGCGCGGTGTGGAGAAGGCTGGGTTGCTTCATCTACTATGGATTCCACACTTTCACGTGCACCTATCACAATTTTCATCATCAGGCAACTGCTTTTCCTGGTGCACAATGGGTACTTATGGCTAGAGGAGCCTATTCCCATCACGGCGGATCTTATCCACAGGATTTCCCAGCTCCCCTGTAAGGGAAAGGACCCTGCGGAGATAGCTGGAAAAAGTGGAGATTTGGTGCTCGCAGAGGCCATGAAGAAGAAATACAAACTGGAAAAGAAAAAGAGGGGTTACGCAATCAGCAGCATTAAAGATAAAGGGGTGTGCGTAGCCACCCAACTCCTAGCCAGGAAGGTAATGAGAAAATGCCGCAGAGATGAGGTACTAGCACCGGTAGTTGCGCTGGCAGAACAATGCATGGAGGGGGTCCAATTCAACTGGGCTGAGTTCCTCTGCGAGGAGTTCCTAACTAACTGCAAGGAAGCCCAGGAGCAGGGCAAGACCTTCCACTACATGTGGTTGCTCTTGTCTATTTTACTAGTAACAGGGGAACTGCCTGAGGACAGTTAGTTCCCTAATATTGAATAGGACTTACCAGAGGCCACAAAGTACGTGTCGCTCTGGGCTACTAAGGACGCCACACAGATCTGTGAAACAAAGATCTTCTAGGTGCTCATGGAGGCGAGCGTCCGGATGTGGATCAACAAGAGGTCGCGCCTGTCCCCCATAGTGTACAATAGTTTGCGGAGCTTTACAGACTTCAAGGCAGACATGCATAATGTGTATATCAAGGCGCGTAAGGATCTAGTGTAGAACTGGACCAAGCTCCCCTTCATCGCCATTGATGATGTGATCTTCTCAGTGCTAGAATCATGGCCTCCCGAGTGGCATGCCCTGGATCTAGCGGAGATGGATAGAATAGTAGCACAAAAGTAGAAGAATGCAACTAAGTTGTGTATCACACAATTGGCCCAACAAAGGTGCAATGAATAGTTCGTCGTGAAGGTAAGGGCTGCCCGTGAGGCAGCAAAGGCAGCCACAAAGCAGGCAAAGGCCATAGAAAAAGCAGCAGCATCGTAACAGGGGCCATCACGACACAGGAGGAAGAGGACCTGAACTTGTCTAGAGGACAGGGAGCATAGGACATAGCAGGAGGCACGGACCCGAGCACAACATCCACCCAGCTAAAACTACCGTGCGTCATGGAGAGATCGGGTCCATGAAAAAAGGTCAAGGCATCCAAATTGGACATCAAACCATTTACACTAATAGAAGGCAACCTCTACAACATTGGTGACATGGTTCACGAGGTCACCAGGGAAGCGCTCCAGGAAGCCATGTCGGAGCAATAGATTGTGTTGGGGGCTGTAAGAGCGCAGCTGTAGGAACTTCAGGTGCGGTCCCCACAGGAAGGAGCAGTAGCCAACATGGCTCTGTAGGTACATCAGCTGTGGAGTAGCTGCTACGAGCAAAGATGGCCAACACCATAGAGCTACCAGAAGGAGCGCTAACAGTAGAGAATGAGGATGGCAGAGTTGCGGTAAGCAAGATCAAGGGAATGGGCCTTAATTTGGCTGCCCTTCCACAAGACACATTGTATCAACTACAGGATGGCATCACAGTAGAACTCCACACCAGGGAGGGTCACGTATTCCAGGTATTGAGTGAGCAGAAGATCAACATTGAACAGCTCAGCCTACAGTGTGATGAACTAGTGTCACAAAATCAACAAATCACGCAAATAGTTGATGAAGCATGTCGGTGCGTTCCAGAATTGTCCATCGCCACAAACCTACCCACAAAGATGCGGATCCATTGTCTGTCAAGTGGAGTCTGAAGCGTGCGCGAGGAAACAACGCGAGTACAGCTAGAGTTGAACCTCCAGATTGTTGAGCTGCGGCTAAAGGCACAGCCTTCCACTCCTCCGAAAATTAAAGAACTGCGCGTTAGCGCGATTCAAACATGGCTGGAAGAAATTGGAAAGGCAGTGCAGGACTGTACCGGCATGCTGGACCAATCTTTTGACATCCTCACATCCTTGCAGGAGGACCCCAACATAGAGCGCCTAGAAACAGAGGCACGCGAACTACAAGAGTGATATGACAGTGTAAGGGGAACTGCGTAGACAGTCATCCTCACCCAACGACTGGGAAAGATGCAGCAAGAAAGGGCACTGAAAGAGAAGGTGGATGTTGCAAGACAGAAAGAGACACTTCTCAAAGTGCACGCCCAGCATTGGATTGATGAGGCCTTCACCATTACGGCCAATATTGAGGGAAAGCTCACCCATATGGAGGGACTATATGCGCTAACGTAGATAGCGAATCCCCACAAAGAAGCATCGGAAGAGCACATGCAGCAGGTCCAACAAATCACAGAACAGTGTACCACGGACCTCCGAGCAGTATGGGACCAGTTGGAGGGGCTTTGCGCCAAGGTCACCGCACCAGCAGAGTGACTTGGGACGAGTCACGATGATTGTGTTGTGGGCCTATTGGGCATGGAACCCCCCCATAGCATGTTTTGGGGCTCAATGCCCAAGTTTTGGTCAAAGTTTTTGTAAGACACCGCAAATTGCGGGCGCGGAGCACGAAGTATAGGTTAAGTCATAGGGTTGTTCACCCTAAAATATTGTAAAGTAATGTAAAGTCAGGTCACCCTACCCATGGTTCACGAACCATGGGATTGTATAAATAGAGTGAGGCTCTAAGTTTTAAAGGGAGCGAAGGAAGAAGAGAGAAGAGTACGAATGGTTCGAGGTTAGAGTAGGATTCTAAGTGTATTGGGTCATAGTAGTAGGAAGAGGCTCTGCAGCTGAGTGCACAGAGGCCTAGTAGAGTCTGTAGTTGAGTGTGCGGACCCCTATAGCTGAGTGCACAAGGCGGTGTCGAGTCTGTAATCTGGATTGAAGATTAATAAAGAGAATTTGGTTCCTATTTCTGTGTATCGATTGTGCGTTGCCTTCTTTACATTTATATTGTTTTATTTATCGCGCGCACTGAGAACGAGGATGGCAAAGCTGCAGTAAGCAAGATCAACGGAACGGGCCTTAATTTGGCTGCCCTTTCGCAAGACACATTGTATCAACTACAGGATGGCATCACAGTAGAACTCCACACCAGGGAGGGTCACGCGATCCAGGTATTGAGTGAGCAGAAGATCAACATCAAACAGCTCAGCCTACAGGGTGACGAACTAGTGTCACAAAATCAACAAATCGCGTAAATAGTTGATGAAGCATGTTGACACATTCCAGAATTCTCCATCGCCACAGACCTACCCACAAAGATGCGGATCCATTGTCTGGCAAGTGGAGTCTGAAGTGCGCACGAGGAAACAACGCGAGTACAGCTGGAGTTGAACCTCCATATTGTTGAGCTGCGGCTGAAGGCACAGCCTTCCACTCCTCCAGAAGTTAAAGAACAGCACGTTAGCGCGATTCAAACAGGACTGGAAGAAATTGGACAGGCAGTGCAGGACTGTACTGGTATGTTGGACCAAGCTTTTGACGTCCTCACATCCTTGCAGGAGGACCCCAACATACAATGCCTAGAAACAGAGGCATGCAAACTACAGGAGCAGTATGACAGTGTAAGGGGAACTGCGCAGATAGTCATCCTCACCCAACGGCTAGCAAAGATGCAGCAAGCAAGGGCACTGAAAGAGCAGGTGGATGTTGCAAGACAGAAAGAGGCACTTCTCAAAGTGCACATCCTATGTTGGATAGATGATGCCTTCACCATTACGGCCAATATTGAGGGAAAGCTCACCCATATGCAGGGACTATATGTGCTAACGTAGATAGCGAATCCCCACAAAGAAGCATCGGAAGAGCACATGCAGCAGGTCCAACAAACCGCAAAACAGTGTGCCGCGGACCTCCGAGCAGTACGGGACCAGTTGGAGGGGCTCCGTGCCAAGGAAACCGCACCAACAGAGTGACTTGGGACGAGTCACGATGATTGTGTTGTGGGCATGTTGTGCATGGAACCCCCCCATAGCATGTTTTGGGGCTCAATGCCCAAGTTTTGGTCAAAGTTTTTGTAAGACACCGCAAATTGCGGGCGCGGAGTGCGAAGTATAGGTTAAGTCATAGGGTTGTTCACCCTAAAATATTGTAAAGTAATGTAAAGTCAGGTCAGCCTACCCATGGTTCACAAACCATGGGATTGTATAAATAGAGTGAGGCTCTAAGTTGTAAAGGGAGCGAAGGAAGAAGAGAGAAGAGTACAAATGGTTTGAGGTTAGAGTAGGATTCTAATTGTATTGGGTCATAATAATAGGAAGAGGCTCTGCAGCTGAGTGCACAGAGGCCTAGTAGAGTCCGTAGTTGAGGACGGGGACCCCTGTAGCTGAGTGCACAAGGCGGTGTCGAGTCTGTAATCTGGATTGAAGATTAATAAAGAGAATTTGATTCCTATTTCTATGTATCTATTATGCATTGCCTTCTTTACATTTATACTATTTTATTTATCACGCGCACTGATATGATTAATGAATATGCTGTAATAATCATTAGTCTTACATAAACAAGTTAAGTAATCGGGTAATAACAACTTAAATAGCAAGGAACTTGGGTATTAAACAGGTTGTGCCCCGAGTGGGGTTGCGTGGAAGCAACACCGCAGGGTGCAAAGGAATAGTAAGTGCGGTAGTGACATGCACGCAGGGTCAAATTTCGAACCTCCAAAAGCTCATTAGACATCCCTAGGGTGCGGAAACCTAGTTCTAGCACCCTCCCATACTACTTCAGGTGAGACCTCAATCTGTGCTCTGCAGGCTGTTGCCAAAAGGGCCAGTCGTACCGGGATTTACTTGGCTAAATCACCTCTCAACCTGGGTCAGGCCCATACAAGCCAACATACCATATTTAATTTTAACCATTTTATTAATTTTTAATGCACACTAATATTAAGTTAATCCACAAATAAAATTTTAAATTTTTATTATTATAATTTTAACAATTTAATCAGCACTTATGGTTAGCTTAGTTGGTTGAATACCTCTCATTAGAACGCCTTTACTACTAAAAGGTCATGGGTAGATCCCCCTGGTAGAAACATTTCATGGATGTAGCATTCATCGATCTCCAAAAGATATAAACTACATAAAAAATAATTTTATATTTTAAATAAATTAATATTTAATATTTGTAATAAGTATAAATTTATTTATAATAAATATAAAATGATTTATAATACAAAAATAAGATAAGAAATTTTATGAACCTAATCACTATTATTATTATCTTCGTTGGTTGAAGATGGTATAAAAAAATCTTTTTCCATGATAGCGCAAAACACCCTTCCTATAGCCATTTGATTTTTTTTTAATGCATCTTTTTTTTTAAGATCAACGATTTCATTAAAAACAAAAAAAAAATGGTGCAATTACTAGGGAGGAACTTGGATGTGTGGTGAATAAAGGTATATTTAATTCATAACCATAAAACACTAGGTTGTACAACCCAAGATTACGGGGTTTTATGAATCCTTAGAATGTTTTAGCGATCTATAAATGGAAATGGAAATGGAAATGGTACGTCACACGTAATTATGAACCTAGTCATTATTATTATTATCTTTGTTGGTTGAATATGGTACAAAAAAATTGTTTTCCATGATAGTACAAAACACCCTTCCTATAGCCATTTGATTTTTTTTAATCAATCCTTTTTTTAAGGTCAACGATTTCATTAAAAAAAAAAGGCATGATTACTAGGGAGGAACTTGGATGTGTGGTGAATAAAGGTCTATTTAATTCAGAACCATAAAACACTAGGTTGTACAACCCATGATTATGGGGTTTTAGGAATCCTAAGAATGTTTAAGAGACTATAAATGGAAATGGAAATGGTACAACACTCTTAATTTCATCCACATTGCCGAAATCAAGGAAGTGCAGAAAAAAGACGCAGCAAGACATTGAGAAAAATGTCAAGAGAACGGATGTGAAGCGACCAACCATTTTCCGAGTATGAACATTTGTCTATTCAACACAACAATTTTGTCTCGGATTTTCTTTATTGTTGTGAAGTATCATCATGTGTCATCATGTCAATTACTCATTGTATTAATAGAATTAATGGTGTTGTGGGAATTCCAATGAGAACCAAAACCAGCATGTCCCTAATCACAGAGAAAACAACCCATGCCCTCCGTCGCCTCCACCATATTTAAGTGACCATGATTATTGGTACAACCCTCCCTCAAAGGAGGACTTTGTTGTCAGGGATCTTGAAGGTGGAACAACCAAATGGGGGGAGAAATATAAAGGATTTGATGATCTCAGATGAGAAAAATTAAATCCCCAGGGAGTTAGGACAGAGTACATCTTCCTGCCTCTAAACAGTGTTCCTTTGCTTGCTCAAGTCTCCACCAGCAAAAACCGAGGTATATTTGGGTTGAAATGTTAAGCATCAGATTGACTTATCTCTTTTTTGAAAAAAAATCCCATTATAGATTATTTTGGAAAAACTTTCCATTAGAAATGTTTCTGGATATGTTGATATTTTTAGTAAATTTGATTCGTAAACCTCCACCAAGAATCTAAAGGAAAAAAAAATATTAACAAGAAACCATTGGCATATGATCATTGACAGATTTGACTTAGATATTACTAAATTTGTCCATGGACAATGTTGATACATGCTAAATTTCCATAAATTTGACTCTATCGGTTTCAGTTTCACTAATTATTTTGTAAACTTTTCAAGTTATGTGAGAACATTTAGATTTAGGCATAACCATGGCACTGTGAATTGAGTAGATCTCTAGATAATTTTGTAAATTTCATGTTGCAGACACCTTTCTAAAAGTCTTTTTCTACAATATTAATGCCCCTACTTGTGCTCAACATTTCAACCAGAGCAACTGTAACTTTATGATCCAATGGAATTTAATTAGGTCTTATTTTACTATCTATGGAACAGAAAATGCTAGAACGCAGAATAAATATATAAATATTTTATTAAAAGATATGAAAATTACAGATGATGTCTGATTACAATGGGGCTCCTGGCTTAAATACTGCCATGGACACCCTTTGGGAAAGGGCATGATCTAATGATCGTGCCCTTTCGCCTAACTAAACCTAAATTAAATAATAAACCTAAAATTAACTATTTTTTACATAACATTGCCTTCCTCTCGAAAGAATGCTTTGTCCTCAAAGCATACATAACGACGGATGTTGTTGACAAAATGCTTCATTCTCCCAAGAAGCTTCTTCTTCGGGCAAGTCCTTCCACTTGATCAGATATTCCTTGATAGTACGATAACGAAGCTTTCTTTCTCTAGTAGACAAAATACCTTATGGTTCTAAAATGACTCTTCCCTCATCATCTAGGGATGGAAGTGTTGTTTGCGCTGTTTGATTGCTACCTAGGGCCCTTTTAAGGCAAGATACGTGAAAGACGTTGTGAACACGACTTGTCTCTGGAAGGCTTAAACCATATGCAACTTGGCTCTGATACCAATGGAACAGAAAATGCTAGAACGCAGAATAAATATATAAATATTTTATTAAAAGATATGAAAATTATAGATGATGTCTGATTACAATGGGGCTCCTGCCTTAAATACTGCCATGGACACCCTTTGGGAAAGGGCATGATCTTATGATCGTGCCCTTTCGCCTAACTAAACCTAAATTAAATAATAAACCTAAAATTAACTATTTTTTACATAACAATCTATTTCCACATTCTTTAAATGTTTCGAAAATATGGTGAAACCTGCAATTTATCCAAAGTAGTTTGGTCACAGTCGCCCTTTCATGAAATATCTCTGATAATTCTGAAATATTTACAAATGTTTGTTTGGAGTAGTTAGTTTAGTCTATGATAAATTTTGAATGTTTAGACTCATGTAGATAAAATAAAGCGACCTATTGAGGAGGAAGTTGTTGTTGTGAAACCTTACAAGTGCAAGTTTTTTCAACAGAGCTTTTCCAAATCACAAGCGCTTAGAGGGCACATGAGCCACCATAGCCAAGGTAAAAACGTTGCTCCTATGAATGATATTTTTACGGTTGAGTTTACTAAGGAATTGATTGAATGTTTATAGCCAATGTAGTTTGTGTGGATGGATGGATTTCAGTAGAATCTTAAGAATGCAAAGAATCCAAAAGATTAAGATGAACATGTGCATGCATGAGGTTTTGATTCTAATATAACAAGATGTCTCTTTCAATCAAGATTCATCACATGGCCCCTCAAGCCAAGATTCATCTTAATCTAGTTGTACATTTACAAAATTATATATATTTCTTTCCCAATGAGCATGTAGAAAGGCAAGATGAGAAGTTGGATGATGCGCTCAATCTTCTATATTCAAAAGTAGCAGTGTTTCAATCTATGTGGTAAGCCATCTATTTTCAGTTTTTTCTTTTTAAAATATTTTACATACTTCAATATGATAGAAACTTTTCTTTTTTCCACGGAAATGGGCAGCCAAAAGATAGGTTCTCTATCACAAATTCAACCACAATGGTCATCTCCTACTCTACATCAAGCTTCGTTTATAGCACTTTAGGCCAATAATGACTACCATATAATCATATCCCACCTCCATTTAGGCGGAATCGGCCATATATTATTCCAACGACAACCTATGATAGGAACCAATACCCTCAACCTCATCATCAACCTCAGCTTGTGCATTCAGATCCAAACTCGGGCGTTGGAGCAAGAATGCAAATAAAATCTCCCTATTAATTCAAACAAAGCATGTCATCATCGTCATCATTACTTGTAGCTCTCACAGAAGGGGGATTCAATCCTAACTTTCAATCCTGACATGGTGATTTTGGAATGGGTATGTTACTTCAAATCGATCAGGCAGCCTCCTGTCTAATGCATCAGCCTTGATCTGGACTTATAGAGGAACACAACATAACACAGATAAAAAAAATAAACACTGAGATGCACAAGAAATAAAACTTCATTTCATTAATATCAAATAACTTAAATATGTTTACATACATAATGGAAATAAACTAGCTCGGGCGATGGTAGCTTATCTCTGAGAAGAGATGTGGCGACCACATGCCTTTGAACTGTGTTACAGTGAGGCTCGGTGGCCTTTTTATCATTGAGAAATAAGGAGAAACCCTAAACATCCAAAAACCTAACCTTAGGAGATGAAGCACCAAAATCTCGATGACCCTGTCGGGGTAAGTTGGAAAGTCAACTTCCCAGGGTCGTAACTTTGGCATAGGATCTTCTTTTAGCTATCATAATACCTTGTTTCGAAGATCTTGAAGAGGAGTCTAAAAAAGTATTAGGAGATTGGTTTGGAACTTTTCCGGTTTCTCCATTTTCTCTAAAAACATATTTTAGTCCCATAAAATGGATTTGGAAGTTTAAGACCCGAAAAGCTGCTAAAAATAGTAAGTTGCGCTATAATTAAGGAAATTGAAAAGAAACAACGATGGGGGCCCAAGTGGAATAAGCGGGTGGCCACCAATATCCACCTAGAGTAGTCCTAACCCCTTAGGAAGCAATGGTACCCATTGCGTTGAGTGCCTTTATGAGATGGGGAAACTTCTATTGAACTTAGTCCCTCGTGAGCCACTTGCCTTGGTACAGGAGTTGGCTAGGTTTGGCAACCCGATACAATTGGATCACCTGCAAGTGAGTTTTCTTGATTTGTGTGTCCATGATCCGATCATTTGTGGCATGTTCCATGCCGTTTGGGTTTAGCTCTGTTGGTGTGAGTTATTCTTCAATGTCTAATGTGTCCAATAATGGTGGAAAGTATGGCCAAAGGCGGTCCACATTGAAAAATTGGGTGCAGACTGAGGAATGGGGGAATGTTGAGCTCAAAATAATTGTCTACCACAACCTTAGTGATGGTGTAAGGCCCATATCGGAGCGGGCAAAGCTTGTAGTGGGCCCTAGTGAGACACTCCTTCTACAAATGTAACCAAACTTTTTCGCCCACCTAGAACCTGTGTGGCGCACGATGTTGATCGTGACGCTTCTTGTACTTAGCATTGGCTCTTTCCAATATGTCATGGACCTACTAGCGGATGTGCTGAATGCACTCAATGAAGTTGCTATCCTTGTCATCTTCTACCTAGACATCAGCCGAAGCTACCTTAGTAGCTACAAATTGTATCACTAGTACAAAATGGCTAATCAGTTACTAAAAAAATGACTAAAATTTCCATATAAATGATCATTTTTCAGTCGGTGACCAATAGTGGCTAATTTACAACATCTTATAACACGGCCAACTTTTAGTCATATTTAGATTAGTGTTTAATTGGGTGTCTCAAATTTATCATCTAGTAGTATATTTAGTCATAAATTTGGTCATTAATTTAGTCATTGGTTTAGTCATTAATTGCCACAATTAATGACCAAATACACAACAAAATATATTACAATATGATCACCCGATAAAAGCAATTAATGACCAAATAAATATGACCAAAATGTTGGTCATGTTATAAGATACTGTAAATTAGCTATTAATAGTCATATATATGCAAATTTTAGTCATCGGTTGAAACCAATTAATGACCAAAGAAATATGACTAAATTTTGGTCATGTTATAAGATACTATAAATTGACTACTAAAAGTCTTATATATGCAAAATTTAGTCATTATTTGCAATCACAAATTTATCATTTACAGTAGTCATTTATCTTTTTTTGGTAGTTTCATATTCATTGTATAAATGATTGATTTAGTAGTTTATATTCATTTCATTTACTTTCATTAATAATCATTATAATTGACTAATTTAGTATATTGATTTTATTTGTGTTCATCTTTAATCAGTATAGGCTACTAATTTAATAGTTTTAGATTGATTTTATGTGTTTATTATTAATCAACATAAATTAATTAATATGATTTTGTGACTAAATTAAAAAAAAAAAATGTCATACAATATGCATATTCATTTAATATGAAAACTCAAAGTTACATATGTTAATCACAATACTAAATAATATCAAGTACAAGTACAAATAATTCAACCACATTTCCTAGTGGGCATTAGCAAATCTGAACAAAGCCAGGAACTTTCCTCTCCTCATCTGTTGGGCCATCTAGTTAGCCCGAAATCAGCTCATATTCTCGAATCAAATACCAAATTGGCACATTATCTCTGCCTGAGTACTGGCCACCTATCATCTTATCCTTGATGATGACACTACACCTTCTTCTAGGATTGTTTTTCTTGAAGCCATCAACAAAAATTACCCTTGGGCATACTTCGACGGGTCCACACAAGAAGGAGGTTGTGGGGGGGGGGAGGGCTATCCTTTACCTATCTGATACACATTTCTTTAAAATCCAAATGGGGTTGGGAATGGGTACTAATAATTTTTCCAAGCTCATTACTCTCATACATCTTCTTCAATTTGCATTAGAAAAACATTGCAGAAATATTCAAATATTCAGGGACTCAAAGATCATTATCAATTGGATCAACAATATTTCTATATGTCATGCTTATTCTCTGAGGCACATTTTGGAAGAGGCACAAAGACTCATAGCTCATTTTGACTCCTTTGTTTGCCATCATATATACAGGGAGCACAACCAAATTTCCGATCAGCTATCCAAGGAAGCTGCAAACTGGCCTACAGGTGCATGGATGATTCATGAACAGAGGGACGGTGAACACTACACATACTGTCATGGACCATACATGGAATTCATAGTATAAAGACCCAAGGGGGTTGTTGTTATATGGCTTATTTTTTTGCTTATTTATACATACATATTTATAGGGGGCAGAACTATAACTATAACTCCCTATGAGGGGCATTTTTGTACTATGGTATTTTTTGATGGGCGAGTCACCCCACCTTACAACATATGCTACACAGCATCTACAATATGTAATTTTCCTACTATCAATGAAAATTACAATTTTTCCTTAGGGGAAAAAATTTCAACCACATAAATTATGTTATATGAAATGTCAAGTATTACAATATGAATTTCCAACTTAATATTGGTTGGACTACAATTTATGCATGAAATATTGTTTCATCACTTCCAAACATTAACATTGTGTTGCCAAGGCATTGCAAGGGAATTCACCAACTCTAAATACTTGACCATCAATCTGGATCTTATGTGAGATATTGGCTTTAAGGATATCACTAGACCAATTCCCTTCTCTCTCTCTCTTTGGATAGCATTATTGTTCTCCTCTTTCTTCAATTCTTGCTTCTTACCATCAATATTGTGTTCCTCTTCTAAAAATGAAGAAATATACAATTCAAATTACAAAGCATGAAAGGCGATGAACATTGTAATATAAAATAAAGTAGACTATAAAGGATTTATACGACATATACCCCAACATCGACAATGCCAATATCATTTTTTCCCAGAAAAGCAAGAAACTCGAACAAGTTTTCTTTAGTTTGGCGATAGTTTCCACCATGTGGCTAGATGACCTGTATAAAAAAAGCAAATAAAACATCACCATAGAAAAGAACGCCTTAGGAACTTAATATTTAACCTTCAAGAACATATCAACATAAAGAAGTAACCATTTTCCTAGATCCATTAGTTCTCCAAGGAATACAATAAAATAACCCCTCGACAACTTCCTTACTAGAAATAGCAATAAGTTATTGAGATCCACTTACTTCTCCTAGAATAATTAATAAAATATCCAAGGAAAACAAATTCAAAAATGTTCTTATGTAACCAAATCCATTAGACAAGCCAACAATGTTAAAATAATATAGTTACCCACTTGAGTGTGAAGAAGGACCCAAAACTCCAACCAAACAATGGATCCAATTCAAGGTAGATTCATGTGATACCCCCAATACACAACAAATTAATCAATCATTATGCAGGCTCAACGAGTTAACATGATAAAAATCCATATGTATAATGCAGAAAAAACTAGAGCTAATATTACTAGAAACGTATAATGAAGCAGAAGTGGTGGACACCATAACGGACCTATAAAATTGAGCTCTTGAACTTCTTTAATTTCTTCACTCTTCTGACGCAGGTCAGCAAAATCCTTGTAAGCAATTCCTTCTTTCTGAGTCCAACTTTCAAGGGCTTGATGGGTTGGAATAAAAAGAGCCACACAGTAACTATAATGGTGACTTGTTGTTGTATTTCCCACATTAACACAACAACCTACCATTACAATGTCTAGATTAGAATTAAACACAATTATATACAAATATGCAATCATAGACAAATCATCACAGGTATCCATAACTCTTGATCAAAATATACTCATGTGTCTAATTTTACAACTACTTTCATTCACTCTGCACTAACATCAAAGATCTTCCTCTTCAATAGAGAAACATGAGCTACACCAGAACAAGGAAAAATATGATTCAATTATTAAAACAAAAAAATATTATTGAAGAAAAAGTGCATAAATATTAAATCCAGTATGGTTGGGGCTTTCTAAGAAGCCTTCTTCTTATGCTAAATTCACCTTAACACCTTTTGAATCACTATTTCGAATAACATCACCTCCAAACTTAATATCTGTAGTAATGCGAGTTTATTTTTCAAAGAAATTCAGTGGAAATTCTGTGTTGATCCTAGCATTCAATGTATTGTTAAGGATGCCAAGACCGAGATTTTTTAGTTGTTTTGAATTAATGCTACAATCATGTCTTAGTAACTCCAATCCTCGAGTTTCTCTGCCCATTCCAAATGAGAATATTTGCAAACTACCATCATCATGTAAAAAAAAAAGTAGTATTGTTGTCCTTATAGAGAAACTTGTAAGCTGCAGTACCAACCCATGGAGAAGATGAATTTTCAAACAATCGTAGAAGTTGTGTAGACAAATTCATAGGACCAAGAGACATAGTGAGTGGAAAGTTTGACTTTAAACAAAACAGGCAGACAAAATAACCACTACCATCAAGCAACTCCTTCCAGTGATGTAGCCCAGAGGGCCTTAACTGGTCATCTTAATCACCCTCAAGAACACTTGATACTTCACTAATAGATGTGCCTTTTAGATTCAATTATCCAATCAAAGTTGAACTATCATGATAATAGAGGAAAAGTAATGTGTAGGCTGTTGTGAAACACAAATATACCTTCTGACTGCATAAATCTAACCTCGATAGTCTTTATCACAATTTGAGCTCCAGTGTAACCTGCTACTCCTATTTGTTGTGTATACAACATCCCATTTCGTGATAGTACAATAAGAACTAGTCGGCCACGTAAGATGGGCAACAATACTGCATCTATGATTGAATCTTCCAATAATGTAAAATAATGCATAAGGCTAATGTTGCCTTGGGACAGGTCATAGATCTTCACAAACTTGTTAGTGGCCACCATGAGTTGAACTTGAGAACCAGGAATTCAGGCTATTTGTCAGATGTAGGTAGCTTATAAATCAAGCTCAATTGCAAGGCAGTTTGTTATTTCCCCTAGAGAACTGAAAGCGAGAATTTGAAAATGAGATGATATAGTTCAAAGCGAAAAATAGGCTTCACATTAGTCTTGTCTATTGTCACAGGCGCAACAGTTGGTTGTCCAATAAGTTGCTTCACATTAAAGATTGTTACTTTGTCACCTTCTCCTACTGCAAGCTTGCCTCTGCTATTTATAGTGAGCATAGATTTGACAATAGAGCCACTAGAAAGATGTGATTTAAGTTCCCTTGCATTAGAATATTATGTTTTAATATTCATGTCCAGAGATCCATTTTTATATGCCTTCCTTAATTGCAAAAGATCTGAATTGCAAGACAAAACCTTGTCATCACCCAAAACTATCCTCTCATCTTTTGATAATATGAATGACTAGCCACATTAATACTAGGTACAAGTTGTCTACATAACATCAAAACATGGCCTTCAATATCCATATCCATAAAAAGTGATAGAAACCCATCCTCTTCCTCTTTACAGATAGATAACTTGAATGGTTTCTCATTCTCCATGCAACCATCATCCTCAAGATTTGAGTCACTGTCAGATGGTTGGAGATGGTCCCTCTCATCTAGAAGAGGCAAGAATGGTTCAACATTGCTAGCCCCTCTCAATGATGTAGTGCTAGAAGAAACATACTTGTGAGGCTTCAAGTAGAGGCAGCTTGTCCCTCTTACTCCTCCTGCTCCACAATGATAGAAGAAACAGCCTAAATGAGAGTAAACAACTCGATGACTCCAATGGCACAGCCTTGCACAAATAGAAGAACACCCCTCAGAAACAGTCAGATCACATGTAGCATAAGTATCAATGTTGTTCCATAAATTTGCTCCCACTAGATGTGAATGTACAAACTTTTGATGCAAGTGACTATTCATTGTTACTCTCATCATCATCTTCTTTGTCCAGACTAGCCAATTCTCCATGAGATGTGCCATCGTCCTCATTGTCCTCTACTGATGTGGCATCAAACTCAATTGTAGTAGAATGAACTCCCTGATTGATTGGATTGACCAAAGCCTCTGAGTTCTTTCTATGAACATTAGAATTCAACTTACAGTTAGCATAATCATTTCTAGAACTGGTGTTTGATCGAGGCTTCTCTGTTAATCTTTCAGAAACATGCTTGTTAGCACCATATGCACCCAATGCAGAAACCAAAAAAGTCAAGATGAACTTCAAGCCTTCAAGGTGGGTTTCATCAACAGAAAACTTGACCGCCATATCAATTTCTCTCTTGATCAAAGGCTTTATTATCGGCTCGCCATTTTCCAACTAAACCACACAGTTGAAATACGCTTTCGCATTAGGAACATCAAATGACAGGAATTCCTTCTTTAAGCCCACAAGCAATGCATCAAGAATGTGATCACATAGTTCTCTTGATTTTGAATTACATGGAGGTAGCACCAGATCATTTATGAAAGCAACAGCAAAATCTTATTGAATTAGAGACTCGTGTTGGCAAATTACCCACATCTGATTGAATAGTACATCCTAGCAGCTTTTTTCCATCCATGTAGACAAAGAAGATGAATCCATCAATAATAACTTTTCTTGGAAGGTGTGATTCAAGGTAATATAACTCAAATCACCTGTTAAAAGATCGATAAACAGTTGTAGCACCTTTGTATTTATTGATTCATTATGGCATCCATCCAGCACATCAATTAAAGATAAAAAGTTACCATGGTCTCCAAGAAAATCCCGGAACTTATTGGATTGGTTCAACATCGATGAGTTAGTGTTCCCAACTAAAAATTAAGCAAAATGACTTTACTAGAATCTATTCTCAAGCATTCTAGCATATCAATTTCATTTGTAAGTAGATTCTCTTTGATAAATAATTTAATCTCCTTACTTGAGTTTATTTCTTTTACTAGACTTTCCATGTGCTTCAGCGAAAATAGATCACGATAAATACACTCTCTTCCATACACGAAATTAAATTAGTGAACAAGACTCTACATATATCATGTATACCCTCAAATATCTTGTAAAAATAATCGTCATTATGATGTCAAGCAAACTATTGAAAATTTCTTCATCCACATCAATCCCACCTAATGCATCCCTTTCTCTAAAAAAAATCTCAATTATACACAAAAATCCTTCAACAAAAAGGGTAGAAGAGGCCATGGTTACACCCCCTGAATGAACATGCGATGGGAAACCATGCAACGAGGAGCTCAAAAAAGTTGTGTTCAAGTTCCCTATGTTTTCTTTGCTAACAACTCCTCCTAACTTTGTCACGGCACTAACTATAGACTCTATAAGCTTAAAACTAGCTCTTAGCTTCCCCAACAACTCTTCCTGGTTTGACTTGTCCAAACATGCCTAAAGCAACAAATTTAGTGAAAATTGTGCATTGCGTTCTCATTGCCCACACATGCATGCTCAAAATGGATGTCAAAATTTGCAGAAAAAAGGCTTGCTTTTCCATCATCCAATACAAGATAAACTAGCTGCTCACAAAGTGTAATTAATGAAGTATCTTTAAACATCTGCTCTATCCAAAAAGCATCCTTTCTTGAAACTGGGCTCTTTCTTAGAGACAGTTTTCACAGACCAACCCCTTTCCTTTACACCATGTTCTTTGTACAATTTTTGAAGCTAAGACAATATATCTACAACAATATTTTCTAGTTGTGATAGATCCCCTATATGGCCAAAATGAAGATTATGGCGCAGAATTCAATTAAAACTAGTGAAGTATTCAGTTCCAAACAACTTGTCTCTACCCAATTCAACACTCCATGGCAGAGCAACAACTTCCTTAACATCAATATCGTATAGAGTGACCTGCCAAGTGGTGGGCTCCAGTATTGTAGCAATGATGCTGCAACTCTTGGGACTCCCTTCTTTACTTTTATCAACCCGGTAGTTCGTAACAAACTTGGAAGCAACAGTGCTATATGCACAAGTACTAGCTCTTACTACAGGCTGTCACTTGATTAGCTAGCACAAGTTCGCTAGGATCTTAAGCCAACTTCTATGAGTTCTTAGAAGAATCTTTTAACTGTGATGGATGAAAGCTAACTCAAAAGAGGCTAATCTACTTGCAGAAAGAAGCTGAAAGCTTAAAGGAAATGCAAACCCTAGCAAACCCTAGTTTTACCGACTAACCCTACTGGTGTAAGAGAAGAGATGAAAGCTTGCTGAAATGGATGCCATTGACTCTTGGAAAGGTAAAATGCATGTGACTAATCTACTTTTGAAGTAAAATCTGGAAAAAGCATCTTTTTGTATTTTTGAGTAAGTTGGCAGAATTATTATGCATGTGCTTTAACTGTTTTTTATTGTGTAGAGGTTGATTGGCGAAAGGAAATGGAGTGGGAGCTTGCAGGAGATTGGGAAGGTGAGAAGAGAGCCTAAGGGGTCCTAGCACCCTTCCAGAGAGTTTCACAGCGATCAGATCTCGAAAAACTGCTCACATGAACTTCTATAGGAAGTCTGCAGGGGTTCTACAGGATGTTCTACAGGAAGAGCCGAGAGAGGATTTTGGAGGGTTAATGGTGGAAAAATGGTGGGAAAGTGGAAATGGAGGATGGATCAGGATGTGAAGGGGTCTAAGACCTGGTAGATGAAGATAAAAGTGATTAAGGTGGTTGGATTCATTCAAGGATGGAGGGAGCAAGGTTGCACAAAAATATGGAAATTAGGCCAAGTTGGAAAAGGGTGGCAAATTAAAGGAAGGAATCTAGAATTAGGGGTTGGAGCAGGTGGTATGATGGAGGAAGGATAGACAGGGAGGTATTACAAATGCTCTGCACACTATTTCTCAAAACTGATCGAAGAAAGACTAGAAAAACTAGAGATCTAGCTATTTTGACCTACTTTGACCTAAAAAACCAGAAACATGATGAACAAAAGTTTATTGGAAGAAAATCATGAAAGATAACTATGGAAACTAAGCAAGAATAGATCTAAACATGCAAGTATGACTGGTAGCAACTTTTCCAACTAAAAATCTAACACTAGCAATTGAATGAAGAGGCAAAAATAGTGTTTTTGTGGTAGCAAGTATGCCTTAGTCTCAGCTCATGGTCCCAAGGAGGGAGAGATGGGATCAAGAATTGCTTGATGGCATTTTTGCAGATATTTTCCTTTACCAAACTGTCAAATCAACCTGAAGTATGAAAATCTACTTTAATCATCAAAAACAACCTAAGTAACAAAACAAGATTTTAACCTAAATAATAGAAATTATTCTATGAATGTAGCAAAGACACATAAAAGTACACAAAGGAGGCACTGGCACTTAGGTTGGGCCCAATCCTAAGAGCTACAGCCTCCTAAGAAATATTAGAGCTGGTGCAAAGCTGGATTCGTCTTTATTGATCAAAAAAATAGTAGTTACATCCCAAAAACTGTCTACAAGAAAAAGCTCGAAAATGTGTTGAAATGCAGAGCTAAAATACTGACTAAAATCTAACTAACATCTAACTAACTCCTGACTAACTCTTACCTCACAAAAATGAGGCCCTAAGCCTTCTTATTTATACAAATTGAGGACCCCAACAGTCCTCCTAAACTTTAGGAACTCGGCTGCCAAAACTTGCAGTTAACAACAACTTTACTAGCCCTTTCTCGGTTGCCCTTGTGATAATCGATGTCGTGGCCCTTGAACTCCGAGCTGCTAGTGGAGAATTTGAGGTAAGGGCTCATAAATGAAGGGGACACCTTCCTACAAATCCTCTCCCTTGTTCTTCCATGAATTTCGCTGCCAAGTTCTCATTAAAACCTTTGATTTTGTCTCAAAATTGACCAAAGAACTGCATAAAGCACGCATTAGACTTTTTGGCATAATGACTAACCCAATTCACTCTATTAGCATAAATATAATAAAAAACATGCAATAAACTAATGAGGATGGTGGATTAAGTCAAATTAGGAGGTTAAATGAGCCCATATAATTACCCATTTCTGGGGCTCATCATCACCCCCTACTGAAAGTGTTGCTAATCCTCTGAGCAACTAATCTATCTCTTCATCTTTGATGGCCCTGGTGGCCTCCCTATCATCCCAAGCTTCTAATGTGGTCTACTCATGTGTGCCATAAAATTTTTCCTTCTCGTCCATGTCCTTCCACTGCTCCTCCTATTCTGCTTGTTTGAATTCTTGTGCTTTTCCTGGCCTTGAATTACATGGAGGCCTGCCTTTTTTTTTTCCTTTTTGTTTTGTAGGTGTGCTTAATGTAGCAAACATAACTTCCCTTGCCAACATTTCAGGGGATTTCTCTTTCTGTTGTTCTTTTCCTTCACTTCCTGTAGAAATATTTATGTCCCCTGTTTATGCTTGTGTCATTGATATCTCAGGGTGTGTCTATTCTTTCTCTTGTTGGATGCCTGCCTTGGCTATGGAAGCCTTCTTTTGGGCTTTCTCGGCATTTCCCTTTCCAATCTGTGTCCTCTTTTCCTTTGTTGTTTTTGCAATTATTTCTTTCTCTGTTTTAGGCTCCGCAGTCCTGTCAAATTCCTCTTTTTCCTTTCGTTCTTCCTCTGTTTTTCCCTCTGCTTAAATGTCTTATGCTCCCTCATCAATGTTCTTCTCAATTTCTTCAGTTTACTCCTCCTGAATCCTCCTGGCATGGTGTTGAATGCTTCTTTTTGTGTTTTAACCAGAAAATAAAATGCTCAGGTGAAAAAAAAACAGTCAATCACTGAAACAGAGGATAGTTGAATTCAGTTTTTTCCCGAGATCAAAGAAGGAATTTCTCAGGTACTCCTTACAATATCAAATGGCAATAATTCCCTTGTGTTAAAACTGTTGTCACCCAGAATTGGTCTGTCTGTTTATGAAAGAAAAACTTTACAAAGCAGAGCATAAGGACACTGGTTTTTTCAACACATTGGTAGATATGTAAATTCGGGTTTTTCCCCACACACAGGTTGCTCTCTACTACTGCATGTCTTCCTTGCAGGGGAATTTTTTTATTTTTTTTAACTGATGAGGGGATTTCAGATTCAAAAGCAAAAACTAGGTAAACTCAATGAATCATGTAGGCAGACTTCCACTACACAAGCAGACTTTTCTTTTGATTTTCCAGTCTTATGCCATACAATTCACCACCTTGCATGAACATACCATGCATAGAGGAGTTTTTTTTTATCCTACCTCATTTTGAGCTTAAAATTCGCTGAAGATCCTGGGTTTTCTTTCTGCAGGGCTGTTTTCTGCCTTTCCTGTAGAAGCCTTCCTGTAGAAGGCTCTCTTTTCCTGTAGAACAAAATTGTGCTTCCTGTAGAATGTCGATAAGCAAGAGGGTTTTGAAAAATGGCCGGGAAAGACTGGTTCACTGCTATGGAGGTGATATGGAGCTTGTTGCAACTGCAGGGACGATGATAAAATGGAAACAACGATGGTGAAAGTATTTCAAAGATGAGTTCGATTGGCTGCTTATGGAGACTTCCGTTGATGGAGGGTGAGCTAGCCAAGTGCACGTTGGCCCCATGTAGACCGTTGGTCCCCACTGCAGTGTTATTATGAACTGTATGTTCTCTGCATGTAATCACTTCCATCAATTATGTTGGAGTTTAAACAGCCACCACTACCTGTTTTCAGTTTTCTTCTTGAGATGGTTGAGCACACGTGTCGATTGCACCCATCGAGTGTTGTTTGAACTGGATGAGGGTGGCCAGTTAGCTGGCCACCGATCTTGTTTAATCACAACCATCTCATTGTTCACGCAGTTCTTAAATTACATTCATGCAACAGAGGAATGGGTTTAGTCACGTACCTGGAAGTCGAATGTGTTTGTTGTGAGGTGCTATGGCCTTTCCTTCTGCTGCATGCCTTTGTTTCTATGGATGCATGCTGGTTTGGTTGCTGATACGTGGCTATTTTTCTTGTGCAGGTATCCTCTGGCTAGATCTACATTGCAGGAGTCTGCTTCCACCTTCAGATTTGCACCCTCATGTTGTTGATGCTAGATTTTTTCAGGATAGCAACTTGTTTTGCCCATAGCTCCCAAACGATAGACCGGATTGATCTGAAACTTTTTGAGCATGTTTCTATCATCATTATGCACCTCCCGTAGCAAAATTGTGATCAATGGATGCACAAATTTCAAGAAAAACTGAAAATGGCAGAAGGTGACAGACGTCAATTCCTCGGAAACCATGCACTAGAATTGGCTGAAACTGCTTGGGCAGGTTACTATCACCTATATGCATCTCCCCATGAAACAGGTTTTGAAATGGATGCATGGATATGGAGAAAATGCAAAAATGGTTGAAGGAGATGGAGGCTGATTTCTTGGAAACCGTGCACTAGAATTGGCTGAAATTGCTCAAGCATGTTTCCATCATCCCTATACAACTCCCCATAAAATAGTTTTTAAAATGGATGCATGGTTTTCAAGTTAGGGCAAAAACAAATTTCTGCTCTATGTATTTTTGTATCAAAGCATTCTGCAGTTTTTGCACATTAAGGAAAAAAATGAGCTTGGGTTGTAATGCAGACTTGGGTCTCAGCTGATGAGGAATCTAGATGGAGGGTAACAAGTATGGTAATTGAAAAATTGCTGCTTGATTTGTCATTAAGGAGTTTTTTCTGGCAGTATGAAGAAAACAGGATTTCTGTGTGTGACTGTGTAGGAACATAAAAAAAATGAGTGCAATGGAGGTGTACGGAGATGGAAAAAGGTGACATATGGTGATGGATGGAAGCAAGGATGTTTACAGGCCTCATGGACAGATTCCTAACCTTCGGGTCCTCTTCGGAGATCAATTTTGGCTTGTTTGCAGGCTCTACAGGATCTTCCTGTAGAAGACACAGAACTTCCTGTAGAAGGTGAAATCTCAGTCCGAATGAGACCAAATCTTGGGAAAGGGTAGTGGTCATGGAGGAATGGATTGTGAGGGATGCTTGCAGCCTAGTGCTAACCTTTGTCTTTGTTTTGTGCGATCCTCCTAACCTGCAATGTCCTTCCTGCAACCTGCAATTATTCAACAGAAATTAGGTTTATTTTTCTTTTTCTCTTTTCTTCTTTCTTTTTCTCTTTTTTTTTGAAAACAACTAGGGCGCCTCATGGAGGTTTTCACCCTAATTGCTTTCCCTGGGCGCCTCCAAGGGAGGTTTTCACCCAGGGATCTTATTCTCTTTTTCTTTTCTCTTCTTTCCAACCCATTGACCGCCTCATGGAGGTTTTCAATCAATGAGCCAATCTGAGGTGCCTCTGAGGAGGTTTTCACCTTAGATTTTTATTTTCCTCTTATTTTCAATTTTTCTTTTTTCTTTTTTCTTTTTTTTCCTACCCTACTCTACTTGAAAAATAAAATCATTTTCAAGTATAAGAATACTTCCAATGGAGCCATGTGCACATCGAGATGATAGACAAAATGATGTGGAGGCTTGAAATGCATGCTTTGATAGGTATCCAGATTTCAGAGACCAAATGATTTGACTTTGAAGGGATCAAACATAGCTGAGGAAGAGAGTATTGCTGCAACTTAGTGACCGTCTGGAACCATATCTCAATATAGCTCTGATATCCTTGGTCCTTTTTCTGATCTAGATCATTCTTCATATCACTGTCTATCATGACCTTCACATCTTCCTCTTTTTGTTGATTTTTCTCTTGACTACATGGAGTTTGATGGTAACCATGAGGGACCTCTCTCGATATCTGATTCTGATGTCTTCTCTTCGTCAAGTGCAGCCCATGGTGCTTTGATCTCCTCTTTTGCATCTTCTTCTACTAGATGTGGTCCTTTAATGATGTCAATATAATCTCTTTCTTGCAATACTCTTCCTGAGCTATGGTGAATATCATTGAGCTCAAAAGGAGTTGTTTGGAAATGTTGTGCCTTTGCATTGTAATTGGGTTGAGCTACTCCAATGTGCGGGTTTGGAAATGGTGGTACAGGTAGTTAAGTGGGGGTGTATATTTGAGATGGATGTGGATGGGGTTGTGGTTGGGTAGGTGGTGGAGGCAAAGGAGCGGGAGGAGAGTTGTATTGGGGCCTCCACCCATGATGAGGTGCATTCCACTGAGGTTGTGGCTAAGCATAAGAGTGAAACGAATGAGCAACTGGAGGAGCATGGTATTGAGATGGATACGACCAAGGAGGGGGTGTGGACCAGGAAGGATGAGCAAGGGGACCCCAAGAAGGCATGGAAGTGGCTTGATAGAGGTTGTAATAGCTCTAGGATGTCCCTTGCATTCCCTGCTGGTAAGTTTTGGGTCCATGTGGCCTCCTTTGGTTCATGAAATAGAGTGGTTCAGTGGCTCCTTTGGCCCTCTGATATGCAGCTTTAATTTCGGGCAAGGAGGGCATTGATTCATAGGATGGTCTTTTTCACAGACAAAACACACTTCTACAGAGTGCAATGGACATTTGTTCCTAGGATGATTTCTAGTGCACCTAGGACAAAAGATGGCCAAATCCCTCTCGGCTTCCTATTGCTTCCTTTGGATCCACAAGGTATCCATTTGCATGGCAACCATCTACCTTATCTCGCTCTTGCAATCTTCCCACATGTTTCCAATTTCACCTTCAATGGATGAGTTGGAAGAAAAGGTACTGCTCCCAACATTTCTGTTTCCAGCCATTTTCTCCAAAGGAATGCTTTCTTCTTCTTTTGCCCTAGAGGTTCTTCAAATATGTCTTGTTGTCCACCTAAGGGTTCTTCTTAATCACAGCCATCGAAGAAGAGAGAAGGTTGGTTGTGTGAAGCAGTGGGGGTGTTGTGCAAACATTTTTCTGAATTATCTCTACTCCTACAAGGCATGAAAGGAAATATTTTTGGTTGATTTTTGTTTTTTTTTCTGCTTGTACCTGCAAAACTGAAATTAATTGAACAACAAATTGCAACTAACTAAAATCTATCTTGCAGAAATGAAAATGCAGAATTGAAATGAAAGTAGGAAAGGACTAATCTATGTTGCTGAAATGAAATTGCAGGAATGAAATGCTAAGCTACGCTTGCAGAATGGAAATTGCAAAATTGAAATGCTAATCTACGCTTGCAGAATTGAAATTGCGGAATTGAAATGCTAATCTACGCTTGCAGAATTGAAATTGCGGAATTGAAATGCTAATCTGTGAAAGCAGAAAATGCTAATCTACGCTTGCTGAAATGAAATTAAAGCAGGAAATGTCTAATCTACTTTTGTGGAAATGAAATTGCAGAATGGAAATGAAACAACTACTCTACTCTTGCTGAAATAAACTACTTAGCAGAAGGTTGTAGTAGAAAATAGAAGAAAAGCAGTAATCACAAGTACTCTGATGCTTCCCTGGCAATGGTGCCAAAAAGATGGTGGGCTCCAGTATTGTAGCAATGATGCCGCAACTCTTGGGACTCCCTTCTTTAAATTTATCAACCTGGTAGTTCGTAACAAACTTGGAAGCAACGGTGCTATATGCACAAGTACTAGCTCTTACTGCAGGCTATCACTTAATCAGCTGGCACAAGTTCACTAGGAGCTTAAGCCAACTTCTATGAGTTCTTAGAAGAAGCTTTTAACTGTGATGGATGAAAGCTAACTCAAAAGAGGCTAATCTACTTGCAGAAAGAAGCTGAAAGCTGAAAGAAAATGCAAACCCTAGCAAACCCTAGTTTTATCGACTAACCCTACTGGTGTAAGAAAAGAGATGAAAGCTTGCTGAAATGGATGCCATTGACTCTTGGAAAGGTAAAATGCATGTGACTAAGCTACTTCTGAAGTAAAATCTGGAAAAAGCATCTTTTTGTATTTTTGAGTAAGTTGGCAGAATTATTATGCATGTGCTTTAACTATTTTTGACTGTGCAGAGGTTGATTGGCGAAAGGAAATGGAGTGGGCACTTGCAGGAGGTTGGGAAGGTGAGAAGAGAGCCTAAGGGGTCCCTAGCACCCTTCCAGAGAGTTTCACAGTGATCAGATCTCGAAAAACTGCTCACGTGAACTTCTACAGGAAGTCTACAGTGGTTCTACAGGAAGTTCTACAGGAAGAGCCGAGAGAGGATTTTGGAGGGTTAATGGTGGAAAAACGGTGGGAAAGTGGAAATGGAGAATGGATGAGGATGTGAAGGGGTCTAATACCTGGTAGATGAAGCTAAGAATCGATTAAGGTGGTTGGATTCATTCAAGGATGGAGGGAGCAAGGTTGCACAAAGATATGGAAATTATGTCAAGTTGGAAAAGGGTGGAAAAAAGGGAAGGAATCTAGAATTAGGGGTTGGAGTTGGTGGTATGATGGAGGAAGGATAGATAGGGAGGTATTACAGATGCTCTGCACACTATTTCTCAAAATTGATCGAAGAAAGACTAGAAAAACCAGAGATCTAGCTATTTTGACCTACTTTGACCTAAAAAACCAGAAGCATGATGAACAGAAGTTTATTGGCAGAAAATCATGCAAGATAACTATGGAAACTAAGCAAGAACGGATCTAAACATGCAAATATTATTGGTAGCAACTTTTCCAACTAAAATCTAACACTAGCAATTGCATGAAGAGGCAAAAATAGTGTTTTTGTGGCAGCAAATATGCCTTGGTCTCAGCTCATGGTCCCAAGGAGGGAGAGATCGTATCAAGGATTGCTTGATGGCCTTTTTGCAGATATTTTCCTTTACCAAACTATCAAATCAACCTGAAGTATAAAATCTACTTTAATCATCAAAAACAACCTAAGTAACAAAACAAGATTTTAACCTAAATAACAGAAATTATTCTATGAATGCAGCAAAGACACATAAAAGTACACAAAGGAGGTACTAGCACTTAGGTTGGGCCCAACCCCAAGAGCTACAGCCTCCTAAAAAAGATTAAAGCTGGTGCAAAGTTGGATTCATCTTTATTGATCAAAAAATAATAGTTACATCCCAAAAACTGTCTACAAGAAAAAAGCTCGAAAATGTGCTGAAATGCAGAGCTAACCTACTGACTAAAATATAACTAACTCCTACCTCACCAAACTGAGGCCCTAAACCTTCTTATTTATACAAATTGAGGACCCCAACATTCCTCCTAAACTTTAGGAACTCGGCTGCCAACACTTGCAGTTAACAGCAACTTTACTAGCCCTTGCTCGGCTGCCCTTGTGATAATCGATGTGGTGGCCCTTGAACTCCGAGATGCTGGTGGAGAATTTGAGGTAAGGGCTCATAAATGAAGGGGACACCTTCCTACAAATCCTCTCCCTTGTTCTTTCATGAATTTGGCAACCAAGTTCTCATTAAAACCTTTGATTTTGTCTCAAAATTGACCAAAAAACTGCATAAAGCACACATTAGACTTTTTGGCATAATGACTAACCCAATTCACTCTATTAGCATAAATATAATCAAAAACATGCAATAAACTAATGAGGATGGTGGATCAAGTCGAATTAGGAGGTAAAATGAACCCATATAGTTACCCATTTCTGGGGCTCATCACCAAGTACAAAACAATATATTTCAAGCATAAGCTTGTGCACTTGAGAGGCTTCCCTACTCTACAACACATCCAAAATACGACAAATAACCAAAAACAAATCAGACTAATTTAAACCCATACCCTAAAGAGATTTTTGTTCTATAATACCCCAATTATGAACCCCACTAACATCAATCAGTTGTTGAAAGATGGTAACCATTCCATGTTCTTCTATGACTCCCACGTTCACATTTATAACGCTTTGAACCACATGATATACCCATGATTCCAAGCAGCCTATTCCTATGTGCAGCTGAAATATGCCTCATTGTGTGATATGTATTAAATTATTTCTTATATTGAACATCATCCAGGATGGGAAGGTGGTGGACTAGAGAATAATATGCAGAGAATCAACATCAATCTTGAAATGAGTAAAGACAAGCAAAGTAATTGCAGGTTGTTGAGTTCCAATGGAGGACAAATTACATTGTTGAGGTTAGAAAAAATATTCTCTGCCATTTTGATTTTTTGAACCACATTCAAAAAATGAAAATCCATGAGAAGAACTTCCAAATGAAACAGGGATCGAAGACTTGCACAAACTTCTTGCATATTTAAGCACACTGAATATGTAGCTTTCACTTTCTCAACAATAAAACCTATGTAGCCTCTGTAGATTTTAAATCTCAAAGAGTCATCACCCAAACTAGACCATGTGGATTTCCTTATAACAAGAATGCCAGCTACAAGAACAAGAGCATCATCGGTATAAACAATCCTCCCATCCTGTACCTTCATTATTTCATTTACTAGGTGTTCTTCAAGTTTGTTGCATAAGGCACGCCTCATAACAAGGTCATGTAACAAGTTAAGGCATGCTTTGTCAAAATTTTCAAGGAAGTGTTTTTCATAAGGCACATATGAAGTACCATCCCCCTCCATTCTGTCATAAACAACTGAAAGTTGTGGCTGTAACATTTCTAAAAGAGAACTGACATGCTCTTCATTAAGTTGGTGACAAGCTTCTTTGTACATAGAAGAATGCTAATCTAGAGAAAAAAATGCACTCTTTAAGAAAGTTAAGCACTTCAACATCTCATTGTAAAGGTATATTGGAGTCAAAAACACTATCATTTGTAGGGCAGGGTTGTTCATGTCCATTAGACGTAGCTACTTTCCTATCAGCATTTGAAAACATATCTCTAAAGAGTGAAACATCTTCATGACACTTGCAGACTCTACATCATTTACTCCCAACCCACCCTTTCTAGTAGTTGGCCACAACTTATACCCCCTGGGCCTTGTTTGTATTCCTTTTTCACGCAAAAAACTTTCAATAGCTATTAGATCCTCTAGCTAGTGACCTATCTTTGGAAATATAACACTTAGTTTATTTCCTTGTTGCACTCACCAATTAAGGCAAAATTTTGTGAGCGAAGGTTTTAAGATAAAGCAGTAGAAGTTAATTCTAAAACCCCATCTCCTTCATGACCACCCTAACTGGTTTGTTTCCAATGAAGTTTTTATAGTTTTGCACTGTCCCAAGAAAATCTCAAAATCTTAATAATAACCTCAGGCTTGTAAACCATAGGAAGCTTCCCAACAATATGTTTCTCATTCCTCCACATTCTTCCATCCAATATGTCTAATAAATCAGCAAGAATAAATGTGTGTATGTTCTCAAAAATGGTATCATCCAAAACCACATCATGAACAAATTGCAAGAAAGTTTCCAAATTAAGTGACAGTTGATGATCTAGATTGTTCTCCACATCCAAAGGATCATGATTGGTAGTTTCAAATCTCATCTTAAACAAGCTAGGCAAAAGACCAGCCACTTCACTAATATTTATCAGTAATTGGTTACTTGATACAACAAAAGTTGTCACCTCTGTAAGGCTAACAAGAAGTTTCAAAATCTTTGTAATCAAAGTTGTCCTTGACTAAACTTTCTCATCTGAGCTTTCCTCTATCAACTGAAGAGAATGCAACAATTCTCTATAAAGAACCACCACTCACAAGATGTACCCTAGGTGGGTTATTGCATAATGTTGTGCAAGACATATCACATCATTGTCATTCTTCTAAAAAGTAGACCCTTGTAGAACTATTGGTTGTTCAACATCCCAATAACTGAGATCCTTGCAAATCACTCCATTCCTCAAGTCCTTTGCTTCTTTCTTTCACCAAACACTTAGGGCAATACCAATCCCCTTCAAGTAAAAAATATTTTGAAACACTCACACATATAAAATGATATGTAGTGGGACAATTGTCACAACAAATTAAAGTACCATCCATCCCTCAAAGGCAACAATCATCACTGTTCAAATTTCCTACAGACATTCTTTTTTCATTTTAGTGGCCTAGTTACAGTGTAATTTGCATTGTAATGTTGTCTTATCTCAACATAATTTACATTTTCAACACACATTTAATTTGAAATGGAGCTTCCATGGTCATTTTTTTAGTGTATTCTAATTCCTCGTTTTCTTTCCATAAATGCTTGCATACCCTCCCAGGCCAAAATTAACTAACCGCACACCAGGGGATGAGTTAACATTGATATCAATCTCTACATTTGGCTCATCATTTAGCCGCATGCTAATTTATGCCCTTATTTATTCAACTTCCATGAGATCATCATAGAGAAATTATAAAATAGTAAGTTTCATAGGCATTGGTGTGTTATAGTACTCACCATCCAAAAGCATCAAACAACTAACCTTTTAACCACAGATTTTACTAAAACCTTACACTTTTAGGTATCTACCAAATAGACTGGCCATGTTATCATGTCTAAAAATTCTAGTATTGGTGCCTACACAATGAAAATGCAAATTGATTAAACATTGAAAGTTTAACAAGCTTAGAATAATGAATATTGAAACAAAGAAATAAAATTACCTTTAAGGATCAAATAATTTTGAAATAAGAATAGGAACAATAGTCTACTAAATGTATATTACCTATCCATGTCTATAATGGGGATTTAGCACAATCATAAGGACAACAAACCAATCAGGTAACCATGGTTGAAAACATTACAAATTTAAGGCGAGTATGGAGCAAACCAGTAAGACTTCTTATAATGCAAAGTTTCAGAAAAACGAATGGACTTTGAAAAGGGCATAACTCCTTTCATTCTAGTAATTAAGGACCACATGCGAGAAATAAGTGCAAACAACCTTTAAAAGCCATCGGTCTATGAGAGTAGCAATCCCTAAACACACATGAAATTTCAAGTTTTTTTTTCTATAGTTTCCTCCTATATGAACCTAAGTTCCATGTGAAATTATTTCGATTTGGAAGTCATAGTTTATCATTAAACCCATGAGAAACTTCTCAATCATAGAACATCATGTGCCTGATATAGAGGACTTAAACTCCCACACTGTGACTATCATGACAAATAATAGCTAACTCACCATGTGATTGATGTTTTCAGTTTCTACGGAAAAATTCTATTATAGAGAATGTGAATAGATATTCCTTAAGTAAGAAACAAATTGCAGATCTAAATCAATTTATAGAAATAGAACCAAACAACCTGCTAAAAGATAGGACTTTGTACCAGTTCAAACAGGGATGCTCTCGGCATGGCTGAAAAATTATATCAAGTTCACTACATCAAAGAAATTAAAGAGCAATTTATAATGCAAATGCTAACAAAATTTCGTGGGTACATTGATCATTGCAAACACTTGAAATCATATAACAGTTGAGCATCCATGTATAAGGAAACTATCTAAGAATCTAGATGTTTCCTTAATGCTAACATGTCAAGCTATCAAGAGGTGGGATCTTGTTATACATTGTAATGGAAAATATTTCACCTGGCCAGTCCATTGGAAAAAACAAAACAAAAACAACACAAAACAAAAAAACAAAAACAAAAACAAAACAAAACAAAAAAACAAAAACAAAAACAAAACAAAACAAAAACAAAACAAAAACAAAAACAAAACAAAAAACAAAAACAAAAATTAATCTATAAAATTATGGTCTCATTGCATAGTTGCGATCATGTTTTGTTTGATAATTAGGTTCATTAATTCCTTTGATTTGGGTTTCCTTCGTTTATATCTCACGTATTTTGTTTGATATAACAGTGCCCATGAGTTGTCAAGGAGTTTAAAGGACCATGAATAGCATGGTGATACAACCCTAGAGTAATATGAAGTGTCTATGTTTGTGATATGCCTGTGGCTTTGGTGTCATGGTTGGTTGGCTCATTATAATCATCCAATTTTTAGCCACAAATAGTGCTGCAATACTTTGTTTACTACGATACTGGGTGCTTTTGATGAATTTTTTTATGTTGTTAGTGGGGTTGTTTAGGAAGATTTGTTCATGGTGTCTAATTTGTGTCTACCATCTAGGCATGTTAGTTATATGTTGGGCATTCACAGTGATATAACCATCCTTAAGTTCGTTGATGAAAAAAAGTGTAATGGAATTTTGTGCGTTTTTGTCTATGATGTAAAAACTTGTAAATTGTGGTGTAGCTAGAAAATGTTTGTTTAAAAGGTTTTTACTTTTCTGCCACCTAGCGTTTCTCAACTATACATCAGTTCATAGATTTGGCGTAAGATATGCAATATGATGTATTATCACCTGGAAATTCCTTCCCTTTAAAAGTTTAAGGTAGTTCAAAAACACTAGGAAGTAAGCATTGTCATCTCACTTACTTACCCTCACTTCGAAGTTAGTTCTTGCTAACTTCAAAAGGGGTATATCCCTAAATGATCTATAGGTCAATACCCCCCAAAAAAAAAGATCAGTAATACCCAAAATGCTTATTAGCATTGTTGTTTGTTATCACTCAGACACTGCCTAAGGGAAAACACTAACCTTATTTCAAGAGGAATGCCTAAGACACTGTCAAGTGGGTCACTATCTATCACTGACTTAGTTCACTCTATAGGCCTAGAAATTCCTAACCAAGGAGGGAATCCCTAATCTAATCCTAAGCATATTGTTGGTATAGGGGAGGAGAATGGTCTCTGACTAGCATATCTAATTCAACTAATTTGCTTGATGTCTTGATAAGCAAGAAAAAAAATCAAGGGGAAAGGCCCTAAACCAAATGGTAACCAGTTGTTGTAATGAAAACTTGAGGTGGAATTGATGATCACATAGATATTCAAATATATTTAATCATATGAGTGTCTATTCACTTATCAAAATGACCATTTATTGTTTATGGATACACCATGAAACCTTGGAACGAATGACATCGAGCATGTGTAAGCAACACATCTATGAATGAAACTTTAGTAATGCATTATTCTACAACGAATTTTAAATTTTGGCTCAAACTTCATACATAAGGAAAATTGTCAAATGCACCATTGTTGAGTTAAATCTATGGAGTAATCATCCAAAGATACCGCTCAAAAATGAGCCTTGTTGATAGAGTTGGACACATAAACATCAGCGTTGAACTATGCTCAAGTCCTTGGTTATTATTAACATAGTGTTGAGACATATGTGCTTAATGATCCAATACATATTCTGGTTATATCATCGATCATATATAAATAGTCCTAAAAATGTTATGCAGGAACGCCTTTTGCATTCTTAAGTTGAAGATACATTCCGAGAGTCATTGGTCTAGGAGGAAAAAGGGCTTACTCAAACTTGAATATCCTCCTATATGCCACACTACTAAAGGGTCAGTGCAAATTGTGACTCTGCTACATAGAATGGCTGATTTCAATTCTACTTCAGAGCCCAAGTGAGAAATTGGTAACAAAGAACATATGAGAATCATAGTCATCACTTATGCCTTGCTTACTTCTTTAGCAGTCTGTAAAAGGAAGAATTATTTAATAGAATTGTACAATTAGTAAGCGCATCAAGCCAACTTGTGTAGATTTCAAGGAAATACAAAGTAATATTTATAATGGTTTGAACCTTGAAACATCATGACTATGAAGTTTATTTGGAATCTCACTTGGCGAAGACACAAGTTGTTATTGAAGTTACCCCTTTGAGCCATCAAGATGGATATTATTGCAATGTTTCTAAGTGTATGGTAAAGGATTCATCAAACTATCAAGACCATATCAATGGAAAAAAAGAAGCATCAAAGGGCATTGGGGATGTCAATGCGAGTGGAAATAGAATAATTGGAACAGAGGATCCATCAGTTTGTTGCTCCTCATAATTTATGTCTAAGCATTATTTGTGTTAGAATTTGTCTATAGTTTTGTATTTTATTTTCTGCCATGTATTGGGGTAGTTCTCAGTGTTCCTATCTACCTTTGTCACTTAGGGAGGCCACAAGTACATGGTAATCATGGAGGACAATGTCATTTGTTAAGCCTTATAATTTGTGGGGAATGCCTTGGAAATTCATATACTATTTAGATGTATACTAGGCACCTTTTGATCACTTGGTTATCAGTGATTTGATGACATCCTTAGACAAGTATTGGATACACTTATAGTGGTAAATTATCAAATAAGATAACATAAAACTAATTGATTCCAATTCTCTTCAGTTAGCTATGATTTTACTTTTTGACTTTGTTACAAAAAAAAGTAGCACACAATGTTATGTGTTTTTTGTTATGATCTCTATATATTATATGTATTGGACAGTGCACTCACTGCCATTTTGATATAATAGATATATTCATGAGAATGCTTTGATTAAGTGTTGTTTTCTCTCTATTATTCTAATGCTTTTGAGTTTCGAAACATGAACGAAAATATTTAAAAATATGATGTTTCATTAAAATTAAATATTTAATTTACTTTTTACAAAGACCGAGTCATTGGAAGTTGGAATCAACTAGTCCAAGTTGATACCAAGTCAGAATGGATCCTTGGACGGTTTCAAGTCTAAGTTTGACTTTTAAAACTATGAGTTTAGGGAAGTTTGGAAGAAGAAGTGCATCACCCGTAAAGAGAAAGAGATATGGATAGTTTTGAGCATAGTTGAGGTGCCTTTTCTCTTATGAAATAGGCTGCAAGGGTTCTAGGCACTTTGGGAAGGAGTTCGACTCTTGTAGCTCTAATTTGGTAAGGCTACAAGGCCTAAAATAAGGCTAGAACAAGGTTCGTGTGATCACAAAGAGTCATCGCAGAAGGCAGGTGTATTAAGAGGGAAGAGTGAAGTTTTTAGAGCAGTTCGAGGTCGTGTTTAGAGGGTTGTAGAAACTACTACAGGAAACCCTAATCAAGGCCGAATTTACAGTCCTAGATGCATTCTCAAGCACAGAAAATACGGGTAGATTTTGACATCCTAGGGTTTGTTATTTTTGCTCCAAGTTTGGTGATTGATGTTAGGTGATCGTGTCCATATTTGGGACAATTTTGGTAGAAGTTCATGTACATGATTGGACGTTGTTAGGTAACTATTAAAATAGCACTTTACCATCAATTTGTGTCGTGCATACTGCACTAAATTGTTCATCCATATGCCACAAAGGGTGAAGATGTGGCTACACTTCTCCAACTGGAAAAACCCTATTGAAAACCACTTTACAATTTTTGAAAACTTTTTGTTGTTCAATTGCAAGAAATTCCTAGACTTCCACTGCATGCAACTGTTTGTTTGAGAAAAAATTATGGCTATTTTTCTCAATCACCTATGTTTGAATTGAAGGGTATATGTGTTAGAAAAGTAACCATGTAATGACAACTCAAGAAATATCTCTAATTTTGAGGTGTCACAAACACACTGTGTTACAGATTATTTTTTATCATCTCACAACTAAAGAAGATGTCAGTGCTCCATCCTCTAGCTTCTCATCAACGTCTACTTCTAACAATGACAACCCTAGAAATCCAAATTGGCACCTACTACAGGGAAAATACAAGTATTTATACATGGAAATCTTTCAATTTCAGGAACAACAACATATATCTTTAACCACCACCTTTTAAAGACAAAAATTAACAATTATAAGGTCTTGATTAGACACTAAAAAGGAATTGAAACGAACTTACCTTTAAACCACAATTAAATTATATCTATGATCATGTCAAACCTTTGCAGAATCATTGACAATTACTACTACAAATTCCATTCCAAAAACCATCTAGATCTTTACTTTTAGGTATCCTATCATCTCCATCTAGATCAGCCTCATCACCCTTCAAAATAACACGTCTTGCAAATAAAGTTTCTATGGAATCAAGTATGTTGGCCATCTATATCGCATAAACTTTGTGGCCTATTGTATAAACTTGTAGTTCATATCACTTGCTTGGCTACAACATAAAATATCAAAGAATGAATTAGATGAAAGAAAGAATAGATTCATCAATTGGCATATACAAGTTGTCAATTCCACATTGTAAATCGAATGTTCCCTGTAAGAACTACAGTTGGCAAAGATATTAATAGTTCAACCCAAATTATACTAATCTTGTCCAAAAAAATTTAGATATTAGGTGACAATTTAGTCCACATTCCCATATAAGGAAAGCAAAAAATATGATGTTGAAGTTTCTCTTTGCCTTGCTCCTCTTTCCTTAGCATTTCCTCGTGCACATGATCTATTTCAATAAATTGTTGGACAGAAATAATCATGAATTAGCAACATTTATATACTCACATTATCATGAAGCATTTCATTTACTTCACATCCGTCTTTGCCTAGGAATCACCAAAAGTATAACAAGGTGGTTTATATTTTTACGACACCTTAGTTGAATTTAGAAGTGTGTGATCATGGTCCAAAACAAGGCAAAGTTTCTTGGCACTAAACATCTTATGTTTTTGTGAATCTCTGATCCGGACTTAAACAGGAACGCAACAGATTACATAGATAACCATAAACACAGATATGCAGCGGAAATAATACTTCATTTCATTAATGTAAAAACACTGAAATATGCTTACAAACAGTAATGGAAATAAACTAGCTAGGGCAATGGTAGCTTATCTCTGAGAAGAGATGTGGTGGCTACATGCCTCTGAACTGTGTTACAATGAGGCTCGAAGGCCTATTTATTGTTGAGAAACAATGGAAAACCCTTAACATTCCAAAACCTAACCCTAGAAGATGAAACACCAAATTGTGGGCCCTATTTGGGTAAATTGGTACATCAACTTCCCGGGGTCGTAACTTTGGCATACAATCTCTGTTTGACGCGTACCATATCTCATTAGAAAGATCTATCTGAGCACTACCACAGACCCATGTTACCCCAGATTTCCCAAAAAACGTCGTTTACGGCCTCAAAACGGCTCTAGAAGTTCGAGACCCGAAAAACTGCTAAAAATAGTAAGTTGTGCTACAATTAAGGAAACTGAAAATGCTGAGAGAAGCAATGGTGGGGGTCCAGGTGGACTTGGCAGGTAGCCACCAATATCCACCTAGATCATTCCTCCCCCCTTAGGAAGCAATGGTCCCCATTGCATTGAGTTCCTCCATGAGATGAGGAAACTTTTGCTAAACTTGGTCCCGGGAGAGCCACTTGCCCTGGTGAAGGAGTTGGCCTGCTTTGACAACTCGATACAGTTAGATATTCTTTTGGTGAGTGTTCTTGATCTGTGTGTCCATGATCCGATCAGTTGCAGCTTGTTCCATGCAATCTGGATTTAACTCTATGTTTGTGAGTTGTTCTGCAACATCGGATGTGTCTAGCAATGGTGGAAAGTATGGCTGAAGGCGGTCCACATTGAACATTGGGTGCAGGCCAAGGAATTGGGGAATGTTGAGCTCAAATGCATTCTCTCCCACAGCCTTAGTAATGGTGTAAGGACCATATCAGAGTGGTCTCAGTTTCCGATAGGCTCTAGCAAGGCGTTCCTTTTGCAAATGCAACCAGACTTTGTCGCCCACCTGAAACTTGTGTGGCACCTGATGTTGATCATGTCGCTGCTTGTACTTGGCATTTGATTTCTCTGGAATTTCATGGACCTGCTGGCGAATATGTTGGATGTGCTCAATGAAGCTAGTTGCCTTATCTGTTTCGGACTGGACATGAGCCGAATCTATGTGAGTAGCTGCAAGTGGCATGGCCACGTCAATGGGGCATAGTGGCTGGAATCCCAAGCCCACCTGAAAAGGGTTGTGGCCAGTAGAGCTGTGAAGAGCTCGGTTGTAGCTGTGCTGAACATAGGGGAGGCTCTCGTCCCATGTGTGTGGATGCTTTGAGTTGTACATGCGCAGAATGTGCACAATCATCCTATTGAAAACCTCTATCTGGCCATCAATTTGAGGATGGAAGGTTGTGGACTTAGTGAGTTTGATGTCCAGCATTGACCAGAGACTGGACCAGAATGTACTAAGGAACCGACTGTCCCGATATGAGATGATAGACTGTGGGATCCCAAAGTGCACCCACACTCGTTCAAAGAAGAGTTTAGCAGTGGCTTCTGCTATGATATTCTTCTTGCAGGCTGCCATAATAGCCATCTTTGAGAACCTGTCGACGACCACAAAAACACAGTCATTTCCATGCTTAGTGGAAGGAAGGCCTGACATGTAGTCCATGGAGATGGATTCCCAAGGTCGACTAGGGGTAGGCAGTGGGGCATAGAGGCCTTGCTTCTTGCTGGTCAGTTTGGCAATGGCACAGGCAGTACATGATCTGATGTACTTCCAAACATCATGTCGAAGATTCGGCCAATAGAAATACTTTTGCAGTACTGCCAAGTGTTTTCTTGACCCCGAAATGCCCAGCAGCCCGACTGTAGTGTGCTTCCTAAATCATCTTGGCATGCTCGCTTGAAGGAACACAAAGGTGACCCAGGTGGCATAACAGGGCATCCTAGAGGTGAAAATCTGGAACATGTCGGCCCTCCAAGGGTGTCTGGTATGTGTGGCCGAATTCTGAGTCGCTTTTGTAGAGAAGTGGCCAACCAGAAGTCTCGTGCCCACAAGAGTTGAGCACGGTGGTTAACGCCATGATCGGTGGTCGACTGAGGCAATCTGAAACATTATTGGTGCTGCCCTTCTTATACTTGATATTCAAATGGAACTGTTGTAGGTATGTAGACCACTTCTGATGGCGATCATTCTACAATTTCCCTTGGGTCTGTATGAACTGCAGGGGTCGGTGGTCTGTGTGGATGACTGTTTCCTTCCCCAAAATGTAATGCTTCCATTGTTGACAGGCCTGCACAATGTAATACATCTCTTTATCATAAGTGGGATACTTCTGGACTGTGTCTGAAAGTGTTTCACTGTGATATGCCACTGGATGCCTGTGCTGAGTAAGGACTACCCCAATAGCATAGTCAGAGGCATCTGTCTCGACCTCAAATGGTTGTTGTAAATCTGGTAATGCGAGCACTAGTGCCATGCAGAGGCGATCTTTCAACTCTATGAATGTTTTCAATTGAGATTCAGACCAAAATAATTTTTCTTTCGCTCCTCCCTTGGTGACTTGACTCAAGGGCCAAGTGATATGAGAAAATCCCAAGATGAACCTGCGGTAGAAGTTGGCAAGACCTAGAAAGTTGCGGAGCTCTGTCAGAGTGGTTGGAGATGGCCAATCTCGAATGACTTGGATCTTAGCTGGATCCACATGCACCCCTTATTCATCAATAATGTATCCAAGATACTGAACTTGGGTCATGCCAAAAGTGCATTTCTCCAAATTGGCACATAGCTTGTGTTGCCGCAGTGTTTGGAGAACCTGTCGGATATGGTGGAGGTGCTCTTCCCAACTCTGGCTGAAGATCAGAATGTCATCCAAGTATACCACTACAAATGAGTTGGTGAATGGCCGCAAGATGTCATCCGTTAGCCTCATGAAGGTCGCAGGAGCATTCGTCAATCCGAAAGGTATAACCAACCATTCGAAAAGGCCCTCCTTGGCTTTGAAGGCAGTCTTCCACACATCAGAGGGTTCGATTGGTACCTGGTGATATCCTGACTTTAGATCGATCTTGCTGAAATATTTCGCCCCCTTTAGTTGGTCCAGGAGGTCATCAATCCATGGGATTGGGTACCTATTATGGACAGTGATCTTGTTCAGCGCCCGATAGTCAATACAGAGTCTCCAAGTCCCATCCTTCTTCTGTACCAACACGATTGGGCTCCCACAAGGCAATGAACTTGGATGGATGTGACCTTTCTGTAGGAGCTCCTGAATCTGCCTCTTGATTTCATTGTTCTCCAGAACGGAGCGCCGATAAATTGGTCCATTGGGTAGCGGCGCACCTGGGGTCAAATCGATGGAGTGCTTGACCTGACAATGCAGAGGAACCCCTGCGGGGGAGGTGAAGATATCCTCGTACTCCTCCATGACCTTGTCCATCTGTAGTTGTCATGTGGACGGGCCCTGTTTGGAGATTGTGGCCACCGTCTTCTTCTTTCCTTGAGGGCGTATCATCAAGAAAACAAATTTCCCGGTTTTGGAAATGAGCTTACTACATTGTTTTGCAGTAATCAAAGAGATGGCAGTAGGTGGTGCTACCTCTGGTATCTTGTACCACTTATTTCCCAATGTAATAATAACAACACGGGGCCTTAATTCATACACAGCATGTCGCTTCCACAAGTATGGTTGTCCTAATAATACATCACAAACTTCAAGGGGAGCAATCTCACACAATACCTCATCCGTGAAGGGCTTGATGTTGTATGGAAGGCGACACTGCTGGCTAATGCGAAGATCCCGTCCTTGGTGAAGCCACCCGATGGTGTACGGTTGTGGATGTGTTGTGGTCGGTAAGCCCAACCGCTTCACGACCTCTGCCGAAATGAGGTTCTTTTGGCTCCCGCTATTAAAAATGAACTGTAGCAGGGAGCCCTTTACCCACATCTGGGAGTGGAAGAGACGCTCCTCCTCCTCTGGATATTCAGGTTCATTTTTCTGGATCTTGGCGGTAGCAACAGTGGCGTTGGGATCCGCATCAATGATCTGCTTCCCTTTGTCATTCCCCTTGTCGGGTTCTGAATCAGAGTCGGAACATGCATCTGATTCTGAAACCTTTAGCTCAGCCACCAGTGACTGCTTGGCTCGACACTAACTTGTGTTGTGAGTGGAGCTCTTATGGAACTCACACCATTTTCCCGTGTCCTTTTTCGACTTCGCGGCGCTGTTCTTTGCTTGCAGCTTCGGCGAGTTGTCTTGGGAGGCCCTGCCTTGGCTTTGTCCTTTGTTTTGTGGTTTAGGGGCACCTTTCCCCTGCTTTGGATTCGCAGATCCAAAGTCTCGCTTCTTTTGTTTAAACTTCTGCTCGACCTTGACAGCATATCGGTATGTTGTGCCGAGCGAGGAGATGTTCAGGAATTGTATTTCTTCCTGGATGTACTTGTGCAGGCAGCCGCGGTATTTGAGTATCAAATGCTGCTCCAAATCCTTGATACCCAACTTTGTGTGAAGGGTATGGAAAAGATTGGTGAACTCCGGCACGTCTTGGTCCCTTCCCTGCCGCAGCGTGGTCCACTTTATGTATTCATCCTCATAGCTTCCGACAGGGTAGTACTGCTCCTTGATGGCATCTCGAAATGAATTACAGGTGGGTGCGGCTGAAAATAGTGAGCCGGTACTTTCATCCTTCTGCTCGCAGTAGGTTTCCCACCAGTCCTTGACGTGGGGGGTTGCTTTGAGAAGAGAAAAAACAATCTTTTCCCGACTCGAAAATTCATGAGCAGAAAAATAACCCTCTAGCAAATTTAACCATTTATCTAAGGCATCTACATCTATTTGACCCTCGAATATGGGGATTTCAAAATTAATTTGTACCTTAAAGGGCATGGTGTTTCTAGAGTAGCTACTGGAAGCCAATGCGTCGCTTCTAGGTAGCCGCTGAAGGATCTGGGCAAAGCTGTCCATCATCGCGTTCTGTTGTCGCTCGAGGGCTTCTTCGAGCAAGATTTTGATAGGATCTCCTGCCCCCTCGTCTTTCTCCTCATCCGCCATGGGAGGCCGTCGGGATTTGCGAGGCTGGTCTTGCAAAGGTTCGACCAGTTCAAGCCCTAACTCCTTATATCCCAACCTCGTTGGGGACATGCAAAGAAAAACAGAGAAAAAGCAGACCGCTCTGATACCACTGATCCGGACTTAAATAGGAACGCAACAAATTATAGAGATAACCATAAACACAAATATGCAGCGGAAATAATACTTCATTTCATTAATGTAAAAACACTGAAATATGCTTATAAACAGTAATGGATATAAACTAGCTAGGGCGATGGTAGCTTATCTCTAAGAAGAGATGTGGTGGCTACATGCCTCTGAATTGTGTTACAATGAGGCTCGAAGATCTGTTTATTGTTGAGAAACAATGGGAAACCCTTAACATTCCAAAACCTAACCCTAGAAGATGAAACGCCAAACTGTGGGCCCCATTTGGGTAAATTGGTACATCAACTTCCCGAGGTCGTAACTTTGGCATACGATCTCCGTTTGATGCGTACCATAGCTCGTTAGAAAGATCTATCCGAGCACTACCACTTTGGGAGGAAACATGGGTCATGTTGCCCCAGATTTCCCAAAAAATGTCGTTTAGGGCCTCAAAACGGCTCCAAAAGTTTGGGACCCGAAAAATGCTAAAAATAGTAAGTTGTGCTACAATTAAGGAAACTGAAAATGCTGAGAGAAACAATGGTGGGGGTCCAGGTGGCCACCAATATCCACCTGGATCAATCTCGGTGCCCACTCTTGCTGGTTTGCAACTCACTACTCTTCACTTAGCCCTTCCAAGAGATGATACACATCAACCCAAGGATTCAAATGATTTTGTGTGATTGTGGTATTTTCAATTGAAACACTCTATGAGAGGGGTATGAAAATGCTTGAATCCTTTGGAAATGTTATGTCTTTTTTAGTATCTTCTTTTGGATATTTAGAAGATTCACTGAATTCTTGATTCAAGTCAATGGGGTAAGTTTCTCTAATGGAATTCCCAACAGACATCTTTGATGATAGAACAAATAATGTTTTCATGTTACAAATTTTTAGAATTTCAGCAATTATTGCAAGATTTTCCATGAAATTTTGTTCGATATTAGGCAAATAAGGAGCCTGTTATAAATTTTGGACCTGGATTTGTAGTTGTTGGCTCTAAATCCATAGATATATGCATGCTCACTAGGATGAAATGTTTATCTTTCCCATTCAAGTTCACATTTTCACTACCTGAATTCATGTGAAGAATATGAGAGGGATCATGAGGCTTCATATGAGTCTTCCCAAAGTCTCTAGCCTGCACAACCAACAAATAAGATGAATGATGAATAATTCATCCAAGGGAATATTTGAAAAATAATAGAATAAATAGTTAAACGATGCAACATGTTACATTTGAAATGGCTTAGAATTGAAGTCACGGGTGTCTCTACCAACATAGAGAAATAATGATCCAAGTCATGTTTTCAAAGACCACCAATTAATCCAAGACAAATAAACAAAGCCACATGCCTTAGGTCACTTACTTCAACCCACATATAGGGAATGAAATGAAAACAAAATAAAAGAAAATTATATTTCCAACTGTTACAACTCTCAAATAATCATTACTCGCAAGATAGAACTCAATTAACTATTTTGAATTAGCAGCATGTCTTACCATGGAATTTCCTTGAGTGCCAAGTTTGGAATCAGTTTCTAGTGCTTGAAATGTCTTTTTATGTTGTACATTTGAATTTTTAAGTGTGTTTCTATCAGATGTTATTTCTTTCCTAGATGTGGTAACAAATTCTTTACTAGAACCTTACGGAGGATTTGTCTGTTGACATTGATCATGTTTTTGTGTAGCCTATGCTTGCTTAATGAGGTGCATATATGTAGTTGGGTTTACCGCTATATCTATCAATACATAAGGTATTATATTTGAGTTCAGAGTGATTGATCTATTTTTTTTTGGACCTATTTCAGTTATCCGGGTCTCTTTTCTTTCTCCTCTCTCTTCCTCACCTACAGATGGAATCCTTAAATTTCAATTAATATTTGTATAGTTTAGCCTGTTGTGAAGGACTATAAGGCATTTTTTCCACGTGATGCATTTCCCAAGGAAACCCACTAGGAACTTACCCTCATTCCAAGGATGGTCCCCAGAATAAACTGGATTTTGTAGAAGCTCAAAGTCTTGTCATGTCACTTACAGGAACAGAACCTGGGTGGAGACTCGAGAGGACCCAATTGAACAAATTGTCATTTATATGTAATAATATTGATATATTGAGAATAAAAATCCCCTTTTTCCAAAAAATGTTATGCTATTGGACATTAAAATAATGTATGCCAAGACTTTCATACTGGACAAAAGCTAAAATGCATAGCTTGTCAATCCTAGGGGCAAGGGTTACAACATGATTCACTTTACCATCAATATTATAATATTTGTAATCTAATTTAGTTTCATTATTAATATTATAATAACTAATGTTGGTTTTAAATAGTGTTAAGAATGCAAAAAATAAAGATGAGAATGTCAATATTAAAATACATTAGATAAAGAAAAAACAAAACAAAAAAACAAAAAACAAAAAAAAAAAAAAAACAAAAACAAAAACAAAAACAAAACAAAACAAAACAAAACAAAAAAAAACAACAACAACAACAACAACAAAACAAAAAACATATATATTTAAAAGAAGGAATAAGAAGAAAACATTAAGCACATATCACTAGGTAATGTATGGGTAATGATAATGAAGCTTAAAAAGAAAGGGGTCTTCTTGATGCTTAAGAGATTCATTTCTAACATTCAAATCCATAAAGAAAGGTGTAATGAGCATGATGTTATGGGAGTCATTAAGTTTCTAACATTTCATTTATGTGATCTTGGAATTTATCCATGTGGTCGCTTCCTAGTAGTGTTGGAGGATTAGGTGTAATAGGAAAGAAACTTGGTGTACATTAATCTCTAATATACCCTTTGGTAAGCTACCAACAAAGGTGTAACATTACCTAGAAGAATATAGCTAAGCATATTTTTTACTGATAAGCCCTAAGTGTCTAGAGAGAACTAAGTGAACCTTTGAAGAAATAAAATAATATCTCTGATCTCACAATAGGGGGAGCATTTGAATACTAATATCCTCAATCTTAGGTCGAAATGCTTAGATATGGCATATGCAATGTTCTCGAAGAATATGGTGATATATCTCAATCTAAGTTTATTAGGAGCAAACTCTAAGCTTAGTGAGAAGTTTTGTCATGTTGTAAGATAAGTAGAGTTTTGAAAATTTAATTAGCCTTTATAGGGAAAGAAAAAAAATATATCTTTTACCATATTTAATTTTTACTATTTTATTCATTTTTAATGCACACTAATATTAAGTTAATTCACAAATAAATTTTAACTTTTTATTATTATAATTTTAAAAATTTAATCAGTGCTTATGGTTAGCTTAGTTGGTTGAATACCTCTCATTAGAATGCCTTTACTACTGAAAGGTCACGAGTAGATCCCCTGGTAGAAACATTTCATGGATGTAGTATTCATCGATCTCCAAAAGATATAAACTACATAAAAAATAATTTTAAATTTTAAACAAATAATATTTAATATTTGTAATAAGTATAAATTTATTTATCATAAATATAAAATGATTTATAATACAAAAATAAGATAAGAAATTTTATGAACCTAATCACTATTATTATTATCTTCATTGGTTGAAGATGGTATAAAAAATTCGTTTTCCATGATAGCTCAAAACACTCTTCCTATAGCCATTTGATTTTTTTTAATCCATCTTTTTTTTAAGATCAGCGATTTCGTTAAAAACAAAAAAATAGGTGCAATTACTAGGGAGGAACTTGGATGTGTGGTGAATAAAGGTATATTTAATTTGGAACCATAAAACACTAAGTTGTACAACCCATGATTACGGGGTTTTAGGAATCCTTAGAATGTTTTAGTGATCTATAAATGGAAATGGAAATGGTATGACACCTGTAATTATGAACCTAATCATTATTATTATTATCTTCGTTGGTTGAATATGGTATAAAAAAATTGTTTTCCATGATAGTGCAAAACACCCTTCCTATAGCCATTTGATTTTTTTTAATCAATCCCTTTTTTTTAAGATCAACGATTTCATTAAAAAAAAATAGGCACGATTACTAGGGAGGAACTTGGATTTGTGGTGAATAAAGGTCTATTTAATTCAGAACCATAAAACACTAGGGTGTACAACCCATGATTATGGGGTTTTAGGAATCCTAAGAATGTTTAAGAGACTAAAAATGGAAATGGAAATGGTACGACACCGTAATTTCATCAACATTGCCGAAATCAAGGCAACGCAGAAAAAGGATGCGGCAAGACGTTGAGAAAAATGTCAAGAGAATGTATGAACGTTTGTCTATTCAAAACAACAATTTTGTCTCGGATTTTCTTTATTGTCGTGAAATATCATCATGAGTCATCATGTCAATCACTGATTGTATTAATAGAATTAATGGTGTTGTGGGAATTCCAATGAGAACCAGAATCACAGAGCAAACAACCCATGCCCTCCGTCACCTCCACCATATTTAAGTGACCATGATTATTGGTACAACCCTCCCTCAAAGGAGGGCTTTGTTGTCAGAGATCTTGAAGGTGGAACAACGAAATGGGGGGAGAAATATAAAGGATTTGATGATCTCAGACGAGAAAAATAAAATCCCCAGGGAGTTAGGACAGAGTACATCTTCCTGCCTCCAAACAGTGTTGCTCCGCTTGCTCAAGTCTCCACCAGCAAAAACCGAGGTATATTTGGGTTGAAATGTTAAGCATCAGATTGACTTATCTCTTTTTTGAAAAAAAATCCATTATAGATTCTTTTGGAAAAACTTTCCATTAGAAAAGTTTTTGGATATGTTGATATTTTTAGTAAATTTGATTCGTAAACCTCCACCAAGAATTTAAAGGAAAAAAATATTAACAAGAAACCATTGGCAAATGATCATCGACAAATTTGACTTAGATATTACTAAATTTGTCCATGGACGATGTTGATACATGCTAAATTTCCATAAATTTTGACTCTATCGGTTTCAGTTTCACTAATTATTGTGTAAACTTTTCAAGTTATGTGAGAACATTTACATTTATGCATAACCATGGCACGGTGAATTGAGTCGATCTATGGAGAATTTTGTAAATTTCATGTTGCAGACAGTTTTCTAAAAGTCCTTTTCTACACTATTAATGCCCCTACTTGTGCTCAAAATTTCGACCAGGGCAACTGTATCTTTCTGATCCACTAGAATTTAACTAGGTCTTAATTTACTATCCGTTTCCACATTCTTTAAATGTGTCGAAATTCTGGTCAATCCTGCAATTTATCCGATGCAGTTTGGTCACATTCGCCCTTCCATGAAATATCTCTGACACTTCTAAAATATTTACAAATGTTTGTTTGGAGTAGTTAGTTTAGTCTATGATGTATTTTTCATGTTTAAACTCATGTAGATAAAATAAAGCGACCTATTAAGGAGGAAGTTGTTGCTGTGAAACCTTACTAGCACAGGTTTTTTCAACAAACCTTTTCCAAATCACAAGCGCTTGGAGGGCACATGAGCCACCATATCGAAGGTAAAAACATTGCTCCTATGAATGATATTTTTGTGGTTGAGTTTACCAAGGAAATGATCGAATGTTTATAGCCAATGCAGTTTGTGTGGATGGATGGATTTCAGAAGAATGCAAAGAATCCAAAAGATTAAGATGAATATGTGCATGCATGAGGTTTTGATTCTAATATAGCAAAATGTCTCTTTCAATCAAGATTCATCACATGTCCCCTCTAGCCAAGATTCATCTTAATCTAAGAGGTGTACATTTACAAAATTATATATATTTCTTTCGCATTGAGCATGTAGAAAGGCAAGACGAGAAGTTGGATGATGCACTAAATATTATATATTCAAAAGTAGCAGTGTTTCAATCTATGTGGTAAGCCATCTATTTTTAGTTTTTCTCTTTTTAAAATATTTTACATACTTCAATATGATAGAAACTTTTCTTTTTTTCATTGAAATGGGAAGCCAAAACATAGGTTCTCTATCACAAATTCAACCACAATGGTCATATCCTACTCTGGTTCAAGCTTCGTTTATAGCACTTCGGGCCAATAAGGACTACCATATAATCATACCCCACCTCCATTTAGGCAGAACCAGCCATATATTATTCCAATGATAGCCTAGGATAGGAACCAAGACCCTCAACCTCATCATCAGCCTCAGTTTGTGCATTCGGATCCAAACTCAGGCGTTGGAGAAAGCATGCAAAGAAACTCTCCCTATTCATTCATATAAAGCATGTCATCATCGTCATCATCACCTATAGCTCTCACGGAAGGGGGATTCAATCTTAACTTTCAATCCTGACATTGTGATTTAGGAATGGGTATGTTACTTCAAATCGATTAGGGGGCCTCCTCTCTAATGCACGAGCCTTGATCTGGACTTATAGAGGAACGCAACATAACATAGATACAAAAATAAACACCGAGATGCACAAGAAATAAAAATTCATTTCATTAATATCAAAGAACTGAAATATGCTTACATGCATAATGGAAATAAACTAGCTCGAGCGATGGTAGCTTATCTCTGAGAAGAGATGTCGCGACTACATGCCTCTGAACTATGTTACAGTGAGGCTTGGTGGCCTTTTTATCATTGAGAAATAAGAATAAACCCTAAACATCCAAAAACCTAACCGAGATGAAGCGCCAAAATCTTGATGACCCCATCGGGGTAAGTTGGAAAGTCAACTTCCTAGGGTCGTAACTTTGGTATAAGATCTCAGTTTAGCTATCATAATACCTTGTTTCGAAGATCTTGAAGAGGAGTCTAAAATAATAATAGGAGATTAGTTTGGAACTTTTCTGGTTTCTCCATTTTCCCTAAAAACATCTTTTAGTCCCTTAAAATGGATTTGGAAGTTTAAGACCACAAAAACTACTAAAAATAGTAAGTTCTGCTACAATTAAGGAAACTAAAAAGAAACAACGATGGGGGCCCAAATGGAATAAGCAGGTGGCCACCAATATCCACCTAGAGCAGTCCTCCCCCCTTAGGAAGCAATGGTCCCCATTGCGTGTTAGAAAATTATATATTACAGAGCAATGGAACACATAAAATATTGCAGAAAATATAAACACATAAAACAAGAGAGACACAGATATATGTGGTTCACCCAATTTGGGCTACATCCACGGAGAAATAGCCAGTCCTTCTTTATTATATTATCCAGCAAACTGAAGAGATACAACCTACAGCAAATCCACTGTAACACCCTCTTCGCTCTCAATCTCCTCTCTCTTCCTCACTCAGAATACAGATGTGCATAGACGCAATACAATTCCCTCATATATAGTGAGGGGTTGCCTTCTAGGGCAAAAAACCCTAAATTAAACATAAATTCTACCGTCAGATCATCCACCTAATGAACGGCCCAGATTGACTAGAAATTACTAGATTTTTACAAGGCAATTTTACATCTATTTTTAGCTTTGGGGGCGCTGCCCCCGAACACCCGCCAGGGGACCGCTGGCCCCCAGACCCCCCAACTGGGGGGGATTAGCCCCCCTGCGTGGAGGGGTGTACAGTCTTCCTGGGGTATACATCCGGCTGAAACATTTGAATACAGAAGATAATCAGGCCCCACATCCAACAATCTCCCTCTTGGAGACTGATTATAGCAACTCCACCGCTGCTTCATTTGCTAGACAATAACTCAACTTTGGACCTGACTATTTCTCATCTCCTTCATCATACTTGAAGACCAATTGAAACTGAGCAGATTCTCAGTTTCTCCCTGGTTACAACTTTTGTTAACATATCTGTAGGATTCTGGCTAGTGTGTATCTTTTCCAGCTTCAACTATCCATCTTCCAATGCTAACCGTATGAAATGGTAATTGAGTTGTATATGTTTAGTCTTGGGATGAAATGCAGAGTTCTTTGCAAGATGTATGGCACTCAAGTTGTCACTGTATAACCTGCCCAACTCCTACTTCTTACCCAATTCATCCAGAAACCTTTGTAACCAAATCATTTCTTTACTAGCCTCTGTAGCAGCAACATACTCTGCTTCTGTTGTTGAAAGTGCAACAACACTTTGGATTTTTGAAACCCAACTGACAGCTGTTCCACCTACAGTAAACACATACCCTGTTGTGATCCTCCTGTTATCTCTATCACCTTCCATATATGCATCAACATATCCCTGTAGAGCAATGTTTGAACCACCAAAGCATAATGTTTGATTTGCGGTACCTCCCAAATACCTGAGAATCCACTTCACTGCCATCCAATGTTCTTTTCCTGGATTGTTCATGTACCTGCTTACAACTCCCACTGCATGTGCAATATCAGGCCTTGTGCAGACCATTGCATACATTAAGCTTCCAATTGCTGAGCATATGGAACTTTAGACATATGGGCCATTTCTTCCTGAGTCTTGGGACATGCCTCCTTACTTAATTTGAAATGGCTAGCCAAAGGTATACTAACTGGTTTTGCATTTTTCATATTAAACCTTTTCAACACCTTTTCTATGTACTCACTTTGAGACAATGTTAATTTGCGATTCTTCCTGTCTCTAGTTATTCTCATACCTAGGATTTGTTTTGCAGCACGCAAATCCTTCATTGCAAATGAGTTTGCCAATTTCCTTTTGAGCACATTTATTTCCTGCATGTTAGAACCTGCAACAAGCATGTCATCTACATACAATAACAATATAATATAGCTGCCATCATTTTTCCTTTTGAGATAAACACAATGATCAGAGTGACATCTAGTATAACCTTGTTCAGACATAAACCTGTCAAATTTTAGATACCACTGCCTTGGAGCCTGTTTTAAGCCATACAAGCTCTTCTTCAACCTACACACTAGTTTCTCCTTCCCTTTTACCTCATATCCTTGTGGCTTTTGCATATATATCTCTTCCTCCAAATCCCCATGGAGAAAGGTTGTCTTTACATCTAACTGCTCAAGATGCAAATCTTCAGCTGCTACTAGACTTAAAATAGTTCTTATTGAAGTCATTTTAACAATAGGGGAAAATATTTCATCAAAATCAATGCCTTTCTTCTGTGCAAACCCCTTCACCACAAGTCTAGCTTTGTACCTCTATTTTCCTCCATCTTCTTCCTTTAGCTTGTAAACCCATTTATTCTGTAACGTTGTTTTACCTGCAGGCAACCTAACTAAGTCCCAAGTCTGGTTATGTGCTAAGGAGTCCATCTCTTCTTTCATGGCTTGCTCCCACTTCTTCCTGGTTTCTACCTGCACTGCTTCTTCATAACATTCTGGTTCACCAGAATCAGTCAACAATACATAATATAATGAAGGAGAGTATCGTTCAGGGGATCTACTTATCCTGGTAGATCTTCTAACACCACTTTCAGGTGTTTGAAGTGCTTGTTGCTGTTGTGGTTGTTGTTATGGCTATTGATCCTTATGATTTTCAAGCACCATCACTTTTCATGTGATATCGGCAAGCACTGTGTATTCTCTATTTTCTTTTTCTTGTTTCTTTTCCTGCAATTGATTCTTATACAAGACCTTTTCATTGAATATTACATCTCCGCTCCTAATGATTTTGTGATTTTCATAATCATATAAGCGATAACCAAAATCATTAACACCATATCCAATAAAGGTACATTTCTTTGATTTTGCCTCAAGATTTGTTCTATTTTCTTTGTTAATGTGGACAAAGGCTTCACAACCAAAAGTCTTTAAAAATAAGTAGTTTACCTTTTTACCTGTCCATGCCTCTTCTGGAATACCACCATCCAAGGAACTTGAAGGCCCTCTGTCTATTATATAAACATCAGTATCTACAACATGTGCCCAAAATTGTAAAGGCAATCCTGCATGCAATCTCATGCACCTTGCACACTCCATGATTGTCCTGTTCATCCTTTCTGACACACCATTTTCTTGTGGTGTTCCTGGAACTGTCTTCTCTCTGCGAATTTCATTCTCTAAATAGTACCTATCAAACTCTTTGCTGCAATATTCACCTCCATTATCTGATCTGAGACACTTCAACCTTTTCCATGTTTCATTTTCAACCAAGATTTCCATTTCTTGAAAGTATCAAATACATCAGATTTATTTCGAATACAATAAATCCAGGTTTTTCTGGTTGCATCATCAATAAAAGTAACATAATAATGAAAGCCACCAAGATATGATACCTGAGCAGGTCCCCATACATCTGTATGCACAAGCTCTAATTTTTCACATCTGTATGCACAAGCTCTAATTTTTCACTCTTCTTTTCTTTCCCAACTCTAAGGAATCTGACTCTCTTCTGTTTTCCATAAACACAATTCTCACAAAATTTTAAATCAACATGCTTCAAACCTAGCAACAAATTTCTTGAGTGAAGAATCTGCATCCCCTTCTCACTCATGTTCCCGAGCCTATGATGCCACAATGTTGTATCTTCTCCTATAAAGGTTAAAGCATTAACAAAATTAGAAATACCATTGCATAAATACAATGTACCAACCTTTTCTCCTTTCACTATTACCAAGGATCCTTTAGTGACCTTCCAGGTTTTATCTGTGAAAGTAGTTACGCAACCTTCACCTCCCAATTGCCCTGTTGAAATCAAATTTTTCTTCAGATCTGGAACATGCCTTATCTCCTTCAATAGCCACTGATTTCCATTTTGTTGTTTTATGAAAACTATACCCATTCGAACGATTTTACAAGGTTTATCATCACCCAATCGAACTTGTCCAAAATCTCCTTGAACATAATCATGAAAATGTTTCTTATCAGGTGTGGCATGGAATGAGGCCCCTGAATCTACCACCCAGGCATCAATAATATTTTCTAATGAAAGAATCAAAGCATCTTGCAACAATTCACCTGTTACATTCGCTTCATGATTAGTTTCTTGCTGTGTATCTCCTTCTTTTCCCTTCCGAGACTTGCAATCTTTCTTCAGGTGTCCTTTCTTCCCGCATTTGCAGCACACTATCCCCGATCTGGACTTGGATCTACCTTTTCTTGACTTACTGCGATATCTTGAGTTGTTTCCTCTTTCTATTTTTCTTCCCCTAGTCTCTGCAGTCAAAGCATTACATGATGTCTCACTGGAGCTTTTCCGTCGCATTTCCTTGCTAAGGATTGCACCAACAACATCATCAAACTTTAAAGTACTAGATCCAGAGACAGAGTTACTAACGGCCATAACTAAACCATTCCAACTTTCTAGCAATGAGCACAGAAATAACAGAGCCCTAACTTCATCATCAAAATTTACCCCTACAGAACTTAACTGACTTGTAACTGTATTAAAATCATTTAAATGATATGCAACAGATCCACCTTCTGACATCTTCATATTAAATAAACGCTTCATAAGAAATACCTTATTTGAGGCCGAGGGTTTTTCATACAGTTTGGCCAATGTCGACATTAAACCCTGTGTTGTTGTTTCCTTTGAAATATTAAACGCTACCGATGCCGCTAGGCACAGCCGTATTGTTCCAAGTGCCTTTCTGTCCAGAATATCCCATTCTGTGTCTGTCATACTCATCGGCTTCTTTGTCTTTCCACTCAATGGTAGGTACAGATCTCTCTGACATAGATAATATTCCATCTGCATCTTCCACAGTTGGTAGTTTTGGCCGTTGAATTTTTTGACCCTAAACCTACCATCTTCTGCCATTGCTCCCACTCGAACCAAGAACCCTTCTATCCTGCGAGTTTATTAGCCAAATATACCTTTGGCTCTGATACCAATTGTTAGAAAATTATATATTACAGAGAAATGGAACACATAAAATATTGCAGAAAATATAAACATAGAAAACACATAAAACAAGAGAGACACAAATATACGTGGTTCACCCAGTTTGGGCTACATCCACAGAGAAACAGTTAGTCCTTCTTTATTATATTATCCAACAAACTGAAGAGATACAACCTACAGTAGATCTATTGTAACACCCTCTTCGCTCTCAATCTCCTCTCTCTTCCTCACTCAGAATACAGATGTGCATAGACACAATACAATTCTCTCATATATAGTGAGAGGTTGACTTCTAGGGCAAAAAACCCTAAGTTAAACATAACTTCTACCATCATATCATCTGCTTAATGAACGGCCCAAGTTGACTAGAAATTACTAGACTTTTACAAGGAAATTTTACATCTATTATTAGCTTCGGGGACGCTGCCCCGAACCCCCACCGGGGGACCGCTGACCCCCGGACCCCCGTGGGGGGGACAAGTCCCCCCTACACCCCCCCACGTGGAGGGGTGTACAGTCTTCCTGGGGTATACATCCAGCTGAAAGCTTTGAATACAGAAGATAATCAGGCTCCACACCCAACATTGCGTTGAGTGCCTCTATGAGATGGGAAACTTCTATTGAACTTAGTCCCTAGTGAGCCACTTGCCTTGGTACAAGAGTTGGCCAGCTTTGGCAACCTGATACAATTGGATCTCTTGCAAGCGAGTGTTCTTGATTTGTGTTTCCATGATCCAGTCAGTTGTGGAATGTTCCGTGCAGTTTAGGTTTAGCTCTGTTGGTGTGAGTTATTCTGCAATGTTTGATGTGTCCAGTAATGGTAGAAAGTATGGTCGAAGGCAGTCCACATTGAACATTGGGTGCAGGCCAAGGAATGGGGGAATGTTGATCTCAAAATAATTGTCTCCCGCAGCCTTAGTGATGGTGTAAGGCCCATATCAGAGTGAGCAAAGCTTTGTGGTGGGCCCTAGTGAGACACTCCTTCTGCAAATGTAACCAAACTTTGTCGCCCACCTGGAACCTGTGTGGCACACGGTGTTGATCATGACGCTTCTTGTACTTAGCGTTGGCTCTTTCCAATATGTCATGGACCTACTGGCGCATGTGCTAAATTCACTCAATGAAGTTGTTATCCCTGTCAGCTTCTGCCTAGACACGAGCCGAATCTACCTTAGTAGCTGCAAATTGTATCACTAGTACAAAATGGCTAATCAGTTACTAAAAAAATGACTAAATTTTGCATATAAATGACCATTTTTCAGTCAGTGACCAATAGTGGGTAATTTACAGTATCTTATAACACGGCCAACTTTTAGTCATATTTAGCTTAGTCATTAATTAGGTGTCTCAAATTTATCATCTAGTAGTATATTTAGTCATAAATTTGGTTGTTAATTTAGTCATTGATTTAGTCATTCATTGCCACAATTAATGATCAAATACACAACAAAATATACTACTATATGATCACCCGATAAAAGCAATTAAGGACCAAATAAATATGATCAAAATGTTGGTCGTGTTATAAGATATTGTAAATTAGCTACTAATAGTCATATATATGCAAATTTTAGTCATCGTTTGAAACAAATTAATGACCACAGAAATATAACTAAATTTTGGTCATGTTATAAGATATTGTAAATTAGCTACTAAACGTCGTACATATGAAAAATTTAGTCGTCATTTGTAATCACAAATTTATCATTTACAGTAATCATTCATCTTTTTTTGTAGTTTCATATTCATTATATAAACGACTGATTTAGTAGTTTATATTCATTTCATTTACTTTCATTAATAATCATTATAAACAACTAATTTAGTTGTATATTCATTTTATTTGTGTTCATATTTAATCAATATAGGCTACTAATTTAGTAGTTTAGATAGATTTTATGTGTTTATTATTAATCAACATAAATTAATTAAAATGATTTTGTGACTAAATTAAAAAAAAAAAAAAAAAAAAAAATGTCATACAATATGCATATTCATCTAATATGAAAGCTCAAAGTTACATATGTTAATGACAATACTAAATAATATCAAATACAACTACAGATAATCTCAACCACATAAATTATATTATATGAAATGTCAAGTATTAGAATATGAATTTCCAACTTAATATTGGTTGGACTACATTTATGCATGAAATATTGTTTCATTGCAGGGGAATTCACCAACTCTAAATACTTGACCATCAGTTTGGATTTCATGTGGGATATTGTATTTAAGGGTATCACTAGACCGGTTCTCTTCTGTCTCTCTTTCTACATTTTTTGCTCTAGTGTTATTGTTATCCTCTTTTTTCAATTCTTGCTTCTTATCATCAATACTGAATTCCTCTTCTAAAAATGAAGGAAGATACAATTCAAATTACAAGGCATGAAAGACAATGAACATTGTAATATAAAATAAAGTAGACTATAAAGGATTTATACGACATATACCTCAACACCAACAATGCCAATGTCATTTTTTCCCAAAAAAGCAAGAAGCTCGAATAAGTTTCCTTTAGTTGGGTGATAGTGGCCACCATGTGGCCAGATGACCTATATAAACAAAGCAAATAAAACATCTCCATAGAAAAGAACGCCTTAGGAACTTAATATTTAACCTTCAAGAACATCTCAACATAAAGAAGTACCATTTTCCTAGATCCATCAGTTCTCCAAAGAATACAATAAAATAACCCCTCGACAACTTCCTTATTAGAAATAGCAATAAGTTGTTGAGATCCACTTACTTATCCTAGAATAATTAATCAAATATCCAAGGAAAACAAATTCAAAACTGTTCTTATGTAACCAAATCCATTAGACAAGCCAACAATGTTAAAATATTATAGTTACCCACTTGAGTATGAAGAAGGACCCAAAACTCCAACCAAGCAACGCATCCAATTCAAGGTAGATTCATGTGATGCCCCCAATAGACAACAGATTAATCAATCATTATGTAGGCTCAACGAGTTAACATAATAAAAATCCATATGTATAATGTAGAAAAAACTAGAGTTAATATTACTACAAATGTATAATGAAGCAGAAGTGGTGGAAACCATAACATACCTGTAAAATTGAGCTCTTGAACTTCTTTAATTGCTTCACTCTTCTGACATAGGTCAGAAAAATCCTTGTAAACAATTCCTTCTTTCTGAGTCCAACTTTCAAGGGATTGATGGGTTGGAACAACAAGAGCCACATAGTAACTATAATGGTGACCAGTTGTTGTATTTCCCACATTAACACAACCATTATAATGTCTAGATTAGAATTAAACACAATTATCTACAAATATGCAATCATAGACAAATCATCACAGGTATCCATAACTCTTGATCAAAATTTGCTCATGTGTCTAATTTTACAACTACTTTCATTCATTCTACACTAACATCAAAGATCTTCCTCTTCAATAGAGAAACATGAGCTACACCAGAACAAGGAAAGCTATGATTTAATTATTAAAACAAAAAAAATATTATTGAAGAAAAAGTGCATAAACCTTAAATCCAGTAGGGTTGGGGCTCTCTAAGAAGCCTTCTTATGATGCTAAATTCACCTTAACACCTTTTGAATCACTATTTCGAATAACATAACCTCTAAGCTTAATATATGTAGTAATGCAAGTTTATTTTTCAAAGAAATTCAGTGGAAATTCTAGGTTGATCCTAGGACCTATTTTTTTTAGCTGCTCTGAATTAATACTACAATCATGTCTTAGTAACTCCAATCCTCGAGTTTCACTACCCATTCCAAATGAGAATATCTACAAACTACCATCATCACGTAAAAAAAAATGTTGTCCTTAGAGAGAAACTTGCAAGCTGTAGTGCCAACCCATGGAGAAGATGAATTTTCAAACAATGGCAGAAGTTGTGTAGACAAATTTTTAGGACCAAGCAACACAGTGAGTGGAGAGTTCAACTTTAAACTAGACAGGCAGACAAAAAAACCCACTACCATCAAGCAACTCCTTCCAGTGATGTAGCCCAGCAGGCCTTAACTGACCATCTTGGTCACCCTCAAGAACACTTGATACTTCATTAATAGATGTGCCTTTCAGATTCAATTATCCAATCAAAGTTGAACTATCATGATAAGAGGGGAAAAGTAATGTGTAGGCTACTATGAAACACAGATATACCTTTTGACTGCACAAATCTAATCGGTATATTCTTTGTCACAACTTGAGCTCCAGTGTAACTTGCTACTCCTATTTGTTACCTATACAACATCCCATGCCGTGACAGTACTATAAGAACTAGTCGGCCACGTAAGATGGGCACCAATACTGCATCTATGATCGAATCTTCCAATAATGTAAAATAATGCATAGGGCTAATGTTGCCTTGGGACAGGTCATAGATCTTCACAAACTTGTTAGTGACCACCATGAATTGAACCTGAGAACCAGGAATTCAAGCTATTTGTCGGATGTAGGAAACTTATAAAGCAACCTCAATTGCAAGATAGTTTGTTATTTCCCCTAGAGAACTGAAAGTGAAAATTTGGCATTCTTCATACCCAACTACAACGAAATAGTTCTCATTTGCAAGGTTTAAAAAAGATGAGATAGTGCATAGCGAATTGAATTTCTGAAAGAGGCTTAGCATTAGTCTTGTCTATTGTCACAGGCACAACAGTTGGTTGTCCAATAAGTTTCTTCACATTAAATATTGTTACGTTGTCACCTTCTCCTACTGCAAGCTTGCCTCTGCTATTAATAGTGAGCATAGATTTGGCAATAGTGCCACTAGAAAGATGTGATTTAAGTTCCCTTGAATAATAATATTATGTTTTAATCTTCATGTCCAGAGATCCATTTTCATATGCATTCCTTAATTGCAAAAGATCTAAATTGTAAGAAAAAACCTTTTCATCACCCAAAACTATCCTCTCTTCTTTTTATAATACTGAATGACTAGCCACATTAATACTAGGTACAAGTTTTCTACATAACATCAAAACATGGTCTTCAATATCCATATACATATCCATAAAAAGTGATAGAAACCCATCCTCTTCCTCTTTACGAATAGATATCTTGAATGGTTTCTCATTCTCCATGCAACCATCATCCTCAATATCTGAGTCACTATTAGATGGCTGGAGATGGTCCCTCTCATCTGGAAGAGGCAAGAATGGTTCAACATTGCTAGCATCTTTCAATGATGTAGTTCTAGAAGAAACATACTTGTGAGGCTTCAAGTAGATACGGCTTGTCCCTCTTACTCCTCCTACTCCACAATGACAGAAGAAACAGCTTAAATGAGAGTAAACAACTCGATGACCCCAATGGCACAACCTTGCACAAATAGAAGAACACCCTTTAGAAACAGTCAGATCACATGTGTAGTAGAAGTACCAATGTTGTTCCATAAATTTTCTCCCACTAGATGTGAATATACAAACTTTTGATGCAAGTGATTATTCATTGTTACTCTCGTCATCATCTTCTTTATCCATACTAGCCAATTCTCCATGAGATGTGCCATCGTCCTCATCATCCTCTACTGATGTGGCATCAAACTCAATTGTAGTAGAATGAACTCCCTAATTGACTGGATTGACCAAAGCCTCTGAGTTCTTTCTATGAACATTAGAATTCAACTTACAGTTAGTAGAATCATTTCTAGAACTGGTGTTTGATTGAGGCTTCTCTATTGATTTTTCATAAACATGCTTGTTAGCACCATATGCACCCAATGCAGAAACCAGAAAAGCCAAGATGAACTTCAAACCTTCAAGGTGGGTTTCATCAACAAACAACTTGACCACCATATCAATTTCTCTCTTGATCAGAGGCTTTATTATCGGCTCACCATTTGCCAACTGAACCACACAGTTGAAATACGCTTTCACAGTAGGAACATCAAATGACAAGAATTCCTTCTCTAAGCCCACAAGCAATGCATCAAAAATGTGATCACATAGTTCTCTTGATTTTGAATCAGATGGAGGTAGAACCAAATCATTTATGAAAGCAACAACAAAATCTTATTGAATTAGAGACTCATGTTGTCAAATTACCCACATCTGATTGAATAGTACATCCTAGTAGCTTTTTTTCCATCCATGTAGACAAATAAGATGAATCCATCAATAATAACTTTTCTTGCAAGGTGTGCTTCAGGTTAATATAACTCAAATCACATGTTAAAGGATCAATAAATAGTTGTAGCACCTTTGTATTTATTGATTCATTATGGCATCCATCCAATGCATCAATTAAAATTAAAAAGTTACCATGGTCTCCAAGAAAATCTTGGAACTTATTGGATTGGTTCAACATCGATGAGTCCTTAGTGTTCCCACATAAAACTTAAGCAAAATGACTTTACTAGAATTTGTTCTCAAGCATTCTAGCATATCAATTTCATTTGTAAGTAGATTCTCTTTGATAAATAATTTAATCTCCTTACTTGAGTTTATTTCTTTTACTAGACTTTCCATGTGCTTTAGCAAAAATAGATCACGATAAATACATCTCTCTTCCATACAGGGAATTAAATTATTGAACAAGACTCTACATCTGTCATGTATACCCTCAAATAACTTGTAGAAATAATCGTCATTATGATGTCAAGAAAACTATTGAAAATTTCTTCATCCACCTCAATCCCACCTAATGCATCCCTTTCTCTGAAAAAATTCTCAGTTATACACAAAAATCCCTCAACAGAAAGGGTAGAAGAGACCGTGGTTACACTCCCTGAATGAACATGCGATGGGAAACCATGCAACGAGGAGCTCAGAAAAGTTTGTTCAAATTCCCTATGTTTTCTTTGCTAACAACTCCTTTTAACTTTGCTCATTACTTGAGTTTATTTCTTTTACTAGACTTTCCATGTGCTTTAGCAAAAATAGATCACGATAAATACATCTCTCTTCCATACAGGGAATTAAATTATTGAACAAGACTCTACATCTGTCATGTATACCCTCAAATAACTTGTAGAAATAATCGTCATTATGATGTCAAGAAAACTATTGAAAATTTCTTCATCCACCTCAATCCCACCTAATGCATCCCTTTCTCTGAAAAAATTCTCAGTTATACACAAAAATCCCTCAACAGAAAGGGTAGAAGAGACCATGGTTACACTCCCTGAATGAACATGCGATGGGAAACCATGCAACGAGGAGCTCAGAAAAGTTTGTTCAAATTCCCTATGTTTTCTTTGCTAACAACTCCTTTTAACTTTGTCAGGACACCAAGTATAGACTCTATAAGCTTAAAACTAGCTCCTAGCTTCCCCAACAACTCTTCCTGGTTTGACTTGTCCAAACCTGCCTGAAGCAACAAATTTAGTGAAAATTGTGCATTGCCTTCACATCCTTTTCCATCAAGAACAAAAAGTACATCTTTTCTCATTGCCCCCACATGCATGCTCAAAATGGATGTCAAAATTTTCAGAAAAAAGGCTTGCTTTTCCATCCTCCAATACATGAAAAACTAACTGCTCACAAAGTGTAATTAATGAAGTATATTTAGACATCTGCTCTATCCAAAAAGCATCCTCTCTTGAAACTGGGCTCTTTCTCAGAGACACTTTTCACAGACCAACCCCTTTCCTTTACACTGTGTTCTTTGTATAACGTTTGAAGCTGAGACAATATATCTACAACAATATTTTCTAGCTGTGATAGATCCTCTATATGGCCAAAATTAAGGTTATGGCGCAGAATTCAGTTAAAACTAATGAATTATTCAATTCCAAACAACTTGTCTTTTCCCAATTTAGCACTCCATGGAAAAGCAACAACTTCCTTAACATCAATATCAAATAGAGTGACCCATCCAAGTACAAAACAATATCTTTCAAGCATAAGCGCGTGCACTTGGGAGGCTTCCCTACTCTGCCACACGTCCAAAATATGACAAATAACCGAATTGAAATCAAACCAATTTAAACCCATATCTTAAAGAACTTTGTGTTCTATAATACCCCAATTATGAACCCCACTAACATCAATTAGTTGTTGAAAGATGCCAACCATTCCATGTTCTTCTGTGACTCCCTCATTCACATTTATAACGCTTCGAACCACATGATATACCCATAATTCCAAGCAGCCTATTCCTGTGTGCAGTTGAAAGGTGCCTCCTTGTGTGATTTGTACTAACTTATTTCTTATATTGAACATCATCCAGGATGGGAAGGTGGTGGAGTGGAGAATAATATGCAAAGAATCAACATCAATCTTGAAATGAGTAAAGACAAGCAAAGTAATTGCAGGTTGTTGAGTTCTAATGGAGGAAAACTTACATTGCTAAGGTTAGAAAAAATATTCTCTGCCATTTTGATTTTTTGAACCACATTCAAAAAATGAAAAGCCATGAGAAGAACTTCCAAATGAAATAGGGATCGAAGACTTGCACAAAATTCTTGCATATTTAAGCACACTGAATATGTAGCTTTCACTTTCTCAACAATAAAACTTGTGTAGCCTCTGCAGATTTTAAATCTCAAAGAGTCATCACCCAAACTGGACCATGTGGATTTCCTTATAATAAGAATGTCAGCTACAAGAACAAGAGCATCATCAGTATAAACAATCCTCCCATCCTCTACCTTCATAGCTTCATTTACTAGGTGTTCTTCAAGTTTGTTGCATAAGGCACGCCTCATAACAAGTTCATGTAATATGTTAAGGCATGCTTTGTCAAAATGTTCAAGGAAGTGTTTTTTATAAGTCACATATGAAGTACCAGCCCCCTCCATTCTATCATCAACAACTGAAATTTGTGGCTATAACATTTTGTAAAAGAGAACTGACATGCTCTTCATTAAGTTAGTGACAAGCTTCTTTGTAGATAGAAGAATGCCAATCTGAAGAAAAAAATGCACTCTTTAATAAAACTAAGCACTTCAACATCTCATTGTAAAGGTATATTGGAGTCAGAAACACTATCTTTTGTAGGGAAGTGTTGTTCATGTCCATTAGGCGTAGCTACTTTCTTGTTAGCCTTTGAAAACATATCTCTAAAGAGTGCAACATCTTCATGACACTTGCAGACTCTACATCATTTACTCCCAACCCATCCTTTCTAGCAGTTGGCTACAACTTATTCCCCTTGGGCCTTGTTTATATTCCTTTTGCATCCAAAAAACTTTCAATAGCTATTAGAACCTCAAGCCAGTAAATTGCCTGTGGAAATATAACACTTAGTTGATTTCCTTGCTGCACTCACCAATTAAGGCAAAATTTTGTGAGCGAAGTTTATAGGACAAAGCAATAGAAGTTAATTCTAAAACCCCATCTCCTTCATGACCACCCTGACTGGTTTGTTTCCAATGAATTTTTTATAGTTTTGCGATCCACTATCCCAAGAAAATCTCAAAATATTAATAATAACCTCAGGCTTGTAAACCAAATGAAGCTTCTAAACAGTATTATGTCTCTCATTCCTCCACATTCTTCCATCCAAGATGTCTAATAAATTAGCAAGAATAAATGTGTGTATGTTCTCAAAAATGGTATCATCCAAAACCACATCATGAACAAACTGCAAGAAAGTTTCCAAAATAAGTGACAATTTATTATCTAGATTGTTCTCCACATCCACAGGATCATGAATGGTTACTTGATACAACAAAAGCTGTCACCTCTCTAAGGCTGAACTTTCTCATCTTTCTCAAAGTTGACTGAACTTTCTCATCTGAGCTTTCCTCTGTCAACTGAAGAGAACGCAACAATTATCTATAAAGAACCACCACTCACAAGATGTACCCTAGGTGGGTTATTGCATAATGTTGTGCAAGACATATCACATCATTGTCATTCTTCCAAAAAGTAGACCCGTGTAGATCTATTGGTTGTTAAACATCCCAATAACTCAAACCCTTGCAAATCACTCAAGTCCTCAAGTCCTTTGGTTATTTCTTTCACCAAACACTCAGGGCAATACCAATCCCCTTCAAGTAAAAAATCTTTTGAAACACTAACACACATAGAATGATATCTAGTGGGACAATTGTCACAACAAATTAAAGTACCATCCATCCCTCAAAGGCAACAATCATCAGTGTTCAAATTTTCTACAGACATTCTTTTTTCATTTTAGTGGCCTAGTTATAGTTTAATTTGCATTGTAATGTTGTCTTATCTCCACATAATTTACATTTCAACACGCATTTAATTTGAAATGGAGCTTCCATGGTCATTTTTTTAGTGTAGTCTAATTCCTTGTTTTCTTTCGATAAAAGCTTGCATACCCTCCCAGGCCAAAATTAACTGACCACACACCAGGGGATGAGTTAACATTGATATCAATCTCTACATTTGGCTCATCATTTTGCCGCATGTTAATTTATTCCCTTATTTATTCAACTTCCATGAGATCATCACAGAGAAATTATAAAATAGTAAGTTTCATAGGCATTGGTGTGTTGTAGTACTCACCATCCAAAAGCATCAAACAACTAACCTTTTGACCATAGACTTTACTAAAACCTTGCACTGTTAGGTATCTACCAAATAGACTGGCCATGTTATCATGTCTACAAAATTCCAGTCTTGGTGCCTACACAATGAAAATGCAAATTGATTAAACATTGAAAGTTTAACAAGCTTAGAATAATGAATATTGAAACAAAGAAATAAAAATTACCTTTAAGGATCAAACGATGTATGTTAGGTCCCTATACTACTAGTGTAACCCCTTATTGTAACTAGTGAAAACCCCTTATTATATTTTTGTGCCCATGTAGTCCCCATATTGTTATTATTGTGCCCCATAGAAGCCAACTATTATTATTGTTGTGCCCTTACATTATTATTGTTATGTCGGCTCTTATTACATTATGACCCCTTAGACTCTTATACACAAAAAGGAGGTCTTGTCATTTGTATCATCGAAGAATTGTTCATTTGTTTAATGTAAAGGAGGTTACCCCCTCGAAGAAGCTTATTTATAAGGCGTTGATCTATCTTTTCTATCTTTTTGTGAGCCGGTTTCATAACATTTGGTATCAAAGCTTTGGATTCTAGGGTTTCGCTTCTCCAAACAGGTCGTCATGGCATTTTCGCTATAACTTTTTTTTCTGCGACGTTTCATAAGCTTAAAAAACAACCTATTTGATATGAAATCTCTCTGAACCTCGGGTCCGAATTTCAGATCTTTTCTCGCTATATTTTCAGAGATATGATCTGAGGAAGTTAGGGTTTGTGCAAGCTCCAAAATTCCATCTCAAACAGGACAGTGTGACATTTTCGCTATAATTTTTTTTATACGAAGGTTCAAACCCTGAAATTAAAACACATTTGAGCCGAACTACTAGTGCAGCTTGGGCCAGAACTGAAGAGCTTGTTTTGCTATATTTTCAAAGATATAGTCCAAGACATTTAGGGTTTCTGTAGGCTCCCAAATTACATCCCAAACATGTGACTTGGGGAAAATCGTCATAACTTTCTCTCTGAGCATCAGATTGAAATTTTGTAAGAAGCTACAGAAAGAGGACAGACTAGACTTTTCTGTGTATTTTTTTCATGTCTAAAGGTCGAAACAGTAACATGTGGCACTTTGTATAACTTCCCTATACTGAAAAAGTATATAAGTAGGTCATCTTGGGAGATTGGGCATAACTCTTTCTTGGAGAATCCAATTTCGATAAGACTGGTGGCATTGGAAAGAGGACGCAAAGGGATACTGCAACTCACAATTTCAGAGCTTGGAGATCCAAAATTACATATTTGCAGTCGTTTCAAGATCGATCTCCTAAAATCAAGAAAAGGCGATATTTGGAAGTTTGATGGCAAGGATCCGGTAAATTGGATACTACATATGGAATAATATTTTGATCTACATGAGGTGAAACTGTTACAAAAGGTGCATATTTCATCTTTATATTTAGAACCGAATCGATTTTTATGGTATGAAGGTCTTTGTTCTCGTAAACCACTTGTCACGTGGTCAATTTTCACGGAGGAAATGATAGCACATTATGAGGATACAAAGAGAAACACCTTCTTTAGCCAATTGATAAATCTCAAACAAAAGGGTTCAATGGAAGAGCACATTGAGGACTTTCAAAAATTGAATATAAGGGTAAATGATATTCCAGAGAAGCAGAGGATTGATGTCTTCATAGGGACTTTAAAGGATAACATTCAACGTGAGGTTCGCCTTTGGGAACCTAATTCATTAGAGAAGGCATACAGGTTGGCAAGAAAAGTGGAAAGCAAAATTATGGCAACAAGGAAGTATACCCTCACAACTATAAATATGGAAGTGTTGTTTCTCTTAGCCTTCCACAACCTACAATGTTGACACCACAACAATTAGAATAAAAAAGAGCAAAAGGGATTTGTTACAATTGTGATAACAAATACATTAAAGGTCATAAGTGTGCTGAGAAGAAATTATTTTACATAGATTTGGAAGAGGAGTAAGAAAAGGATCAAGAAAAGTCAAAAGAAGAGGATATACACCAGGAACCAACCCTAGAGAAAGAACAAATGAATCTGGCCATATCTTGTACTGCATTGGCAGGAATTACCACTCCTCAAACTCTCAAGATAGAATGACATATCAAGAAGAAGAAGGTTCAAGCAGTGAAATATCAGGAAGAAAAAGATCAAGAAACGTCAAAAGAAAAGGATACTCACCGGGAACCAACCCCAGAGAAAGAAGAAATGAATCCGACCATATCTTGTAATGCATTGGCCGGAATTGCCACTCTTCAAACTATAAAGATAGAAGGACATATCAAGAAGAAAAAGGTAATAGTGTTGATTGATTTGGGTAGTACCCATAATTTTATTCATTGTAAGATAGCCAAGGAATTGAATTGCTTCTTATATCTAGCACGAGAGTATCAAGTTACTGTTGCAAGTGTAGGAACCATAAATTTCTCTGGAAAGTGCCATACATGGGAGAATATGTATTGAATAGCCCAATGATTTCCATTCCAATGGGTGGTGTTGATGTTGTACTAGGAGTCCAATGGCTACAATACTTGGGTACAATAGCTTTTAATTTTAAAGAACTTTTCAAGAAATTTTCTTCAGAAGGAAAGGAGGTTGAATTAAGGGGTATCACAGGGAAACCAAGAAAGATAATCAACTCTAACGTAATGACAAAGCTTCTAAAGAAATAAAAACAAGGCGTAATTTCACAATTATGTTCACTAAAGGTTCCCATGTTTAAATCATCTATTTCTCCAGATCTCCAAAAATTCTTGGACAATCATTCCAAGGTATTTGAGACTCCCAAAGGCCTCCCACCTATTTTTTATCATGATCATGCTATTTATTTTCCAGGAAGTGTTCCTCCAAACATCAGGCCTTACAGATATCCCTTTGCACAAAAGAGTGAAATTGAACATATGGTTGCAAAAATGCTAGAGGCTGGTATAATTCAACCTAGTCAAAGTTCTTTCCTTACTCCAGTAGTATTGGTGCACAAGAAGGATGGATCATGGTGCATGTTTCTGAATTATAGAGAGCTCAACGAGCTCACTATTAAAGATAAATTTTCCATTCCTCTCATTGATGAATTATTGGATGAATTGCATGGAGAATTTTACTTCAACAAGTTGGACCTTCATGCAGGATATCATCAAATCAGAATGAAGACTGAAGACATTTCAAAAACAACATTTAGAACTCATGAGGGTCATTATGAATTTTTGGTCATGCCTTTTGGCCTTACCAATGCACCTTATACATTCCAAGGTTTGATGAATTCCATTTTCAAAACCTTCCTTAGAAAATATGAGTTGGTATTTTTTTATGATATACTTGATGAGCCCCAATTTTGGTACAATTTGGGCTCATTTTGGCCTATTCTACTTGCTCAAACCATTCATTTTTATTGCTTATGCATGCATTTCTTAGTTTATTCATGTTGTTTGTAGGAAGAAGGGTAGGCACTCTATCTACGTGACTAATGCATTGTGATTCCAGGTTTTGGCATTAAAAGGGAGCAAGAGACAACGAAAAAGGAGATAAAGAGACAATGAGGTGGCACTGCTGGTTTTTAGGAGAGGATGTCCACGGTCTTGGGACATTCCTCGTGATTCCCACCAAGAACTCCGAGCTCCAATCCATCTCCCCTCCGAGCTTGAGAAGCAGCCAGCTGTCCTACAGGAACAGCAGTTATAACTGTTCTACAGGAACAGTAGTTATGACTGTCCTACAGGATCAGCAGTTAAACTCGAAGTTGGACAGCCGAGCTCCTAAAATCAAGGACACTTGTTGGATCATCATTTTTGTATAAGTATAGAGGCCTTAGCCTTGGATAGGTTGTTGAAACTCTCGTATTGCTAGTGTAATTTTGGAGCACAGTTCAGTTTTCGTTCCTTTTTGTAAGCCAATTTGGCATGATATCAGATTATGAATAAAGAAGGCAGTTTGTGATCTAGTTCTGAGTTTCTTAAGGAGACTATAGCTCTCAGGTTAGGGCCCAACCTGAGAGCCATAGATCCCCTCTGCTGTAGTGTTGTTTCCATTTCATTTCAGCACTTTGAGCTTTTCATGTGCACATGCAATTCGAATTACAGGTTGTTAAGTTGGTCTTTTTCATGAGTTAGATAGGATTTGCTTATGGTGAGTTTGTTTACAGTTGTTTAGTGTAGCAGAGGATAGATATAGTCCATTGGAGCTCCAACAAAAAGGTTGTTAAGGCTCACTGCCGTCTCATTTGGGATTGGGGTGCAGTCCATGACTAGCCACCAAAAACACGCATTTCTTTATTTCATGATTGCTGCAAACACAGTCACGTTATGTTAGATGCTTCCTTGTCATTCACACCTGCACCACACTCCTTTACCACAGCTTCATGCACATTCTCCTTCGCGTTTTGGATTGTTGTTCATTGAATTTACAAGCACATGTAGTTTAGGGTAATGCATTTTCGGTTTGGTAACATTCACAAGCATTTTTTTCACTTGCACTGCCATCTCTCGTCCATTACTTCATTCTCCATCTTGATCACGCATGCAACACATCTCCTCGACCTTTACCCCGCTCTGTTATCTCCCAAAGTCTTCCACTCCTCACGTAACTTCATTTCCTAGCCTTTTGTTGACCTAGCCCTCTATCTTCCAACCTACTCCCTACACTCATTTCTCATCTCATTCCTCCACTTCTAGAGCCATCACCAGCCTCATTCCCACCTTGCACATCTCCCCCTACCATTCCATCACTCCTCCATCTCTTCAACCACTCACGGTAGGTCATCCTGTAGCAGTTTATAGACATCCTGTAGAAACCTCTAGGTATCCTGTAGGATCCCCTGCAGACATCCTGTAGGAGGCCACTCACTCGGTTGCTGAGCTCCTGAATGTGAGGAACCTCTGTGGATGGATGCTAAGGATCCCTAGGGACCTCTCCTAGCCTTCCCAACCTGTCCCACGTTCTCCTTCCTTCTCCATTCCATCTGCACAACCAAACCCTAATTAGCACACAATCACAATCATTCCACACACTTAAAGGAAAAATACAAAAACATGTCTTTTATGATGCAAGCAGCTTAGATCCATGCATTTTCACTTATTAGAGGTAACAGCAGCATTGGTAGAAGTTTCCTTCACATTCTTTGCATTATAGAGGTTAGACTAGTTAAATTAGGGTTTCCTAGGTTTACATGCTTTGATTTGCTTTCAGTTCATTTTTGTCAAGTAGATTAGTCTCCTTTGAGCTAGCTTTCGTCCATCATTGATAAAGCTTCTTCTGTGAGCCTATAGAAGTTGGCTTGAGCCCTAGCGGACTTGTGCCAGCTGACCAAGTGACAGCTGCGACAAGAGCTAGTACTTGTGCATACAGCACCGTCGCTTCCAAGTTTGTACGAACTACCGGGTTGATAAAATGAGAGACAGGAAGCCCCAGGAGTTGTAGCATTATTGCTACAATACTGGAGCTCACCATCTTTTTGGCGCCGTTGCCGGGGAAGCGTCAGAGTATTAGTAATTGTTGCTTTTCTTCTACTTTCGTACTCTTACTTCTGCTCAGTAGTTTATTTCATTTCCATTCTGCAAAAGTAGCTTAGTATTTCCTGCTTTCATAGATTAGCATTTCCTGCTTTCATAGCTTAGTATTTCCTGCTTTCATAGCTTAGTATTTCCTGCTTTCATAGATTAGCATTTCCTGCTTTCATAGACTAGTATTTCTCGCTTTCCTAGATTAGCTTTCTAATTCTGCAATTTCATTTGAGCAATATAGTTAGTTGTAGATCACTTTGTTTCAGTTTTGCAGGTACCAAAGAAAAAGCAAAAGCACTCAAAAAAGAAAAGTCCTTTCCATTTCATGCCTCGTAGGAACCAAGATAGATCAGGCAAATTCCTACCTAACACCCCCACCACATCACTTAGTCACCCTTCACTCTTCGGTGGCGACAGTGATCCAGAGGAAACTATAGGTGAACATCCCGAGACATACCAAAATCCTATAGAAGAAGAAGAGTTAGAGACCACTCCATCCGAAGCTATGGCTGACAATAGAGAAGATGAGAGAATAGAAGGAGCTTTCCCCATCCGAGAGACCAATGGAGAGATGAAAATGAAAAACATTAGCCCCTCTGCTTTGCCTCGCTTCCATGGACTGACCACTGAGGATCCTGATACCTTCCTATTTGAGTTTGTTGTCCTCTGTAGAACCTATGACTATACTGAGGATGAACAAAAGCTAAAACTTTTCCCTTCCACTCTCAAGGATGCAGCATTACGCTGGTTCATGGGTTTGCCTGGGAATAGTATCACCACATGGGCTCAGATGCAGCAAGCCTTCAACACCAAGTATCGGGATTATTGTAGGTCCAAGGAAACGAAAGGGGAAATCTTTCGGATGACCATGGGAAACGATGAGTCTTTAGAGGATTATGAGGAAAGGTTCCAACTTAGTTACAAGCGGGCCAGGTGCACACTTGACCCTGAATCCCTTAAGTTGGTTCTGCTCCGAGGAGTACCTGAAGAACTCTTAGATACCCTTCACATGTTAGCTGGGGGGGACATTTACCAACTGCCTTATGAGGACATCAAAACTGTGTTTAGAAATCATTCTAGGGCAGCTAGGAAACGAGGTAGAGGAAATCTCCTCTCCACTGGTGTCCCTTTCTCCAAACATGAGTTTACAAACCAATTAGAAGATCTTAAGAGTGAGGTGAGACAGACCATTGCCATGCAGCTGGACACATTCAGGATCCAGCAGAAGAAAGAAGAAGCTGAGAGAGCCCTGGCTGTCTTCTGCCCTAGGTGCACAAGAAGACATCCTAAGAACGAATGCCCATTGCATTCGGTTGAAGTGTGTTTTGTTTGTGAGGAGGACCATCCTACCAATCAGTGTCCCACCTTACCTGGGTTTAAAGCCATGTACCAAGGGACTTAAGCCCCCACTGAACCTCTCTACTTCATCAACCAAAGGAGACCACAAGGATCTAGACCCTATCAGCAGGGAATGCAAGGGGCACCACAAGCCTATTACAACCCCAACCAATCGACTCCTATGCCTTCCTGGGGTCCCCCTGCTCATCCTTCTTGGTCCATGCCTCCTCCATGGTCTTATCCACCTCAGTATCCTACTCAACCCACTACTCACTCATATCACTCACATGCCCAGTCACAGCCTCAGTGGAGTGCACCTCAGTCGGGGTGGAGGCCCCAGTACAACACTCCTCCCGCCATTCTGCCTCCACCTCCAGTTCAGCCACAACCATTACCTCCTGCTCCTCCAAGGCAACCTCAAATGCCTGCTCAACCGAACCCGAACCCCAACAATAGACAGGCTCAGCAGGTATATACTGGGGAGACCTCATGCCCTACCTATGCTGTGGAGATCCAGGAGATCAATCTTAGATCTGGAAAGACTCTTCCAGATCGCCAACCTCCTCCCCCAGAGGATGAGGAAGACCATCAGGAAAGTGAACCAAAGCCTATTCCACCCTTTCCTGAGAGACTTACAGCCACCACACAACCCAACCCGGAAGAAGATGAGCTTCTGGGAGAGCTCAAGCAGTTGTGTGTAAAAATCCCACTTCTCCAAGCCATCAAGGATGTGCCAATCTATAACAAGCTGGTTAAGGAGAAGTGTTTCAAACATCCAGGCAGACGGAAGAAAGATGCTTCAACTATCAATGTCATAGGACAACTGTCTGACCTTATGCTAGGACAAGTCATCTGCCCAAAGTACTTAGACCCTGGAAGTCCTGTAGTAGATGTCCACATCAATGGCACCATCATACCCCACACCCTGATTGATCTGGGGGCTGCCATTAATGTAATGACCAGGGATACCATGCTCAAGCTCAATCTTCAAGGTTCCTTGAGGAAGACCTCGACAGTACTGCAATTAGCAGATCGCTCCACTGTGACTCCCGAAGGGATTGTGGAGGATGTCTTGGTCTCTATTGACTCTTGGGAGTATCCTGCAGACTTCCTGGTTCTGCAACCAAAGGCAAAGCTTACTGGATATCCCCTCATTTTGGGAAGGCCTTGGTTAGCCACTGCAGATGCCTATATCAGTTGTCGTGCCGGAAATATGACCATCAAAAATGGTCCTATGTCCAAGCAACTTGTCCTATACCCTCCTGCCCAACCCTCTTTGGAGCATGACTTACCACTCTGGTTGGAAGAAGGAGAAGAAGACGAGGTGTATTCAGCACCTCTGTGTACCATAGAAACCAATAGAAGAAATCCCCCAACCGAGGATGATTTGATCGAGAACTTGATCCAAAGCCCACCTACCAGTGCACTACCTTTAGAAAAATTGGTGGAGGATGCCCAAGCTAGCACCTTAGTGGATCTTTGTACAACCAACCCTGTCACTCCCAGAGTTAAGAGTGTGGAGTTCGGCCCTGAGAGAGCATTGAAAATCAGCTCCTCCCTATCTCCTTCTCAGGAAAAGGAGCTGTGCAACCTGTTGGCCAGCCACCTAGATGCTTTTGCTTGGAGCTATAAGGAGATGAAAGGAGTCCATCCCTCGGTCTGTACTCATCATATATACATCAAAGAGGACTGTAAACCGGTTAGGCAACCCCAGAGGAGAATGAATCCAGCCCTTAAGGACATTGTCAAGGAAGAATTGCAGAAACTGTTGGATGTCGGATTCATCTACCCCATCTCAGATAGTGAATGGGTGTCCCCTCTAGTGTTGGTTCCCAAGAAAAATGGGAAGTGGAGGACCTGTGTAGATTACCGTGAGCTGAACAAAGCTACCAAGAAAGACCATTTCCCTCTACCTTTCATAGATCAAGTGTTGGATGGACTGGCAAGAAAGAAGTTCTTCTCTTTTCTGGATGGGTTTAGCGGGTACAATCAAATCCAAATCAGCCCGGAAGACCAAGATAAGACCACCTTCACTTGTCCTTGGGGTACCTTTGCCTACCGAGTCCTTCCCTTTGGGCTATGCAATGCTCCTGCTACTTTTCAGAGAGCTGTCCTGAGCATCTTCTCGGAGTTGGTCCATGATGCAGTGGAAATATACATGGATGACTTTACTCCTTATGGGGCCAACTTCCAGGAAGCATTGTCCAACCTGGGGAAAGTCCTAACCAAATGCACCGAGATGAACTTGTCCCTCAGCCCTGAAAAATGTGAATTCCTAATGACTGAAGGGACCGTGCTAGGCCATACCATTTCTTCCCAAGGATTGCAGGTGGATCCTAACAAAATTGCTCTCATCAAGAGGGTTCCACCTCCTCAAAAAGTAAGGGATGTCCGGAGTTTCTTGGGATTAGCAGGATACTACCGGAGATTCATTAAGGACTTCAGCAAGTTAGCCTCACCATTGTTTGGTCTGTTGGCAAAAGATGTGGAGTTTAAGTGGACTGACGATTGTCAGAGGAGTTTGAATGAGTTAAAGGACAAGTTGGTGTCAGCACCAATCTTGAGAGGTCCAAACTGGGCCCTACCTTTCCACATCCACACTGATGCCTCGAACAAAGCCATAGGTGCAGCCATAGGACAAGTTGAGCAAAAACTTCCATATGCCATTTACTTCGTTAGCAAAAACTTGTCCAAAGCAGAGCTGAATTACACTGTAACCGAGAAGGAATTCTTAGCTGTGGTCCATGCACTGAACAAGTTCCGACATTATATTACTGGTTACCAGACTTTTGTACATACTGACCATGCTGCTATTAGATATTTGATGAATAAACCCGATGTGAATGCTCGTATTATTAGATGGTTACTTTTATTGCAGCAGTTTGATCTAACCATTGTTGATAAACCAGGAAGAGAAAATGTTGTTGCTGACTTCTTGTCTAGATTGGATTTGTCTGCAGATGAAGATGGGACGGTGGATGACCAGATGCCTGATGAGCATCTGTTTGCTATCTCAGTACTCTCTCCATGGTTTGCTGATATAGCAAACTACCTTGTTTCAGCTCAGTTCCCTCCGCACCTCTCTTCAAAATAGAAGAGCAAAATCATCAGAAAGAGTGCCTCATTTACTTGGATCGGGGGCAACCTGTTCAAGCTTGGCCCTGATCAGATCTTAAGGCGTTGTGTAAGGGAAGAGGAAGTCTTTGACATCCTCCTCACCTGTCATGATGGGCCTTGTGGAGGACATTTTGCAGCAAAGAGAACTGCCTTCAAGATCCTGGAGGCAGGTTACTATTGGCCCACACTTCATCAAGATGTCAGAAGATATGTCAGCCAGTGTGACCAATGCCAAAGGATGGGGAAACCAACCCAAAGGGATGAGATGCCTCTCCAACCTCAAGTGACTCTTGAGCCATTTGAGAAGTGGGGCATGGACTTTGTGGGTCCAATCAATCCCTCTTCGAGGCAGAGATCCTACATCATTGTGTGTACTGACTACTTGACAAAGTGGGCAGAGACTAAAGCAATCAAAGCAGCAACAGAAGAGAAGGTGGTCGAGTTCTTAAGAGAGAACATCTTCTACAAGTTTGGCTACCCAAGAGAGCTGGTGACCGATCAAGGGAGCCAGTTCACATCCAACTTGGTTGAAGATCTGATAGCTCATCACAAGATCAAGCACATGACTTCCACCCCCTATCACCCTCAAGCAAATGGGCAGGTGGAAGTCACCAATAGAGCATTAGAAGGGATCTTGACCAAAGTGGTGAGCAGCAGCAGAAAGGACTGGGCAGATCGCCTGGTTGAAGCCACATGGGCTTACAACACCACTTGGAAGACCACCACCGGCTTCACACCTTATGAGCTGGTCTATGGGAAGAAAGCTTTGCTGTCCATTGAGTTTGAGTATAACACTTTGAGGATGGCAGCTCAGCTGGACCTAGATCTCAGCCATGCACAGCAAGAAAGGTTATTGCAGCTGAATGGACTGGATGAGCACCGCATGCAGGCCCTCCTTCACTCAGAAGTGGTTCAACTTCAGAGGAAGGTGTGGCATGACCAACATCTCCATGACAAGCAATTTCAGCCGGGAGATTGGGCTTTGTTGTATGACTCCAGATTCAAAGATTTCAAGGGGAAGTTGAGAACCAGATGGCTAGGACCATATGTAGTGGAACAGTGCCATGACAATGGATCTGTCCTCATTCGAACCATTGATGAGGAAGCCATTCCCATGCTTGTCAATGGGCACCGATTGAAGATCTACAGAAGACCTCTCTCAAGACAAGAGTTTATCAGCACGATGGAGAAATCTGTTTTGGTCATAGAGAAGGGTTCTGCCTCCACTTTGGGCATACCCTGAAGAGAAAAAAAAAAAAAAGAGAAAAAGAGAGAAAAAATAAAGATCCTTGGGTGAAAACCTCTTTGAGGCACCCAAGGCAGGCAGTAGGGGTGAAAACCTCATTGAGGCGCTCCTATTGTCTTTCAAAAAAAAAAAAAAAAAAGTTAAAAAAAAAAAAAAAAAAGATCCTTGAGTGAAAACCTCTTTGAGGCGCTCAGGGCAGGTAGCAAGGGTGAAAACCTCTTTGGGGCGCCCCTGCTATCTTTTCAAAAAAAAGAGAGAGAAAAAAAACAATAAGCACAATAAAAGTTTTGCATGCAGATGTTCTATGGAGGAGAAGAAGCCTCTCCACTCCAAGCCAGGGGCCTTCATCATGCTATCAAAGGATGTCATCAACACCTCCTCCAAGAATAACAATGCTTTTCAAGGTATGTGCAATTTTTATCATGATTTGGATCTTCTACAGGAAGATACAGTTTTCTACAGGAACAGACAGTCTTCCTAAAGGAAGACGCGGATCTTCTACAGGAAAGTGCAAAATTTCTACAGGAAGCTCTGTGTTCTACAGGAAACTTCCTGTAGAAGGTTGCGACGGCCGAAATGTGTTTCAAGTGAAGATCTAGCGACTGAGGAGTGGATTGAACGCATGCATGCCACTGATGGCACCCCTGAACATTGCTATTATCTTGCTCCACCATCCTCGTCGCCATGCAACCAAGATCCCTGCAGCAGCACAAAGCAATGAGTTCTCGTGAAAAAACATCTGTCAAAGAAAAACCAAGCACCGAGAGCCATACCACATCCACGTTATGCATCAGAAGCGCTGGGATCGTGATCGAGAAGCCAGAACCGCCAGCATGCAGCATGTACCCAAGGAGAAAGGACTGTGACAAGACCCCTCGCGGGGATCCTGTAACAGTTCAACCTGCTCGAGTGAATACCGTCCATAGCACCGCCATCCGAGATAAAACACGGGCGCATGAACGCAAGACCATCCACTCCAGCGTCAGCAACCGGTAGCCATGTGCCTCCGGGTCTGTGTAAGCCGCGTGCAGCAGGTAAATCCATCGTCCACAAACTGGAAATCATGTGCAGCCGCGCGCAGGTAAGTGTTCTAATCCTTCTCTCCATCAAATCGCATGGATATTACTTTGATTTGTTTTGCATGGCATAAAAGTGAATGGTTGAGCGGCCGTAAGGCCAGTTGACTGGCCACATCGGCTAGTGAAAGGATAGTCAGATGATGAGGTGGCAGCCACGACAAAAGACACACGTAGCACGCACGTGAAGATTAGTCCCGTCAACCGTGAAACGAGTTTAACCGAAAAGGGCGGCGGCAGATCTGTGGGAATGAATGCGGCAGCAAGCGAATGTGCAGGCGGATGATGGGTGACGTCACCCAACGGTCCGGCGGGGACAGCTCACCCCCCGCGCCACGAGCTGCGCCGATTCAAAATCTAATCGGCTCGATTAAGCGTGTATATCCATCAACCTCACTTCAAAACTTGAGTAACTCTTCTGAATACCTCTGCATGTTGATACGCCAAGCTTTCGGCCGACTGAACACCAGTGAAGCGCACCTCAACCGCAGTCCAACTACCGTTCTCCCCGAAGCCTGCGCACTGCTCCTACAGGAACAGTTTCTACAGGAACGCAGTCCTACAGGAAGCAGTATCTACAGGAAAGCAGTCTCTACAGGAAGGTGAAGTCTTCACGTAAAAAAAAGGTGGCGGAAAAGAGGTAACCCTGAAACTCCTTCCGCAATTGGTTTTCAAAGGTGGCAAGGTCATTATTCACAGTCTGGTCATAAAAGATATTGGATTGCCGTGCCCATACTATCGCTTCTACAGGATAGAGGTATAATTAGACTGTGGTTTTGTGAATTCATTGCATGCTCTGTCTATAAGACCGAATTCCCTTTATATTTACCACCTGTGGTCAACACCACCGTGCTCATCATGCCTGGTGGGTTTATCAGACGAGAGCCCACTGATTCAACCACATTGAGGAGAAATCAGGCAGTGGTGGAGCTCTTTACACAAGCACAGTGGATGTCTTTTTGTGATAAGTTGCAGGGGTACGATGAGGAAGTGGCCGAGGAATTCTTGCAGGCCCTGAGGCCAAAATCCAAGGTGCTGGCCACAGTCAATTTCAGAGGCCTAAGCCTCAAGATAACCCCGCAGTCCATCAGTAGAATCACTGAGCTTCCTATGGGTCTCCTGTGGGATAAAGAAGAACGAAAACAGAGCCAGCAAGCGAAGAAGGAATTCTTTCCACCTGAGGAAGAATTCTCTGAAGATAAGAATGGAGTACGAAGGAATAGTTTGACACCACCTTGGAACGAGGTCAGCTTGCAGATTATGAAATATATTACATGAGGGGCGTTATAGCATCGTCTACGGGTACCATTTCCAATTGCTGAACGAGTTAAGGCACCGAAGTGAGCTTCCTGTAGAAAAGAAATTAAGCATTCCTTATTTCCTGTTGCAATCTTTAATGGAATGTGCTACGAAGCTGAAGGGTGGCGTCCCAGATCAGGTGGCACACCATGGGCTGATCAAGTTGCTTGTAGAAGATGCACTGCACTCCTATAAAGTTCCCCTCTCCTGGGAGTCATTTAGAAATCTAACACGAGATGGGGACATCAAAATGCTGGTCGAAGATAGTGGCTCCTCCAGCAGTGAAGACAAAGAGGCAGTGGCCAAAGAAAAGAGGGAACCAGGTCAGAAGACCCCTGCCACGGTGCAAAGGAAGGAACAAAAGAGGAAGCAAGAAGAAAAGGAAGACGAAGAGGAGGGTGACACACCTATTTTGACAGCAAGAGAACAGAGGATGAAGAGCAGAATGGACAAAGCGGAGGTGGTCCCTGTCAGCCCAAGCACCTCGTCAGCTCCTGCAGTCAAAGCCAAAAGCAAAATCCATGCAGCCAAGCAAGAAAAGGTGGTGACAGTTGCATCTACAGGGAAACAAACGCAGGCTTCTACAGGAAGCCCCAGAACAACGCCTACAGGAAAGCAGACGAAGGCTTCTACAGGCGGCTCAAAAACAGAGAAGGGATCTTCTACAAGAGACCCACAGAGCGTAAAGAAAGAGTCTTCTACAGGAGGGCCGAAAGTGGACAAAGTAGGGTCTTCTACAGGAAGCCCGAAAATCACTAAGGAACAAACTTCTACAAGAAGTCTGGAAACAAAGACAAAGGCTTCTACAGGAAGCCCAAAAATTCAAGAAAAGGCTTCTACAGGAAGCCCAAAACTGCTAAAGGAAAAAGCTTCTACAGGAAGCCATGCAAAACCAAAATCTGAGAAGCAGAAGGTGGATGTTTTAGCCAGAGAGGCAGCGGCTGTATTAGCTGGCCTCAGTACGCCACCTAAGCCAAAAGGAAAGAGGAAGAGGGACCCTCCTCTCTACTTCAAAGAACGGAGAAGTGTTCGGATAAAAACAGGGAAGCCACAGCAGCAGTCCAGCAGCCCAATTGTCATTGAGGACACCCCTGCTTCGCCCAAAGAAAAATCCCCCTCAAAGGTCACAGTTACCTACGAAAAGGGAAGCCCGAAGAAGAGCACATGGCAAGACCGAGTGGACCTGTTGGAAGAGAAAACCAGGCTACAGGAAGCTGAAAACGTCCTACAGGATACCTTGGCTCGACTACAGGAAACCGAACAAAGAGAAGAAGGAGGACCCTCATCACCAAGGGCGGAGGAGGCAAAACTACCTGAAGAAACAGCAAGAGAACATATACCCGAACCTAGCCCTTTGCCCAATCTGAATTCATATTATACCTTCTTGGAGGTGGGCAAGGTCATCCCACAAAAATTTACTGTACCCCTATTCTTTGAATTAGAGAAAGAAAGAGTCTGCTCCCATACATGGATGCAAATTGCCAAATCAAAGGGGGTGGGGGACATAGGCCCTCTACAAGATCAGCTCAGGGAAGTCAGGAGCGAGTTCACCATGGCCAAACATGTGGCTAGTTGCCAGCAGGCACTTCTACAGGAAGAAAACAAGAAGTTAAGGTTGCAGCTACAAGAACTCAAGGCAGGGGCAGAAACATCCTCCAAGGGCATCACAAGTGAACAAGAAGGCAAGAAGGAGCTGACCACCAATCTTGAAGGGCCAAAGACACTTCTACAGGAAGAAGAACAGCAGATAAGAATTGAAGTGCAAGCCTTAAAGGAACAGCTGCAACAAAAGGAAACACAATTGGCTTGCATGGCCAGTTGGGCCATGGAGGCCCTGCAGTGCAGACATCCTCCAAAGTCTTATGGGTTGTACTTAAAGGATCAGTGGCTACAGTTCCAGATAAACACACTAGCACAAAGAGGTATTGAGAAAATCCATAACCCACAGCAATTTGCTGAAATATGCAATACTAGCTCAGCAGAGGACAAAGCCAAGCTAGCAGAATTCTACATCCACAATCTAGTTTTGCCCAATGAAGTCTCTTGGGATCCCAATATCGCCTTGGACGATCTGCAGTTGATGGCTTTTGCTTCGTGGCTGAATCATGAGGATCAGAGAGCCACCGAAGAAAAATCGGTCATGAGCCGAGAAGTGAGGGAGCCACTGTACATTCGGGCAGAACCAGAGGATCCAGTTGCCCTCATCTCAGCCCGCCAACAGTTATCCAATGATCCCACAGCTTCCTTGAAATTTATGGACCAGCAAGCCCAAGCAATAGCCCACTTTGAAGACATGGACAGATTATTGGGAGAAACTGCTGCCCAGGCTTGTGCACGTAGGTGGCATGCCTTGGCACATAGTTTGAAGATCCGGGAATACCATACCCCGACCAGAATGAGGGAAGCATTGGCAAGAGTGGACCTTTACAAGAAATCCGTTCAAAGCCTCCAAGCCAACTGGATTGGCCTTAAACTCAGCCCACCACTACTGCTGGGTTTGACTGAGGGCAACACAAAGGAAGATGACAGTCAACAATGGGAGGAAGTGAACAGAACAACAGGGTTTCACATCTACAGAGAGGATACTACCACTGAGCCTTGGGATGCAAGGGAAGCAGTGAAAGCAATGAAAGATGAGGACTTGGACTGAGTTGCTCAAGGATGAGCAAATGGTTCAGCTGGGGGGTGATGATGAGCCCCAATTTTGGTACAATTTGGGCTCATTTTGGCCTATTCTACTTGCTCAAACCATTCATTTTTATTGCTTATGCATGCATTTCTTAGTTTATTCATGTTGTTTGTAGGAAGAAGGGTAGGCACTCTATCTACGTGACTAATGCATTGTGATTCCAGGTTTTGGCATTAAAAGGGAGCAAGAGACAACGAAAAAGGAGATAAAGAGACAATGAGGTGGCACTGCTGGTTTTTAGGAGAGGATGTCCACGGTCTTGGGACATTCCTCGTGATTCCCACCAAGAACTCCGAGCTCCAATCCATCTCCCCTCCGAGCTTGAGAAGCAGCCAGCTGTCCTACAGGAACAGCAGTTATAACTGTTCTACAGGAACAGTAGTTATGACTGTCCTACAGGATTAGCAGTTAAACTCGAAGTTGGACAGTCGAGCTCCTAAAATCAAGGATACTTGTTGGATCATCGTTTTTGTATAAGTATAGAGGCCTTAGCCTTGGATAGGTTGTTGAAACTCTCGTATTGCTATTGTAATTTTGGAGCACAGTTCAGTTTTCGTTCCTTTTTGTAAGCCAATTTGGCATGATATCAGATTATGAATAAAGAAGGCAGTTTGTGATCTAGTTCTGAGTTTCTTAAGGAGACTATAGCTCTCAGGTTAGGGCCCAACCTGAGAGCCATAGATCCCCTCTGCTGTAGTGTTGTTTCCATTTCATTTCAGCACTTTGAGCTTTTCATGTGCACATGCAATTCGAATTACAGGTTGTTAAGTTGGTATTTTTCATGAGTTAGATAGGATTTGCTTATGGTGAGTTTGTTTACAGTTGTTTAGTGTAGCAGAGGATAGATATAGTCCATTGGAGCTCCAACAAAAAGGTTGTTAAGGCTCACTGCCGTCTCATTTGGGATTGGGGTGCAGTCCATGACTAGCCACCAAAAACACGCATTTCTTTATTTCATGATTGCTGCAAACACAGTCACGTTATGTTAGATGCTTCCTTGTCATTCACACCTGCACCACACTCCTTTACCACAGCTTCATGCACATTCTCCTTCGCGTTTTGGATTGATGTTCATTGAATTTACAAGCACAGGTAGTTTAGGGTAATGCATTTTCGGTTTGGTAACAGTCACAAGCATTTTTTTCACTTGCACTGCCCTCTCTCGTCCATTACTTCATTCTCCATCTTGATCACGCATGCAACACATCTCCTCGACCTTTACCCCGCTCTGTTATCTCCCAAAGTCTTCCACTCCTCACGTAACTTCATTTCCTAGCCTTTTGTTGACCTAGCCCTCTATCTTCCAACCTACTCCCTACACTCATTTCTCATCTCATTCCTCCACTTCTAGAGCCATCACCAGCCTCATTCCCACCTTGCACATCTCCCCCTACCATTCCATCACTCCTCCATCTCTTCAACCACTCACGGTAGGTCATCCTGTAGCAGTTTATAGACATCCTGTAGAAACCTCTAGGTATCCTGTAGGATCCCCTGCAGACATCCTGTAGGAGGCCACTCACTCGGTTGCTGAGCTCCTGAATGTGAGGAACCTCTGTGGATGGATGCTAAGGATCCCTAGGGACCTCTCCTAGCCTTCCCAACCTGTCCCACGTTCTCCTTCCTTCTCCATTCCATCTGCACAACCAAACCCTAATTAGCACACAATCACAATCATTCCACACACTTAAAGGAAAAATACAAAAACATGTCTTTTATGATGCAAGCAGCTTAGATCCATGCATTTTCACTTATTAGAGGTAACAGCAGCATTGGTAGAAGTTTCCTTCACATTCTTTGCATTATAGAGGTTAGACTAGTTAAATTAGGGTTTCCTAGGTTTACATGCTTTGATTTGCTTTCAGTTCATTTTTGTCAAGTAGATTAGTCTCCTTTGAGCTAGCTTTCGTCCATCATTGATAAAGCTTCTTCTGTGAGCCTATAGAAGTTGGCTTGAGCCCTAGCGGACGTGTGCCAGCTGACCAAGTGACAGCTGCGACAAGAGCTAGTACTTGTGCATACAGCACCGTCGCTTCCAAGTTTGTACGAACTACCGGGTTGATAAAATGAGAGACAGGAAGCCCCAGGAGTTGTAGCATTATTGCTACAATATTGGAGCTCACCAATACTAATCTACAACAAGTCTTGGAAGGATCATGTTCAACACGTTGATAGAGTGCTTAGACTATTGAATGAGAAACAATTATATGCAAAAACCTCCAAATGTTTCTTTGGAGTACAAGAGGTGGAATACTTAGGTCATATTGTATCTCATGAATGTGTTAAGGTAGACCCACAACAACAACAAGTTATCCAACTCTTAAAGGATAACCTCACTTTAGCACAAAATCGAATGAAACAACTGGCAAATCAACATCGCAACAAAAGAAGTTTTGATATAGACGGATGGGTATTTTTATGAATACAACCATAAAAACAAATGTCCCTCAAGCAAGCTAAGAAGTATAATAAATTATCACCAAAGTACTATGGTCCTTACAAGGCACTTCAAAATATTGGTACTATGGCATACAAATTGGAGCTTCCTGCATCTTCCCAGGTGCCCCTCGTTTTCCATGTTTCATGCTTAAAGAAGTTTATAAGTGACAAGCTCCCAATTCAAACAATATTGTCAGAACTTGAAAGGGAAGGAAAAGTCATATTGGAACTTGAAGCAGTCACAGAAACAAGAAACCGACAGCTACGAAAACGGCCAATTTTAGAGTATCTCATCAAGTGGAAGAACTTACCCACTGAAGATTCCACATGGGAGGACGAGAATTTTATACAGACGCATCCAAAACTACTTAAGCATTGAAGACAATACTTTTTGAAGGAGGGGGCCATGTTAGGTCCCTATACTACTAGTGTAACCCCTTATTTTTATTAGTGAAACCACCTTATCATATTGTTGTGCCCATGTAGTCCCCATATTGTTATTATTGTGCCCCATAGAAGCCCACTATTGTTATTGTTGTGCCCTTACATTATTATTGTTATGTCGAATATGATTACATTATGACCCCTTAGACTCCTATATATAGAAAGGAGGTTTTGTCATTTGTATCATCGAAGAATTGTTCATTTGTGTAATGTTAAGGAGGTTGTCCCCTTGAAAAGGCTTATTTCTAAGGCGTTGATCTATCTTTTCTATCTTTTTGTGAGTTGGTTTCATAACAATTTAGAAATAAGAATAGGAACAATAGTCTACTAAATGTATATTACCTATCCATGTCTATAATGGGGATTTAGCACAATCATAAGGACAACAGACCAATAACGCAACCATGGTTGAAAACACTACAAATTTTAAGGTGAGTATGGAGCAAACCAGTAAGACTTCTTATACTACAAACTTCTAGAAAAACGAATGGACTTTGAAAAGGGCATAACTCCTTTCATTCTAGTAATTAAGGACCACATGCCAGAAATAAGTGCAAACAACCTTAAAAGCTATTAGTCTATGAGAATAGCAATCCCTGAACACACATGAAATTGCAAGATTTTTGTTTCTATAGTTTCCTCCTATAGGAACCTGAGTTCCATATTGAATTATTTCTATTTGGAAGTCCTAGTTTATTCATTAAACCCATGAGAAACTTCTCAATCATAGAACATCATGTGCTTGATATAGAGGGCTTAAAATCCCACACTGTGACAATCATGACAAGTAATAACTAATCCACCATGTGATTGATGTTTTCAGTTTCTACAAAAAAAATTCTATTATAGAGAATGTGAATAGATATTCCTCAAGTAAGAAACAAATGGCAGATCTAAATCAATTGATAGCAATAGAACCAAACAACTTGCTAAAAGAAAGGACTTTGTACCAGTTCAAACAAGGATGCTCTCGGCATGGCTGAAAAATTATATCAAGTTCACTACATTAAAGAAATTAAAGAGCAATTCATAATGCAAATGCTATCAAAATTTCATGGGTACATTGATCATTGCAATAACTTGAAATCATATAACAGTTGAGCATCCATATATAAGGAATCTATCTAAGAATCTGGATGTTTCCTTAATGCTAAAGCATCAAGCTATCAAGAGGTGGGATCATGTTATACATTGCAATGGTAATTTCACCTGGCCAGTCCACTGAAGAAAAAAAAACAAACAAACAAAACAAAAAACAAAAACAACAACAACAACAACAACAACAACAAAAACAAAACAAAACAAAAACAAAAAACAAAAACAAAAACAACAACAACAACAACAAAAACAAAACAAAACAAAACAAAACAAACAAAACAAAAAAAAACACAAAAACAAAAAACAAAAAAACACAAAAACACAAAAACAAAAACACAAAAACACAAAAACAAAACAAACAAAACAAAAAGCAACAAAAATTAATCTATAAAATTATGGTCTCATTGCATAGTTGTGATAGACTTGTTTTGTTTGATAATTAGGTTCATTAATTCCTTTGATTTTGGTGTCCTTTGTTTATATCTCACATATTTTGTTTGATATAACAATGTCCATGAGTTGTCAAGGAGTTTAAAAGACCATGAATAGCATGGTGATACAACCCTAGAGTAATATGAAGTGTCTATGATTGTGATATGCCTATGGCTTTGGTGTCATGGTTCGTTGGCTCATTATAATTGTCCAATTTTTAACCACAAACGGTGCTGCAAGACTTTGTTTACTACGATACTGGGTGCTTGTGATGAATTTTTTTATGTTTTAGTGGGGCTATTTAGGAAGATTTGTTCATGGTGTTTAAGTTGTGTCTACCATCTAGGCATACTAGTTATTTTTGGGAATTCACAGTGATATAACCATCCTTAAGTTCGCTGATGAAAAAAAGTGTATGGAATTTTGTGTGTTTTTGTCTATGATGTAAAAACTTGTAAATTGTGGTGTAGCTAGAAAATGTTTGTTGAAAAGGTTTTTACTTTTCTACCACCCAGAACTTCTCAACTATACATCAGTTGATAGATTTGACATAAAACATTCAATATGATGTGTTATCACTTGGAAATTCCTTCCCTTTAAAAGTCTAAGGGAGTTCAAAAACACTAGGAAGTAAGCATTTTCACCTCACTTACTTACCCTCACTTCGAAGTCAGTTCTTGCTAACTTCAAAAGGGGTATGACCCTAAATGATCTATAGGTCAATACTCCCAAAAAAAGATCATTAATACCCAAAATCCTTATTAACATTGTTGTTTTTTATCACTCAAACACTCCCTAAGGAAAAACACTAACCTTATTTCGAGAGGAATGCCTAAGACACTGTCAAGTGGGTCACTATCTGTGACTGACTTACTTCACTCTTTAGGCTTAGAAATTCCCAGCCAAGGGGGGAATCCCTAAACTAATCCTAAGCATATTGTTGGTATAAGGAAGGAGAATGGTCTCAAGCTAGCATATCTAATTCAACTAATTTGCTTGATGTCTTGATAAGCAAGAAAAAAAATCAAGGGGAAAGGCCTTAAACCAAATGGTAACCAGTAACTGTTGTAATGAAAACTTGAGGTGGAATTGATGATCACATAGATATTCAGATATCTTTAATCATATGAGTGCCTATTCACTTTATCAAAATGACCATTTATTGTTTATGGATACACCATGAAACCTTGGAACGAATGACATCGAGCATGTGTAAGCAACACGTCTATGAATGAAACTTTAATAATGCATTATTCTATGACAAATTTTAAAGTTTGGCTCATACTTCATACATAAGGAAAATTTTCAAATGCACCATTGTTGAGTTAAATCTATGGAGTAATCACCCAAAGGTACCACTCAGAAATGAGCCTTGTTGATAGAGTTGGACACATAGACATCAGTGTTGAATTATGCTCAAGTCCTTGTTTATTATTAACATAGTGTTGGGAAATATGTGCTTAATGATCCAATACATATTCTGGTTATATTAGTGATCATATATAAACAGTCCTAATAATGTTATGCAAGAACACCTTTTTCATTCTTAAGTTGAAGATGCATTCCGAGAGTCATTGGTCTAGGAGGAAAAAGGGCTTACTCAAACTTGAATATCCTCGTATATGCCACACTACTAAAGGGTCAGTGAAAATTGTGACTCCACTACATAGAATGGCTAATTTTGATTCTACTTCAGAGCCCAAGTGATAAATTGGCAACAAAGAATAGATGAGAATCATAGTCATCACTTGTGCCTTGCTTACTTCTTTGACAGCCTGTAAAAGGAAGAAATATTTGATAGACTTGTATAATTAGTAAGAGAATCAAGCCAACTTGTGTATATTTCAAGGAAATACAAATTAATATTTATAATGGTTTGAACCTTGAAACATCATGACTATGAAGTTGATATGGAATCTCACTTGGGGAAGACACAAGTTTTTACTCCATTTACCCCTTTGAGCCAGAAAGATGGATAATATTGCAATGTTTGTGAGTGTATGGTAAAGGATTCATCAAACTATCAAGACCATATCAATGGCAAAAAAAAAGCATCAAAGGGCATTGGGGATGTCAATGCGAGTGGAAATGGCATAGGTGGAACAGAGGATCCATTCGTTTGTTGCTCCTCAGAGTTTATGTCTAAGTATTATTTGTGTTATAATTTGTCTATAGTATTGTAGTTTATTTTCTGCCATGTATTGGGGTAGCTATCAGTGTTCCTATCTACCTTTGTCACTTAAGAAGGCCACGAGTACATGGTAATCATGGAGGACAATGTCATTTGTTAAGATTTATAATTTGTGGGGAATGCCTTGGCACTTCATATACTATTTAGATGTATATTATGCACCTTTTGATCACTTGGTTATCAATCAGTTGATGACATCCTTAGACAAGTATTGGATACACTTACAGTGGTAAATTATCAAATAAGATAACATAAAACTAGTTGATTCCAATTCTCTTCAGTTAGCTGTGATTTTACTTTTTGACTTTGTTACAACAAAAATTAGCACCAAATGTTATGTGTTTTTGTTCTAATCTCTATATATTATGTGTATTGGACAGTGCACTCGGTTCCATTTTGATATAATAGATATATTCATGAGCATGCTTTGATCAAGTGTTGTTTTCTCTCTATTATTCTAATGCTTTTGAGTTTCGAAACATGAATGAAAATATTTTAAAATATGATGTTTCATTAAAATTAAATATTTAATTTATTTTTTACAAAGACCAAGTCATTGGAAGTTGGAATCAACTAGTCTGAGTTGATACCGAGTCAGAGTGGATCCTTGGTTTCGAGTCTGAGTCTAACTTTTAAAACTATGAGTTTAGGGCAGTTTGGAAGAAGAAATCATCACAAGTGCATCACTCATAAGGAGAAAGACATATGGGCAATTTTGATCATAGTTGAGGTGCCTTTTCTCTCATGAAATAGGCCGCAAGGGTTTTAGGCACTTTGGGAAGGAGTTCGAGTCTTGTAGCTCTAATTTGGTAAGGCTACAAGGCCTAAAATAAGGCTAGAACAAGGTTCGTGTGATCGCAAAGAGTCATCGTAGAAGGCAGATCTATTAGGAGGGAAGAGCGAAGTTTTTAGAGTAGTCTAAGGTCGCATTTAGAGGGTTGTATCAACTACTACAGGTAACCCTAATCAAGGCCGAAGTTGCAGTCCTAGATGCATGCTCAGGTACAGAAAGTATGGGCAGAATTTGACATCCCAAGATTTGTTATTTCTTCTCCAAGTTTGGTGATTGATTTTAGGTGATTGTGTCCATATTTGGGACATTTTTGGTACAAGTTCATGTACAAGATTGGAGGTTTTTAGGTAACTACTAAAATATCACTTTAACATCAATCTGTGTTGTGCATACCGCACAAAATTGTTCAGCCATATGCCACAAAGGGTGAAGATGTGGCTACGCTTCTCCAACTAGAAAAACCCTATTGAAAACCACTTTACAATTTTTGAAAACTTTTTGTTGTTCAACTGCAAGAATTACCAGACATCCACTTCATGCAACTGTTTGTTTGAGAAAAAATTATGGTCAATTTTCTCAATCACCTATGTTTGAATTTAAGGGTATATGTGTTAGAAAAGCAACCATACAATGACAACTCAGGAAATATCTCTAAATTTTGAGGTGTCACAAACACACTATGTGTTATAGATTATTTTAGCATCTCACCGCTAAAGAAGATGTCAGTGTTCCATCCTCTAGCTTCTCATCAATGTCTACTTCTAACAGTGACAACCCTAGAAATCCAAATTGGCACCTACTACAGGGAAAATACATGTATTTATACATGGCAATCTTTCAGTTTCAGGAATAGTAACATATATCTTTAACCACCACTTTTGAAAGATAAAAATTAACAATTATAAGGTCTTGATTAGACACTAAAAAGGAATTGAAACAAACTTACCTTTCAACCACAATTAAATTATATCTATGATCATGTCAAACCCTTGCAGAATCATTGATAATTACTACTACAAATTCCATTCCAAAAACACCATCTAGATATTTACTTTTAGGTGGTCTATCATCTCCATCTAGATCAGCCTCATCGCCCTTCGAAATAACACATCCTACAAATAAAGTTTCTCTGGGATCAAGTATATTAGCCATCTCTATCACATAAAATTTGTGGCCTATTATATAAACTTGTAGTTCATATAACTTTCTTGGCTACAACATAAAATATCAAAGAATGAATTAGTTGAAAGAAAGAATAGATTCATCAATTGGCATACACAAGTTGTCAATTCCACATTGTAAATCGAGTGTTGCCTATAAGAACTACAGTTTGCAAAGATACTAGTAGTTCAACCCACATTATAATAATCTTGTCCAAAAAAAATTAGATGCTAGGCCACAATTTAGTCCACATTCCCATACAAGGAAAGCAAAAAATATGTTGTTGAAGTTTCTCTTGGCCTTGCTCCTCTTTCATTAGCATTTCCTCGTGCACATGATCTATTTCAATAAATCGTTGGACAGAAATAATCATGAATTAGCAATATTTATATACTCACATTATCATGAATCAGTTCATTTACTTCACATCCCTCTTTGCCTAGGAATCGCCAAAAGTATAACAACATGGTTTATATTTTTATGACACCTTAGTTGAATTATGTGTGATCATGGTCCAAAACAAGGCAAGGTTTCTTGGCACTAAACATCTTATGTTTTCGTCAATATCGATGCTCATTCCTGCTGGTTTGCAACTCACTACTCTTCACTTAACCCTTCCAAGAGATGATCCACATCAACCCAAGGATTCAAATGATTTTGTGTGATTGTGGTATTTTCATTTGAAACACTCTATGAGAGGGGTATGAGCATGCTAGAATCCTTTGGAAGTGTTGTGCCTTGTTTAATATCTTCTTTTGGATATTTAGAAGATTCACTGAATTCCTTATCCAAGTCAATGGGGTAAGTTTCTCCAATGGATTTCCCAACAAACATCTTTGGTGATAGAACAAATAATGTTTTCATGTTACAAATTTTTAGAATTTCAACAATTATTGCAAGCTTTTCCATGAAAATTTGTTCGATATTAGGCAAATAAGGAACCTGTTATAAATTGGACCTGGATTTGTAGTTGTTGGCTGTAAATCCATACATATATGCATGATCACTAGGATGAAATGTTTATCTTTCCCACTGAAGTTCACATTGTCATTACCTGAATCCATGTGAAGAATATGAGACAGATCATGAGGATTCATATGAGGCTTCCCAGAGTCTCCATCCTACACATCCAACAAATAAAATGAATGACGAATAATTCATCAAAGGGAATATTTGAAAATAATAGAAGAAATAGTTAAACGATGCAACATGTTACATTTGAAATGGCTTAGAATTGAAGTCACAGGTGCCTCTGCCAACATAGAGAAACAATGATCCAAGTCATATTTTCAAAGACCGCCAATTAATCTAAGACAAATCACCAAAGCCACATGCCTTAGGTCATTTAATTTAACCCACATATAGGGAATGAAATGAAAACAAAATAAAAGAAAATTATATTTCCAATTGTTACAACTCTCAAATAATCATTACTCGCAAGATACAACTCAATTAACTATGTTGAATCAGTAGCATATCTTACCGTGGAAGTTCCTTGAGTGCCAGGTTTGGAATCAGTTAATAGTGCTTGAAATGTCTTTTTATGTTGTACATTTGAATTCTTAAGTGTGTTTCTGTCAGATGTTATTGCTTTCCCAGATGCGGTAACAAATGCTTTACTAGGACCTTAGGGAGGATTTGTCTGCTGACATTGATCATGCTTTTGTGTAGCCTGTGGTTGCTTAATGAGGTGCATATATGTAGTTGGGTTTACCACTATATCTATCAATACATAAGGTATTATATTTGAGTTCAAAGTGATTGAACTATTTTTCTATGGACCTATATCAATTATCTGGGTCTCTTTTATTTCTCCTCTCTCTTCCTCACCTACAGATGGAATCCTTAGATTTAAATTAATATTTGTACAGTTAAACCTATTATGAAGGCCTATAAGGCATTTTTTCCACGTGATGCATTTCCAAAGGAAACCCACTAGGAACTTCCCCTCATTCCAAGGATGTTCCCCAGAATAAATTGGATTTTGTAGAAGCTCAAAGTCTTGTCATGTCACTTACAGGAACAGAACTTGGGTGGAGACTTGAGAGGGCCCAATTGAACAAATTATCATTTATATGTAATAGTATGGATATCTTGAGAATAAAAAACCCCTTTTTCCAAAAAATGTTATCCTATTGGACATTAAAATAATGTATTCCAAGACTTGCAAACTATATAGGAGGTAAAATGCATAGCTTGTTAGTCCTAGGGGCCAGGGTTACAACATTATTTACTTTACCATCAATTTGTGTTGTGCATACTGCATAGAATTATTCAGTCATATGCCACAACCGATGAAGATGTGGCTACACTTCTCCAACTGGAAAAACCCTATTGAAAACCACTTTACGATTTTTGAAAACCTTTTGTTGTTCAACTGCAAGAAATTCCCAGACATCCACTTCATGCAACTATTTGTTTGAGATAAAATTATGTTCAATTTTCTCAATCACCTATGTTTGAATTGAAGGGCATATGTGTTAGAAAAGCAACCATACAATGAAAATATCTAAATTTTTAGGTGTCACAAACGCATTGTGTGTTATAGATTATTTTTTAGCATCTCACCTCTAAAGAAGATGTTAGTGTTCCATCCTCTGGCTTCTCATTAACATCTACTTATAACAGTGGCAATCCTAGAAATCCAAATTGGCACCTACTATAGGGAAAATACATGTTGGCCGTCTTTGTGGCATAAACTATGTTGCCTATTGTATAAACATGTAGTTCATACAACTTTCTTGCCTACAACATAAAATATCAAAGAATGAATTAGATGAAAGAAATAATATATTTGTTTATTGGGATACACAAGTTGTCAATTCCACATTGTAAATCGAATGTTTCCTATAAGAACTACAGTTTGAAAATATATTAATAGTTCAACCCAAATTATATTAACCTTGTCCAAAAAAAATCAGATGCTAGGCCACAATTTAGTCCACATTCCCATATAAGGAAAGTGAAAAATCTGATGTTGAGGTTTCTCTTGGTCTTGCTTCTCCTTCCTTAGCATTTCCTTGTGCACATGATCTATTTCAATAAATTGTTGGACAAAAATAATCATGAATTAGCAACATTTATATACTCACATTATCATGAATCAGTTCATTTACTTCACATCACTCTTTTCCTAGGAATCACCAAAAGTATAACAAGATGGTTTATATTTTTATGACACCTTAGTTGAATTTAGAAGTGTGTGATCATGGTCCAAAACAAGGCAAAGTTTCTTGGTGTTAAACATCTTATTTTTTCATCAATCTATGTGCTCATTCCTGATAGTTTGCAACTCAATGCTCTTCACTTATCCCTTCCAAGAGATGATCCACATCAACCCAAGGGTTCAAATGATTTTGTATGATTGTGGTATTTTCATTTTAAAAACTCTATGAGAGGGGTATAATCATGCTAAAATCCTTTGGAAGTGTTATGTCTTGTTTAGTATCTTCTTTTGGAGATTTAGGATATTCATTGAATTCCTAATCCAATTCAATGGGGTAAGTTTCTCTAATGGATTTCCCAACAGACATTTGTGATGATAGAACAAATAATATTTTCATGGTAGAATTTTTTAGAATTTCGATAATTATTGTAAGCTTTTCCATCAAATTTTGTTTAACATTAGGAAAATAAGGAGCATGTTACAAAATTGGACACGGATTTCTAGTTGTTGGTCCTAAATCCATACATATATGCATGCTCACTAGGATGAAATGTTTATATGTCCCACTCAAGTTCACATTATCATTACCTGAATTCATGTGAAGAATATGAGAGGGATCATGAGGCTTCATCTAAGGCTTCCCAGAGTCTCCAGCTTGCCCAACCAACAAATAACATGAATGATGAATAATTCATCTAAGGGAATATTGGGAAAAAAAAAAAAATAGAAGAAATAGTTAAACGATGCAACATGTTACATTTGAAGTGATTTAGAATTGAAATCTCAAGTGTCTCTTCCAACATAGAGAAACAATGATCCAAGTCATATTTTCAAAGACTACCAATTAATCCAAGACAAATCAGCAAAGCCATGTGCCTTAGGTCACTTAATTCAACCCACATATAGGGAATGGAATGAAAACAAAATAAAAGAAAATTATATTTTCAACTACTACATCTCTCAAATAGTCATTATTGGCAAGGTACAACTCAATTAACTATGTTGAATTAGTAGCATGTCTTACCGTGGAAATTCCTTGAGTGCCAAGTTTGGAAGTAGTTAGTAGTGTTTGCAATGTCTTTTTATGTTGTACATTTGAATTCTTAAGTGTGTTTGTGTCAGATGTTATTGTTTTCCCAGATGTGGTGACAAATTCTTTACTAGGACCTTAGGGAGGATTTGTCTACTAACATTGATCATGCTTTTGTGCAGCCTGTTCTTGCTTAATGAGGTGCATAATCATAGTTGGGTTTACCACTATATGTATCAATACAGAAGGTATTATATTTTATTTCAAAGTGATTGATCTATTTGTCTATGGACCTATATCAGTTATCCGGGTCTCTTTTCTTTCTCCACTCTCTTCCTCACCTACAAATGGAATCCTTAGATTTAAATTAATATTTATACATTTCAACCTATTGTGAAGGACTACAAGGTTGTTAGTGGGAAGCGGGATGACCTACCAAGTATTGAGAGTATTTCATTGTTTAGAGGGAGCCTCTAACATCGTATCTTGGAAAGGGAGGATCATGATAGTATTGGAGGATAATGGGGTGGGAGATTTTATCAAAAACGCAATTCCACCACCACAAGATCCCCGACAGTTGGCCCAGCATAATAAGAATGGCATCAAGGCCAATTTGATACAAATTTGATAAAATTAAATTTTGATAAATATTGCTTTTTAATTTTATCAGGGAAAAAAATTTATATTCACCTAAAAATTTGCACTTGTTATGTATTTTGTAGATGTGGATTTCAAAATCAAAATATGATGAGTCTGGCCCCTCAATTGTTCACAGGAAGTGTTGTGTATGTTTGGTACTTCTATCTAGGAGGAGAACTCGATGCATGTGCCTTGGTAGTTTTAGGTTCGATGGAGGACTAGCATCGTAAAGAGAGAATTTCTATGTTTATTTGTGCACTAACTTTCGTGAGTCAGTTTTGGGGCTTGGGTTGTTCATTGTGTTGGATTCATGAAATAATTTAAGCCTGTGCTAAAGGATTGCATTAGAATCCTTACATTGGCCAAATTCAAGTTGTGCTAGTATTTTCCACCCTATTGTGCTTGATTCATTATATTTTCTTACATATATTCATATAGATGGGAAATATTTAGCATGTGCGAAATGTCTTTGCATGATTGTGATCATTATAAGAGGATGAGTTGTTACCATGTTGTTGAAAACTTGTTGCATGTTTTGTTTTGAATTTCTTTGTGGGGTTGTAGCTTTAAACATAGTATTTACTTCTCACATCCTAATATTCCTAAAAATGACTTCTCAAACTCTGTTTAATCACATAAATGCATCCCAACTAAATGGGTGCATAGTCATTATCTCGAATTCATTTGTTATCACTTTGAAAGACTGGCACAAAAAACTTAATAAATAGATGGGTCATTTTAGATACATCTTAAGAGAAGAAGCAATGGATTCAATAACCATCATATAAAACCAAAATAAATTGGATCTTGTGAATCGTTGAAAGGCTAGACACACCTATACTAAATCTAACAAATTTCCTTGTGATAAAGATCATCGATAAGTACCTTGTTCCACTATAATTGCTATTTGATTTGGTAGCCCACGGCCATTAATGTGAACAACATCAAGATTACCAATAGATCTGCCCACATCAAGTGTTCTTCTAAGGATCTGCCCAAAGATAGAATATAGTCATAGATTGATGCATTGCAAGAGAACATTCTAGTGGACAGGTTGAAGTTGAACATAGCCAATATCTTTAATTTCAAGAGATGTACATGTTTCAGGGGTGGATTGATAACTTACTTAAATGTTGGTTGTGTGCCAGTCACTTATAAGCAGAGTGATATCACCATCAGACAGAGGGAATGGAATAGGGATCAGGGCCCTGTTAGCTACATTTAGTCCTCCAAAGCCCCCTGCAGCTTTCTGCAGATATAATAATGGAAATTAATAGTACCTACCTATCTATTCCTTCACTTGGAACTCGTACATAAAGTTATTTCCTGGTGGTATGGGACAGTTTGTGCCGAGTACTCCATCTTGCCACGAATTTCTCCATTATTCGGTGGTTTTTGATCTTCTATAACAGTTGGGGCCTCACTAGGAATGTGCATGTACTATTTGATGTGTTCTACAAAACCAATGTAGTTTGAAAGTGTACATTGGTTGTATACTTTTAACAAATGATATGTTCAATGATAGACCATAAGAGAAGGCAATCCCAATTCAACCTGCACCAGTTCAAATTGCTAGGAATAATCATCTTATACATAAAAAAAAATCAATAATAGCATAAATCACCCATAGTTGACATTTAGTTTCATTGTTCATACCAGGATTGAAGCTACCCTGTAGGAGTATAACAGTAGCAATATTAGAGGAGCAAATAACAATTGCATTTAACACCTCTAGACATTGAATCAACCATTCAATGGCTTAGAAACTATGGAAAAAGGGGCTTGAATTTTTGTCAATAATGTCTATGTTCTTCTTCAAGATTCAAGAACTAATCCTCAACTCTGAAATCCATAATGGTCATTGTTCCTACTATGGACTCACCAAAATTATTTGCAATGGGTGATTTCGTTGTACCATTTAGTCTCATCAGTTCTTTACCAAAAGAAAAATAGTCTTCTCAAATACCACGGCCTTGTCTCCTGAATTGTGCATCGTCAGCATGCCATTGCTCTCATTCTTCCTGCCACTCTCCATAGAGGTAGTGGGTTGAACCTTCCTTCTAACTATAACCAAGGGCTTGACCTATTGTCGGTCGCAGGTTCGATTTTCACTATCACCGTCCTGCTGAGGTGGGAGGAGTGACCTCAAGTCCGCTATTGGCAAGACCCAGTGTATGTTATATGCTTTGAAGTGATTTTGAATGAGACTGAAATGTGAACCATGTTCTCACAATGATTACTATGATGCCAATCCCCAGAAGGAAATCATTCCCTACAAGGGCTATGTGGGTTATTTCTTAAGATATTTAGTGGTCATGGGACTCCATCTTTCATTCTTATTGTTACACTGCTCTATGTTGTATCCTCCCTCAAACTTTTGAATGTAATTGTTGCTTCATAAGGCACGAAATAGGGTGCGATTTTTGAAGTTATAAAAATCTCTTTGTGTGATGGGACTGTCTTTGTGTTAGTGTTTTTGACAAATAATTTTCATAGTCTTTATTTGTCCTATTTCAAATATGGTTATCATTTATTGTTTCTTTTGAACAAAATCTGAATGTGTATTTTTCTTTGAGTGAACATGAGAAAAATAATACTCCATTAAGCATTGGAAAAATTAAAAAATTATTTGTAAAGAGAGTCAATTAGGTTAAATACAAGGAAGGGGTAGTATTTAAAGTAGAAAAAATTCCACAATAAGCAGTTTTCCAAGAGAATTTTGTGGACAAATTTTGACGTGAGGGTAATAAATTAGGGAAAAATGGATTATTAATGGGAAAAGAGTAATTGGTTGGTTGGTTTAATTGGTTAATATCAATGTTGTAGTATTTGCTTAGTTATTTATTTACCCTACCAAGGTTCAAATTCATGATGAGACATTTGTTCTATCTTTATAACACTAGAAAGGTAGAAGCCTCCAAGGAGTAGGACCACCCCGCAAGTGTATCTCCAAATATCTTGACCTATCTTACTAAATCATGTGTTATTAGTATATACTTGCAGCATATTGGATATACTTTTGGGTTATAGTGGTAATCACTCCATTTCATCTCAAGTGCAGCTTAAATCACTCTGATTAATTACCAGTGTTTGGTTTCTCTATAAACTTTTCCTAGAAGTAAAAAAGAACATGACTTTCAATCTAGAAGCGTAGTTACCCCAAGGAGTGTGACCACCCCACAAGTGTATTTAGAGATGTTGTGACCCTTGCTAAATCATATGTTATTATTATAGGCTTACAACATATTGAATATACTCTTGGGTTACAATGGAAATCATTTCATTTCATCTCAAGTGTATCTCAAGTCACTTTAATGAGTTGTCAATCTCAAGTTTCTCCATAAAGTTTTCCTTGAAATAAAAAAGAGAATGTCCTTCAATCTTTAATTGGATGAAGTACATATCCTCCTTGTGAAGATTTTCTTAACTTCATTAAGTAAGGGTTGAAAAGTATCTCCTTGGTTTCATTAGCTTCATCAAAGAATTAACATGTTATTCATCAACTCTTGATTGCGAGAGGATGAATCCTAGTGTGAATTATCACATGTGTGTTGTTATTTTTGCAATACTAGTTTTGACCTTCATGATTAATTTGGTTTAAGTCCTCTAGGTAGTCATCAATCACTCATTCGGTGCCACATAGGGTATTTTACTTTTCAACAAATCCAAGGCACCTTTGTTGCATTGGGATCTAGTGACCTTGTTGAAAAACCCTAGCAAACACCTATGAGACCATCTACTAGCACTAGTTGGAATTGAACTTGAGATTTCCCAAAAACTCAAAGGAAGGAATTATGAGGATTGCTTAACCAATCCGTTCATAGCCTAAGCCCCTTTTGTGATGAAGGGAACCAACTATAAGTTATCAAACACTTTCCCTCACTCACACGCATGGAGGCTCTACCCCTGTAAAGGTTTGAATATGTGTTTTTTACATGATAGTACCCATAGTCATACCATTTATACTTCCCTCATGTCTCTTTGGGAGGACTAGATCACTTAGGCATAATTTTAGGATTTATTGATTTAGGCATAATTATTTTAGTAATTATTAATTTATGTGGTGGAAAATGCCATAATGTTTTTTTAATAAGAAAAAAACATCAATTTTGTATTAATATTAATGCAAAGGTGTAATTTAGATCATCTAACATTTACTAAATATGTTTCACATGTATGACATGATATTATAATATATGCAGCATCTAATGTTCAGTAAATATCAAAATACCCATAGGATTCAAAACAATTTCATAAGAGTTTAGTATTGTTATGTTCCTAATGTACATTTAAACTAGATAAACAACTTGATATCCAAGTTAAAAACTAGTATCCAAAGTTCAATGGATATGACCCTGCTAATCAAAAGTGTAGATATGCATGAAAAGTTAAGTCTTCTACTAAAGGAAATGTGTCATCTACTAATTAACCAACGCTTCTTCTTGCAGGTATTCTTCATAATGTATTTGACCCAGTTGTAAGCCCACCCCCATTTTGGACAATTTTTCAGCCTTTGAATTAAATTCCCTATGAATGTGATCAAAGGATATAACCCTAAAAATTATAATTATCTTCATAATTATAATCATCTACATATCCAATAAATAAGTGTTCAAAGAAGTATAACATTTCAGGCAATCTATAGTAGCCTTTGAATCTCCTATCACTTGTAAGTTTAGATTGTTGAAGTGATAATTAGAATTACTGACACAAACGACTAATTCATATTATTGTAGAACTTGTTAGGTAGTCGCATTACTAGTTATTCATGTTAGTCATTTTTAGTTGTATTACTTATGACTTAGTCATATATTTTAACTTAGAATTAAATTAGTCATTCATGTTAGTCGTTTTTAGTTGTATTACTTATGACTTAGTCATATATTTTAACTTAGAACTAAATTAGTCATTCATGTTAGTCATTTTCAGTTGGGTCACTTAAGATTGCTCATTTTTGGTAGTATTTCACTTGGAAAATCAGCAATGACTAACATTTTTAGTCACCTAGTCACTAACTTCTCATTTTCTACTAGTGTATGGCCATATCAACGGGACACAGTGGCTGGAATCCCAACCCCACCTGAAAGGAGTTGTGGCCAATTGAGTTGTGGAGAGCGTTGTTGTAATTATGTCGGACATAGGGGAGGATTTCATCCCATGTGTGTGGATGCTTCGAGTTGTACATGTGTAGAATGTGCATGATTATCCTATTGATGACCTTTGTTTAGACATCAGTTTGGGGGTGGAAGGTCATGGACTTGGTGATCTTGGTATTCAGCATCAACTAGAGGCTTGACCAAAATGTACTCGGGAACTTGTTATCTCGATCTGAGATAATAGAATGTCGGATCCCAAAGTGTACCCACACTTGTTCAAAGAAGAGCTTAGCAGTATCTTCTATTCTGATACTTTTCTTGCAATCCGCCATAATGACCATCTTAGAGAATTTGTCGATGACCACGAAAACGCAGCGGTTTCCATGCATAGTAAAACGAAGGCCCGACATGTAATCCATGGAGATGGATTCCCAAGGCCAACCAGGGGTAGGTAGAGGAGTATATAGGCCTTGCTTCTTAATGATCGTTTTGGCAATGGCACAGGCAGTGCAGGATCTGATGTACTTCCCAACATCATGTCGAATGTTTGGCCAACAAAAATACTTCTGCAGCATTTGCCATTGTTTTCTCTACTCTGAAATGCCTAGCGACCTGACTGTAGTGCACCTCACAAATCATCTTGGCACACTCACTTGAAGGAACACAGAGGTGTCTCAAGTGGCATAATAGTGCACCCTGGAGGTGAAAATCAAGAACTTGCTTGCCTTCCAGGAGAATTTGGTATGTGTTGCCGAATTTTGGATCGCTCTTGTAAAGATGCAGCCACCCTGAAGTCTCATGTCCACAAGAGTCGAGCACAGTGGTCAGCACCATGATCAGTGGTCGACTGAGGCAGTTTGCAACATTATTGGTGCTTACCTTATTGTTTTTAATGTTCAAATGGAATTGTTGCAAATATGTGGACCATTACTGATGGCGAACATTCTACAACTTTCCTTGTGTTTGCATGAACTGCAGGGGTCATCGTCTGTGTGGATGACCGTTTCCTTCCCTAGAATGTAATGCTTCCATTGTCGGTATGCCTGCATAATATAATATATCTCTTTGCAATAGGTGGGACACTTTTGGATTGTTTCTGAAAGTGTCTCATTGTGGTATGCCATTGGTTGCTCCTGTTAAGTAAGAATTGCACCAATAGCATAGTTGGAGGCATTTGTCTCAATCTCAAAATGTTGTTGCAGGTCTGGTAATGTCAGAACTGGTGTAGAGTTGAGACGACTCTTCAATTTGTATACACCTTCTATTAGGATTCATATCATAATAATTTTTCTTTTGCTCCACCCTTGGTGACTTGACTCAAAAGCCAAGTGATATGAGAGAACCCCAACATGAACCTGCGATAGAAATTGGCAAGATCCAAAAATTTGTGGAGCTATGTTAGAGTGGTTGGGGCTGGCCAATCTTGAATAACTTGTATCTTGGTTGAGTCCACATGCACACCCTACTCATCAATGATGTACCCCAAATGTTAAACCTGGGTCATACCAAAAGTGCATTTCTCCATATTGGGACACAATTTGTGTTATCGCATGGTTTGGAGGACATGTCTAATATGGTGGAGGTGCTATTCCAAACTCTGGCTGAAGATTAGGATGTCGTCACAATACACTACCACGAATGAGTTGGTGAAGGGCCATAATATGTTGTCTATCAGCCTCATGAAGGTTACGAGGGCATTCGTCAACCCGAAAGGCATGACCAGCCATTCAAAAATGCCCTCCTTGGATTTGAAGGCAGTCTTCCACACATTGGAGGGTTCGATTGGTACCTGGTTATAACCGAACTTCAAGTCAATCTTGATGAAATATTTGGCCCCCTTGAGCTAGTCCAGAAGGTCACCAATCTGAGGGATTGGATACCTATTCCAAACAGTGATCTTATTCAGCACCCGATAGTCAATGCAGAGTCTCCAGGGCCCATCCTTCTTTTGTACCAACACGAATGGGCTCCCACAATGTGATGAAATCAGCCTGATGTGCGATTTCCACAACAACTCCTGAATCTACCTCTTGATTTCATCATTCTCCATAGCAGAGCGTCGATAGATCGGCCCATTCAGTAGCAGCACGCCCAGGGTCAGATTGATAGAGTGCTTAACCTGACAGTGTATGGGTACCCTTGTAGGTGAGGCGAAGATATCCCTGTACTCTTCCAAGACCTTTTCCATCTGTTTTTGTCGTGTGGAGGAGCCCTATCTAGAGGGCACAGATGTGGCTACAACCTTCTTCTTTCCCTGAGGGTGAATCATAAGGAAGACAAATTTCTCAGTCCAGGAAATGATCTTACTACATTGCTTCATAGAGATTAAAGAGATGGAGGTAGGCGATGTTACCTCCAGTATTCTGTATAATTTATTGCCCAAAGAAATAATAAAAGTGTGAGGCCTAGATTCATAAACAACATGTCACTTCCATAAATATGGTTAGCCTAATAATACATCACAAACTTCAAGAGGATCAACAACACACAGTACCACATCTGTGAAGGGCTTGATGTTGTAGGAAATGAGACACTGTTAGGTGATGCAGAGATCTCTTCCTTGGTGAATCCAAGATGGTGTAGATTGCGGGTGTGGTGTGTTTGGTAGGCCCAACTGTTTCATGACCTCTACTGAAATGAGGTTCTTTTGGCTTCTGCTATTGATAATTAACTACAGCGGAGAAAACTTCACCCACATTTGTGAGTGGAAGAGTCATTCCCCCTCCTCTAGATCTTCAAGCCCAATCTTCAGAATCTTGGTGGTGGCAATGGTGACACAAGGCCATGCATCAAAAATCTACTTCCCTTTGTCGTTCTCCTTGTCTGGTTCTAAATCAGGGTTGGAACATGCATCTGATTCAGAAGCTTTTAGCTCAGACACTAGTGACTTCTTGGCTCGACACTCACTTGTGTTGTGAGTGGGGCTCTTATGGAACTCACACCATTTCCCTTTGTCCTTATTTGTCTTTGTGGTATTGTTCTTTACTTGCGGCTTCATAGGGTTGTCCAGGGTCACCCCGTCTTAAATTTCTCCTTTGTTTTGTGGTTTGGGGGTGCCTTTCCCTTGCTTTGGATTCACAAATCCAAGTTTTTCTTCTTCAGTTTAAATCTTTGCTCGATCTTGGCAGCGTATCGATACGCGGCGCTATGCGAGGAGATGTCCAGGAACTCCATCTTGTCTTGGATGTACTTGTATAGACAGTCGCAATACTTGAGTACCAAAAGTCGCTTAGAATCCTTGATACCCAACTTTGTGCGAAGGGTATGAAAAATATTTGTGAACTCCAACACGTCTTGGTCCCTTCCCTACTGCAGTGTGGTCCACTTTATGTATTTATCTTCATAGCTCTCGACAGGGTAATATTGTTCCTTGATGGCATCTCGGAAATAATTCCAAGTGGGTGCGACTAAAAATAGTGAGGATTCACTCTCGTCCTTTTGTTCACAGTAGGTTTCCCACTAGTCCTTGACATGGGGGCTGGCTTTGAGGAGTGAAAAAGTAATATTTTCATAATTGGAAAAGTCATGAACCAAAAAATATCCTTCCAATAGATTTAACCATCTATCTACGACACCTGCATCTATCTGGCCTTCAAATATGGGAATGTCAAAGTTGACTTGTACCTTAAAGGGAGTGGCACCTCCAGAGTGGTTGTTGGATAAAGATGTGTCACTTGTGGGTAACTGCCAAAGGATATGGCCAAAGTCATCCATCATCGTGTTCCTCTATCGCTTGAGGGCTTCCTCGAGAAATATTTTGAAAGGAGCTCTTGCTCCCTCGTCTTTCTTTTCTTACGCCATGGGCAATCGTCGGGGTTTGCGGGCTAGTCTTGCAAAGGTTCAAACAGTTTTAGCCCTAACTCCTTATACCCTGACCTCATTGGGGACATGCAAAGAAAAATAGAGAAAGAGCAGATCGTTCTAATACCACTGATCCAGACTTATACAGGAATGCAACAAAACATAGATACAAATATAAACACTGAGATAAAGCAGAAATAAAACTTCATTTCATTAATATCAAAGAACTGAAATATGCGTACGTACATAATGGAAAAAAAACTAGATCAAGCGATGGTAGCTTATCTCTGAGAAGAGATGTGGCGGCTACATGCCTCTGAACTGTGTTACATTGAGGCTTGGTGGAATTTTTATCATTGAGAAACAATGAGAAACCCTAAACATCCAAAAACCTAACCCTAGGAGAAGAAGCATCAATAGCTTGTGGGCCCCATTGGGGTAAGATGGAACGCCAATTTCCCGGGGTCATAAATTTGGCTTCGTTTGGCTATCATAATACCTCATTTTGAAGATCTCAAAGAGAAGGTCGAAAACAAACCCACAAAACAATTTGTCATTGTTTTGATCTCTCCATTTTCCCAAAAAAAACGTCCTTTAGTCCCTCAAAATGGCTCTGGAAGTTTAGTACCCGAAAAACTGCCAAAAATAGTAATTTGTGCTACAATTAAGGAAACTTAAAAGAAACTTCAATGGGTGTCCAAGTGGAATAGGCAAGTGGCCACCAATATACACTTAGATCAGTCCTCCCCCCTTAGGAAGTAATGGTCCCCATTATGTTGAGTGCCTCCATGAGATGGGAAAACTTGTGTTGAACTTGGTCCCCGGTGAGCCACTGGCCTTGGTGCAAGATTTGGCCAACTTTGACAACTTGATATAATTAGATCTTCTGTTGGTGAGTGTTCTCTGCATGTCCATGATCCGATCAGTTGTGGCCTATTTCATGCAGTCTGGGTTTAGCTTTATTGGTGTGAGTTGTTCTACAATGTTTTATGTGTCTAGTAATGGTGGAAAGTATGGCTGAAGGCGATCCACATTGAACATTGGGTGCATGCCAAGGAATGGGAGAATGTTGAGCTCAAATCATTGTCTCCCATAGCCTTAGTGATGGTGTAAGGACCATATCAAAGTGGGCGAAGCTTGCGATGGGCCCTAGCGAGACGTTCCTTCGGAAAATGTAACCCAACATTGTCGCCCACCTAGAACCTGTGTGGCACCTAGTGTTGATCGTGACGTTGCTTGTACTTAGAATTAACTCTATCCAATATGTCATGGACTTGCTGAAAGATGTGCTAAATGTGCTCAATGAAGTTGTTAGCCATGTCAACTTCAACTTGGGCATGAGTTGAATCTACTTGAGTAGTTGCATATGGTATGGCCACATCAATGGGACATATTGGCTGGAATCCCAATCCCACCTGAAAGGGGTTGTGGCCAGTTGAGTTGTGGAGAGATTTGTTGTAACTATGTTGGACATAGGGAGGCTTTCATCCCATGTGCATGGATACTTTGAGTTGTACATGCGCAGAATGTGCATGATCATCCTATTGATGACCTATGTTTGGCCATCATTTTCGGGGTAGAAGGTTGTGCACTTAGTGAACTTGGTATCCAACATCGATCACAGGCATGATCAAAATTTACTCAGGAACCTGTTATCCCAATATCGGATATAATGGACTATGGGATCCCAAAGTGTACCCACACTCGTTCAAAGAAGATCTTAGCAATGGCTTCTATTGTGATACTTTTCTTACAGGCCACCAGAATGGCCATCTTAGAGAATCTATCGACGACCACAAAAATGTAGTCGTTTCCATGCTTAGTAGAAGGAAGGCCAACATGTAATCCATGGATATGGATTCCCAAGGCCGACTAGGAGTAGGTAGAGGAGTATATAGGACTTTCTTATTGATGGTCGATTTGGAAATAGCACAGGCAGTGCAAGATCTGATGTACTTCCCAACATCCTGTCAAAGGTTCAGCCAATAAAAATACTTTTGCAGCACTCCAAAATGTCTAGCGACCCAACTACAATGCGCCTCTCAAATCATATTGGCTCACTCACTTAAAGGAACGTAGAGGTGTCCCAGGTGGCATAATAGTGCACCCTGGAGGTTAAAATCAAGAACTTGCTTGCCTTCCAGGAGCATCTAGTATGTGTTATCGAAGTGTGGATTTCCCTTCTAAAGATGTGGTCACCCCGATGTCTCATGTACACAAGAGTCGAGCACAGCGGTGAGCGCCATGACCAGCAGTCGGCTAAGGTAGCCTGCAACATTATTGGTGTTTCCCTTCTTATACTTGTTGTTCAAATGGAATTGTTGAAGGTATGTGGACCATTTCTGATGGCGATTGTTCTACAACTTTCCTTATGTCTGTATGAACTACAGGGGCCGGTGGTCTATGTGGATGACTGTTTCCTTCCCTAAAATGTAATGCTTCCATTGAAGGAAGGCCTGCACAATGGAATGCATCTCTTTGTCATAGGTGGGATACTTTCTGATTGTATCTGAAAGTGTCTCACTATGATATGCCACTGGATACCCTTACTGAGTAAGAATTGCACCAATAGCATAGTTAGAGGCATCTATCTCAATCTCAAAAGTTTGTTGTAAGTATGGTAATGTGAGCATTGGTGCATAGCAGAGGCGATGCTTCAACTCGACAAACGCCTTATGTTGGGATTCATACCAAAAGAAATTTGTTTTCGCTCTACCCTTGGTGACTTGACTCAAAGGCCAAGTGATATGAGTGAACTCCAACACGAACCTACGGTGGAAATTGGAAAGACCTAGAAAGTTGTGGAGCTCTATCAAAGTGTTTGGGGTTGGCCAATCTCAAAAAACTTGTATCTTGGCTGGGTCCACATGCACACCCCGCTCATCAATGATGTACCCCAGATATTGAACCTGGGTCATAACAAAAGTGCATTTCTCCATATTGGCACACAATTTATGTTGTCGCATGGTTTGGAGGACCTGTCGAATATGGTTGATGTTCTCTTCCAAACTCTAGCTGAAGATCAGGATGCCATTCAAATACACTACCACGAATGAGTTGGTGAAGGACCGAAAGATGTTATCCAACAGCGTCATAAAGTTTGTGGGGGAATTCGTCAACCCAAAAGGCATGACCAACCATTCGAAAAGGACCTCCTTGGATTTGAAGGTAGTCTTCCACACATCGGAGGTTTAAACCGATACCTGGTGATAACCTTACTTCAATTCAATCCTTCTGAAATATTTGGCCCCCCCTTGAGCTAGTCCAAAAGGTCATCAATCCTTGGGATTGGATACCTATTCCAAATAGTGATCTTATTCAGTGCTCGATAGTCAATACAGAGTCTCCAGGTCCCCTCCTTCTTCTGTACCAACAGGATCGAGCTCCCTTATGGTGATGAACTCGACCTGATGTTCCCTTTCCACAACATCTCCTGAATCTACCTCTTGATTTCATCATTCTCCATAACAGAGCATCGATAGATCGTCTTGTTGGGTAGCAGCACACCTAGGGTCAGATCAATGGATTTCTTAACCTAACAGTGTAGGGGTACCCCTATGTGTGAGGTGAAGATATCTCTGTACTCCTCCACGACCTTGTCCATTTGTTGTTGTCGTGAGGAGGAGCCTTTTCTAGAGGATGTGGATGTGGCCACAACCTTCTTCTTGCTCTAAGGAAGAAAATTTTATTGGTCTGGGAAATGATCTTACTGCATTACTTCGCAAAGATCAAAGAGATGGTGGTAGGCGGTGCTACCTTTGGTATCATGTATAACTTATTTCCCAAAGAAATAATAAAAGTGTGAGGCCTAGACTCATACACAGCATGGAACTTCCACAAGTATAGTTGGCCTAATAATACATCACAAACTTCAAGACAAGCAACATCACACATGACCTCATTTGTGAAGGGCTCGATGTTGTAGGGAAGATGACACTGTTGGCTGATGTGGAGATCTCATCCTTGGTGAAGCCACCTGATGGTGTACGACTACGGGTGTGGTGTGGTCGGTAGGCCCAATCACTTCATGACCTCTGCTAAAATAAGTTTCTTTTGGCTTCTACTATCGACAATGAACTGCAGTGGAGAAACCTTCACCCACATCTTTGAGTGGAAGAGTTGCTCCCCCTCCTCTAGATCTTCGAGCTCAATCTTCAGGAGCTTGGTGGTGACGATGGTGGGACTAGGATCCGCATCAATAATTAGCTTCCCTTTGTCATTCCCCTTGTCAGGTTCTGACTCAGGGTCAGAACATGCATCTGATTCATATGCTTTCAGCTTGACCATGAGTGACTGTTTGGATCAACACTCACTTGTGTTATGAGTGGGGCTCTTTTGGAACTCACACCATTTCCCTCGGTCCTTCTTTGTCTTCGTGGTGTTTCTCTTTGCTTACAGTTTAAGCGGGTTGACCTAGGTCACCCTGCCTTTGCTTTGTCCTTTGTTCTATAGTTTGGGGGGGCTTTCCCTTACTTAAGATTCGCAGATCCAAAGTCTCGCATCTTTTGTCTAAATTTCTAATCGATCTTGATAGTGTATCGATAGGAAGCGTCAAGAGAGGATATGTCTAGGAACTCCATCTTGTCTTGGATTTACTTGTGTAGAAAGTCTTGGTACTTGAGTACCAAACGCTGCTTAGAATCCTTGATACCCAACTTCATCAGAAGGTTATGAAAATATTTGTGAGCTCCTGCACGTCTTGGTCCCTTCACTGCCACAGCATGGTCCACTTTATGTATTTATCATCATAGCTCCTTACAGGGTAATATTGTTCCTTAATAGCATCTTGAAAATAATTCCAAGTGGGTGCGTCTGAAAACAGTGAGGATTCCCTCTCATCCTTTTGTTCAAGTAGGTTTCCCACCAGTAATCCTTTTGAGGAGTGAAAAAAGTAATATTTTCCTGATTGGAAAAGTCATGAACAAAAAAATATCCTTCCAACAAATTTAACCATCTATCTACGACATCTACATCTATCTGGCCTTCAAATATGGAAATGTCAAAGTTGACTTGCACCTTAAATTGAGTTGCGCCTCCAGAGTGGCTACTGGATGAATATATGTTGCCTATGGGTAGCCATTAAAGGATCTGGTCAAAGTTATCCATCATCACATTCCTTTGTCGCTCAAAGACTTCCTTGAGAAATATTTTGAAAGGATCTCCTGCTCCCTCATTTTTCTTTTCTTCCGCCATGGGAGGTCATCAGGTTTACGAGGCTAGTCTTGCAAAGTTTCAACCAGTTCGAGCCCTAACACCTTATACCCTGACATTGTCAGGGACACACAAAGAAAAACAGAGAAAGAGAAGACTGCTTTGATACCACTGATCCAGACTTATACGAGAACTCAAAATAATATAGATACAAACATAAACACCGAGATGCAGCAAAAATAAAACTTCATTTAATTAATATCAAAGAACTGAAATATTCTTACATACAGAATGGAAATAAACTAGGTTAGATGATGGTAGATTATCTATGAGAAGAGATGTGGCGACTACATGCCTATAAACTATGTTACAATGAAGCTCAGTGGCCTTTTTATCATTGAGAAACAATGAGAAACCCTAAACATCCAAAAACCTAGCCCTTGGAGATGAAGAGCCAAAAACTTGTGGGCCCCGTTGGGGTAAGTTAGAACATCAACTTCTTGGGTTCATTACTTTGGCATACAATCTCTATTTGACTATCATAATATCTCGTTTCAAAGATCTCAAAGAGGAGGCTGAAAAAAAATTGGTAAATTGATTTGGCACTTTTTAGGTTTCTCAGTTTTCTCTAAAAATGTCTTTTAGTCCCACAAAATGGCTCCTGAAGTTTAGGACCCGAAAATACTGGCAAAAATAGCAAGTTGTGCTACAATTTAGGAAACTGAAAAGAAAAAATGGTGGGGGTCCAAGTGAAATAGGCAAGTGGCCACCAATATCCACCTGAATCAATCATATCCCCTATGAAAGCAATGGTCCCCATTGCGTTGAGTGCCTCCATGAGATGGGGAGATTTCTGCTGAACTTGGTCCCTAGTGAGTCACTTGCTTTGGTGCAGGAGTTGGCCATCTTTGACAACCTGATACAATTGAATCTTTTGTTGTCGAGTGTTCTTGATTTGCATGTCCATGATCCTATCAGTTGTGGCCTATTCCATGCAATATGGGTTTAGTTGTGTTGGTGTCAATTGTTCTGCAATGTTTGATGTGTTCAGTAATGGTGGAAATTATGGTCGAAGGTGGTTCACATTGAACACTGGGTGTAGGCCAAGGAATGGGGGAATGTTGATCTCAAAATAATTATCTCCCACAACCTTAGTTATGGTGTAAGGCTCATATTGGAGCGGGTGAAGCTTGCGGTGGGACCCAACGAAACGCTCCTTCAGCAAATGTAACAGAACTTTGTCTTCCACCTGGAACATGTGTGGCACCCGATGTTGATCATGATGTTGCTTGTACTTAGCATTGGCTCTATCCAATAAGACATGGATCTACTGGAGGATGTGCTTAATGTGCTCAATGAATTTGTTATCCATGTCAGCTTCATCTTGGACATGAACCGAATCTATCTGAGTAGGTGCAAATGGTATGGCCACTTCAATGGGACATATTGGTTGGAATACCAATCCCACCTTAATGGGGTTGTGGCCAGTTGAGCTGTGGAGAGCTTTGTTATAGCTCTGTTGGACATAGGGGAGGATTTCATCCCATATGTGTGTATTCTTTGAGTTGTACATGCACATAATGTGCATGATCATCATGTTGACGACCTCTGTTTTGTCATAGGTTTGGAGGTGGAAGGTTGTGTACTCAGTGAGCTTGGTATCTAGCGTCAACCAGAGGCTTGACCAAAATGTACTTAGGAACTTGTTATCCCGATCTGAGATACGACTATGGGATCCCAAAGTGTACCCACACTCGTTCAAAGAAGAGCTTAGCAGTGGATTATGTTGTGATACTTTTCTTGCAGGCTACTAGAATGACCATCTTAGAGAATTTGTCGACAACCACGAAAATGCAGTCATTGCCATGCTTGGTAGAAGGAAGGCCCGACATGTAATCAATGGAGATGGATTCCTAAGGCCAACTAGGAGTAGGAAGAGGAGTATATAAGCCTTGCTTCTTGATGGTCATTTTGACAATGGCACAGGCAGTGCAGGATCTAATGTACTTCCTAACATATTCTCGAAGTTTCAACCAATAAAAATACTTCTACAACACTGCCATTGTTTTCTCTACTCTGAAATTTCCAGCGACCCGACAATAGTGCGCCTCCCAAATCATCTTGGCACGCTCACTTCAAGGAATGCAGAGGTGTCCCAGGTGGCAAAACAGTGCACCATAGAGGTGAAATTCAGGAACATGATTTCCTTCCGGGAGCATTTAGTATGTGTTGCTAAATTTTGGATCACTCTTGTAAAGATGTGGCCACCGTGAAGTGTCGTGCCTGCAAGAGTCAAGCATAGTGGTCAATGCCATGACTAACAATCGACTAAGGCAATCTGCAACATTATTGGTGTTTCCCTTATTGTACTTAATGTTTATATGGAAATTTTGTAGGTATGTGAACCATTTCTGATGTCGAAAGTTATGCACCTTTCCTTGTGTTTGGATGAACTGCAAACGTCGAAGGTCTCTATGGAAGATCATTTCCCTCCCCATAATGTAATGCTTCCATCTTCGACAGCGCTACACAATGGAATACTTCTCTTTTTCATAGGTGGGATACTTTTAGACTGTGTCTCAAAGTGTCTCACTGTGATATGCCACTGGATGCCCCTGCTCAGTAAGAATTGAACCAATAGCATAGTCGGAGGCCTCTGTTTCAATCTGAAAAGGTTGTTGCAGGTTTGGTAACGTGAGCAATGGTGTAGTGTAGAGATGATGCTTCAACTTGACAATCGCCTTCTGTTGGGATTAAGACCAAAATAATTTTACTTTCACTCCACCCTTGGTGACTTGACTCAAAGGCCAAGTGATATGAGAGAACCCCAACACGAACCTGCGGTAGAAATTGTCAATATCCAGAAAGTTTTGGAGCTCAGTTAGAGTGGTTGGGGATGGCCAATTGTGAATAACTTATATCTTGGTTGGGTCCACATGCATACCCCACTCATAAATGATGTACACTATATATTGAACCTGGATCATACCAAAAGTGCATTTCTCCATATTGGCACACAATTTGTGTTGTCGCAGGGTTTTGAGGAACCGTCGAATATGGTGGAGGTACTCTTCCCAAGTTTGGATGAAGATCAGGATGTCATCTAAATACACTACCACAAATGAGTTGGTGAAGGGCTTCAAGATGTCATCCATCAGCCTCATGAAGGTTACGGGGGCATTCGTCAACCCAAAACGCATGATCAACCATTCGAAAAGGCCCTCCTTGGATTTGAAGGCAGTCTTCCACACATGAGAGGGTTCGATTAGTACCTGGTGATAACCGAACATCAAGTCAATCTTTTGAAATATTTGGCCCCCTTGATCTGGTCCATAAGATCATCAATATGTGGGATTAGATACCTATTCTGAATAGTGATCTTATTCAGCGCTCGATAGTCAATATAGAGTCTCCAGGTCTTGTCCTTCTTCTATAACAACATGATCGGGCTCTCGTAGGGTGATGAACTCGGCCTGATGTTCCCTTTCCACAACAGCTCCTGAATCTGCCTCTTGATTTCATTGTTCTCCAGAGCAAAGTGTCGATAGTTCGGCACATTAGTTCATGGCACGCCCAGGGTCAGATCGATGGAGTGATTGACCTAACAGTGTAGGGGTACCCCTGTGGGTGAGGTGAAGATATCCCTGTACTCCTTCATGACCTTTTTCATATGTTATTTTCATGCAAGAACTAGACTCATACACAACATGTCGCTCCACAAGTATGGTTGTCATAATAATACATCACAAACTTCAAGAGGAGCAAAAACACACAATACCTCATCTGTGAAGCGCTTGATGTTGTAGGGAAGGCAGAACTATTGGCTGACGTGGAGATCACGTCCTTACTGAAGCCACCAGATGGTGTATGGCTAGGGGTGTGGTATGGTCGATATGCCCAACCGCTTCACGACCTCTACTAAAATGAGGTTACAATGAACTATAGTGGAGAAACCTTCACCCACATCTGTGAGTGGAAGAGTTACTCCCCCTCCTCTGGATCTTCGGGCTCAATCTTCTAGATCTTGGTGGTGGCAATGGTGGAACTAGGCTTCACATCGATAATTTGCTTCTCTTTGTCATTCCCCTTGTCGGTTTTTTTCCTCAGAGTCGGAACATGCATTTGATTCGGAAGCTTTCAGCTTAGCCACCAATGATTGCTTGGCTCAACACTCTCTTGTGTTGTGAGTGGGGTTCTCATGGAACTCACACAATTTCCTTGTGTCCTTCTTTGTCTTCATGGTGTTTAGTGAGCTCCAATATTGCAGCAATGATGCTGCAACTCCTGGGATTCCCTACTTTACTTTTATCAACTCGGTTGTTCGTAACAAACTTGGAAGCGACAGTGTTGTATGCACAAGTACTAGCTCTTGCCGCAGGCTGTCACTTGATCAGCTGGCACAAGTTCGCTAGGAGCTTAAGCCAACTTCTATGAGCTCTTAGAAGAAGCTTTTAAATGTGATGGACAAAAGCTAACTCAAAAGAGGCTAGTCTACTTGCAGAAAGAAGTGGAAAGCTGAAAGGAAATGCAAACCCTAGTTTTACTGACTAACCCTACTGGTGCAAGAAAAGAGATGAAAACTGTGGAAATGTATGCCATTGAATCTTGGAAAGGTAAAATACATGTGACGAAGCTACTTCTGAATGAAAATATGGAAAAAACATCTTTTTGTATTTTTGAGTAATTTTGCAGAATTATTATGCATGTGCTTTAACTTTTTTTGACTGTGCAGAGGTTGATTGGCAAGAGGAAATGGAGTGGGCGCTTGCAAGAGGTTGGGAAGGTGAGAAGAGGGCCTAAGGGGTCCCTGGAACCCTTCCAGATAATTTCACAGTGATCAGATCTCGGAAAACTGCTCACGTGAACTTCTACAGGAAGTCTACAGGGGTTCTACAGGATGTTCTACAGGAACGGCCGAAAGAGGATTTTAGAGGATTGATGGAGGAAAAATGGTGGGGAAGTGGAAATTAAGGGTGGATAAGGTTGTTAAAAGGTGTGGGACTTGGTAAATGAAGCTCAGGAGTGATGAAGATAGTTGGATTTGCTCAAGGATGGAGAAAGCAATGTTGCACAAAAATATAGAAATTAGGGCAAATTGGGAAAGTGTAGCGAATGAAGGGAAGGAATCTTGGATTAGGGGCTGGAATAGGTTGGATGATGGAGGAAGGGTAGGTAGGAATGTATTATAGGTACTCTGCACACTATTTTCCAAAACTGATCGAACAAAGACTAGAAAAACCAAAGATCTATCTATTTTGACCTAATCTGACCTAAAAACCAGAAACATGATGAACAGAAGTTTATAGACAGGAAATCATGCAAGATAGCTATGGAAACTAAGCAAGAACAGATCTAAACATGCAAGTACAACTGGTATCAACTTTTCCAACTCAAAATCTAACACTAGCAATTGCATTGAAAGGCAAAAACAGTGTTTTTGTGGCAACAAGTATGCCTTGGTCTCAGCTCATGGTCCCAAGGAGGGAGAGATGAGATCAAGGATTGCTTGATGGCCTTTTTGCAGATCTTTTCTATTACCAAACTGTCAAATCAACCTGAAGCATGAAAAGCTATTTTAATCATCAAAAGCAACCTAAGTAACAAAGAAAGATCTTAACCTAAATAACAGAAATTATTCTATGAATGCAAGGAAAACACATAAAAGTACACAAAGGAGGTACTGGCACTTGGGTTGGGCCCAACCCCAAGAGCTACAGCCTCCTAAGAAAGCTCAGAGCTGGTGCAAAGCGAAATTCATCTCCATTACTCAAAAAATAATAGTCATGTCACAAAATTGTTTACAGCAAGAGCTCGAAAATGAGCTGAAATGCAGAGCTGCACTAAAGTGCGAAAAACAACTGTTCAATAGCTAAACTACCAAGGCTTGAAGCCTTCCTACTTATGCAACATGAGGACTCCCAACAATCCTCCTTAACTTTAGGAGCTTGGTTGTTCAAAACTGCAGTTAATCAGCCACTTCACAAAACCTGCTCGGCTACCCCTTGAAATCATCTTTGGTGGGTTGTTGAACTCCGAGCTGATGGTGGAGAACTCGAGGAAGGGGTAATTTAGTGCAGGAGACGCCCATCCTACAAATCCTCAACCTTTTTCCTTCGTATTTGGCTGTCAACTTACTCATAAATGCCTGACCTTTGTCCAAAAGATGTCCAAAAATCTGCAATAAGCACGTATTAGACTTTATGGTCAAGTGACTATTCTCATTCATTCAATTAACATAAATATATTCAAAAGCATGCATAAAACTATGAAGAATGGTGGATTAATCGAGAATAATAGGCAAAATGAGCCCATAAAGTTACCCATTTTTGGGGCTCATTAGTGTTGTTATTTGTTTGCAGCTTCGGCAGGTTGTCCTAGGTCGTCCCGCCTTGGTTTTGTCCTTTGTTCTATGGTTTGGGGGTGCCTTTCCCTTGCTTCAGATTCGCAGATCCAAAGTCTCGCTTCTTCTGTTTGAATTTCTGATCGATCTTGACAGCATATCAATAGGTGACACCAAGCGAGGAAATGTCCAGGAACTCCATCTTGTCCTAGATGTACTTGTGTAAACATCTATTGTACTTGAGTACCAAATGTCGCTCATAATCCTTGATACCCAACTTCGTGTGAAGGGTATGAAAAATATTTGTGAACTCTGGCACGTCTTGGTTCCTTCCCTGCTACAGCGTGATCCACTTTATGTATTTATCTTCATAATTCCCGATAGTGTAATATTGTTCCTTGATGGAGTCTCGGAAAGTATTCCACATGGGTGCGGCTAAAAACAATTAGGATTCCCTCTCGTCCTTCTGTTCACAGTGGGTTTCCGACCAGTCCTTGACATGGGGGGTGACTTTGAGGAGTGCAAAAGTAATATTTTCCCGATTGGAAAAGTCATGAACTAAAAAATATCCTTCCGACAGATTTAACCATTTATCTACGATGCATGCATCTATCTAGCCTTCAAATATGGGAATGTTAAAGGTTACTTGTACCTTAAAGGGAGTCGCGCCTCCAGAGTGGTTGTTGCATGAAGGTGTGTCACATGTGGGTAGTCGCTGAAGGATTTGAGCAAATTTATCCATCATCACATTCCTTGGTCGCTCAAAGGATTCCTTGAGTAATATTTTGAAAGGATCTCTTGCTCCCTCACCTTTCTTTTCTTCTGCCATCCAAGGTCGTTGGGGTTTGCGAGGCTAGTTTTGCAAAGGTTCAACCAGTTCGAGCCCTAACTCCTTATACCCTGACCTCATTGGGGACATGCAAAGAAAAACAGAGAAAGAGTATATCTCTCTGATACCACTGATCTAGACTTATACAAGAATGCAATAGAATACATATACAAACATAAACACCGAGATGCAGCAGAAATAAAACTTCATTTCATTAATATCAAGGAGTTGAAATATGCTTACAGACGGAATTGAAATACACTAGCTTAGGTGATGGTAGCTTATCTCTAAGAAGAGATGTGGCAGCTACATTCCTCTGAACTATGTTGCAATGAGGCTCAGTGGCCTTTTTATCATTGAGAAATAATGAGAAACCCTAATATCCAAAAACCTAGCCCTAGGAGATGAAGCACCAAAAGCTTGTGGACCCCGTTGGCGTATGCCGGAACGTCAACTTCATGGGGTTGTAACTTTGGCATACGATCTCTGTTTGGCTATCATAATACCTCATTTCGAAGATATTGAAGAGGAGGCCAAAATCAAATAAGTGGCTTAATTTGGCACTGTTTTGGTCTCTCTGTTTTCCCTAAAAACTTCTTTTAGTTCCTCAAAATAGATCCTGAAGTTTACGACCCGAAAAACTGCCAAAAATAGTAAGTTGTGCTACAATTAAGGAAACTGAAAAGAATCAATGGTGGGGTTCCAAGTGGAATAGGCGGGTGGCCACCAATATCCTTTTGGATCAAGTCCAATAGACTAAACATGGTGCGTCCCACCATTTCAATTTGACGCGTCTTACATCTCACCATTTCGCTAACCACCCCTCGTATTTTCCTTCCAACCTCTCCTTAGTGCCCAGGTCATTGTTGGAATTCCAGAACTTACAATTTCCCTCTGACCCTTCTACCCACAATGTCAACGAAGATTCTAGGTTGGCTAATGTTTTTGGTACTCTCACACGATTAACACCGCCTTCTGACTTTCAGGATGCAATAAGAATCAACTTTGGTACTCTCACGGGCTTAACACTGCGTTCTCAATTTCAGGTTGCACCAAGAATCAACTCCTAGGAAGATATAAATGAGGTTGCTAGAGGGAATCCATAGAAACAATGAGATTATTCATCAGATTCGTCATCTTCCAATCCCTACATTGCTAGAAACTACAACAACAGAGATTTGAGAGAAAAGGAAGCTACAATTTTATGTGTGTTTAAGAAGTATAATCGTGTTGACTATAAAGAGTATTATGCTCCATGGACTCCTCCACTATTATTGTTTGGGAGATAGAAAGCGAATAAGCATACGATCATATAGGATTAAGGATGAAAATTACTTTAAGAAATAAAAAATGTGCTCACACAATTCTTTTTGATAAAAAAAATTATATATTCATTGTTATAATTGTAGTATTTATTTTATTAAAAATATATATTCATTAATCAAATTTTAATAATATATTTTTTAATTATTTTAAACTATCAAAAATAAAATGAAATTTTAACTTTTAATTATTTTAAAACAATTTTTTTTAATTATGTTCATATGTAGTTTACAACAAGATAAGGGAGATTTGTAATTCTTTGTGTGTTCAACTTACAGTTGATACCTTTTTTTCATCAAAAAGGTAAAATATATTCTAAAATAAAAATAAAATATATTTATGCCACCTCCTATTGAAATTTGACACTTTAATCCTTTTCTTACTTAAACTTTTTGATGTGATGATGTAAATTTAAAGATGTAGCATATTCTATTAGTGGCCACTACATTAATAGATGAAGTTCACACTACTAAGTTTCTTGCATATTTAACTCATATGTTTAAACCACACTTAAATTAATTTTTTACAAAATATAATAAAAAATTTATCATATAACTTATTTATCTCTATGCTCGAAGATTATAGAAATGGAATTAAAAATAAAATCGTTGAAACATAACTACATTAAAATATGTGCTGCATTTCTAAAACTTTGCGTTTCAAAAATCGAATTGTGCAAATCTCAGTCTATTTGATTCATTGTCCTTAATTGATTGCAGTTTTATCAAAACTTCCAAAATATTAACATGGATTTATAACATATATTAATATGCTTTTGGTTTTAGGTCATTATAGTCATTTCTCAGTCCACGAGCTCTTGGATACATAGTGATCGGGTGCTCTATTTAGGCACTCCTTGATGTGAAGTCACTAATTCAATTCCCCGCTAGAATCATAATGATATATTGGACATGATGATGATGATGTAGTCCCACCCAAACTTAATATAATAATAAAATAATGGTTTCTTCGGAACACATAAAAAAAAGGGTTATATAAACACAAACTGTGAATTTTAATGTTAATATTAAGTTGTAATGTTGACATTATCAGTATAAACAAATCATTGATTTTAATATTAATATTAGGTTTTAATGTCAACATTGTTAATATAAATAAATTAAATCATTAATGTAATTTTAATTTTCGGTTTTAAGTTTTAGGTTTCTGAGCGTCAAATACTATTTAATAATAATATTAGGTTTTATATGAAGATTTTAATAAATATGGTATCTGATTTTATGTTTTAATATTAAGTTTTAATAAACTTACTTTGTTTTTATTATTATTTATATTGTAGGAGATTTTAGATTAAGTATTGTACTTTATTTTAGAATAAATAAATTTTGTAATATTTTTAATATTTATATTAAACTAGATCCCTCACATGAGGAAAACGAATGTATGTCTCTCTAGCTCGAGAGCACGGGAGGAAGCTAGGGTTTTCAGAAAACTTGCAGGAAGGTTTTGGTATGAATGATGTCCCAGGGGTGGAGGGCGGGGGGCTGGGCTCCCTCCTATAGAAATGTGGTAGCAGAGAAAGGAAAAGGTTTCAAGGGAGGATTCAAAATTTTGGTAGAAGGGTCAGAAGGCACAAGTCAAGGAGTAGGTGAGACAGGTAAACAGGGCCTAAATGGTCAGAAAAAGGCGAATACATAGGTACAACAGTGGACCAATCAGATCAGCAACAAAAGACAATCAGAGCTAATGGGAATGGCCCGTGCAAGCAAAGATATTACATCCTTTTGACTCATACCAATTCTTAAAGGCATGCAATGGATTCCTTGACCTATCAAGCATGGAATTGTGCTTCTTAACTAAATAAATATTTTTTCTTTCTTCTTTACATCATATATGAGTACAAAGACAATTTATGAAGATTGAACCTAGTTACTTTTTCAACACTTCCTCTTAACTATGGAGGTATTCATAGTGACTCAATAGGTCTATCTCAAATTGAAATATTCTCATAAGAAGAGATTCATATTGATAAGAATCACTCATTGTATCAATGTTGTCACGTTACCTAAGGCCTTGATAGGTACACTCTATCTCTCATGATATTAGAGCTCAATGTTGAGAGGAATTCCATAGGACACCATACCGCCTCATCATGGTACATACTCCACCTAGGATACCCAGGGTAATCCTACCATTGGACCATTCTTATCCAATTCCATGTGACTTAGGATCTCCATCATAATCCATCACATTACATGACTCTGAGAATGTTTCTCTAAGATTCTTATCCAATCCAACATTCTCCTTATACATGCCTATGTACTTGACTTAGGAGATCAATCATAATCCATCAAAGTACCTGACACAAGGAAAACCTAGCAAATTATAATTCTCCCTATCTGTGATGCTTGCACTAGACTTACGACTATTAATCATGATCTAGGACATGACACAGGGAGAACCAATGTCCAACCATACTCCCTCTCAATCAAGGAAGAAATCCATATTCTCCTTGTAATCAGATAATATATCATGCTCCTATTCAAGGAGACTCCTTTTACTCCCCCTCAAACCTAGAGGAGATTTCCAACTTCAAAGTTCTACCACAATTCCTTTTATAGTCTGCATCTCATTATAGAAAGCATGCTTCCTTTCAAAATTTCGCCATCTTTACATGACAGATTCCAGGTCATCCCTCTTCCACATCACTTTCATTTCAACTTTATTACTGAAGGATTTCTCTTAAACCTTTCCAAACTTTAAGTTAACTATAGCTTCTTCACAAAAGTGATCTCCCTTCTAGACCATCTAGTTATCTTCTTACACTGTTACCTTCCAATCAATATGATCACATCATATTCTTTATAGATGTTAGTTACTAGATGTTGAGCTTTCCCTCAATATCCATATAGTTGAACTTGTCTTATCTGTCATCTTGCACCCCTACAACATTTTTCCATGTATCAAAAACAATATACTAACAAGATAACCAACAACAAATATTAACATTAGACTTACCTCACCATGACAGTCTAAATCATCCTCATGGTTCATCTTCATATGAGTTTCCCTATATCAGAGTGTCGAAGGATCCAACTTGATTACCAAGTTACCATTCCCTCCATTCATCATTCTCTTCATGGCATAAAATTAGTTTTACTTATCTTTCTCATTTTAATTTCTTTATTATGTACCTAAAACATTCACCGACAAGTAACACCAAACAAAATATACAAGTACAAGAGCATGATTATGATTTTGACAATCTAGGGATTCCATAGAATCTTTAGAGATGGAGAATTCATAGGGTTTTCATATTCAAACCCTAAGTATCTCGATATTTCTTTTTGAAACATCAATTCTAGGGTTTGAATCTCAAATCCCATGGTATGCTCACTAGAGTTTACCATTCACCTTAGACTACCTAAAAACCATAAAAACCAAAAGATAGGGTTTCTATGAGAGAACAAATAGATTAGGGTTAGGGCTTCTCTCTAAACTTAGTGTTTCCTAGTTCCAACCAAGGGTTTTATAGAACTTAGATATCAACAACCTTTAACAAGATGAATACTACAAACCCTAGAACTAAACATGTCCAAAAACCCTAATATGATTCATGTTAGACCTTATATGCATAAAAAAATTAAAAATATATACATACCTTAGTTCATCATGACCATTGGAATCTATTACAAAGCATGCATCTCAATCCAATGTAGTGTTACTTCCATTATTCTTGTAATAGAAATGTCAAATCAAGATGCTTTGCTTCTTCCTCTTTTTACTAGTTCTAATGAGAGAAGGAGAACAGATTTTTTTATGCATGTGATCATGCTAGACCATTTTCTAAACTTTTATGTTGCAAACCTGGTTTATGATATCCCATTCATTACTCTTAATAGAAGAGGTCCTTGACATCTTCCTTCTACTTATTTGAGGGTTATACAACTTTAGACCCTTCTTTCATTTTATTATTCTTAGGGTTCTTAGGACAATCTGATTTTAAATGTCCATATTCATGACAACCAAAGCATTGGACTTTGAACATGTCTCTATTTTTGTTCTTCTTTTCTTATCAAAATTCTTCCTTGACTTGGTTGCAAAGGATTGAGAAGTTTCATTGCTAGGATGAGCACTACTTATATCCTTTATTATGGATTATTTTGTTGAGCATTAAGACCATAGTTCTTCAAATGAAGGAGGATCTTTCCTTGCATGTATGCTACTTGCAAAACCATCCCACTCTTTAGGTAAATCATTGGTTGCTCCTATGATTAATTCTGAATTAGATATTTTCTCACTGGTTCCAAGGAGTTGATATGTAATGTTTTATAGCTTCATGAAAAAGGAAGCTATAGTGTCTTCATTTATCATTTTTTATTGATATAATTGAGTCCTTAAGGCTATCATGTGACATGTTGTGTTGACATAGTATAATTTCACCAAGGTATCATAGACTTCTTTGGATGTAGATAGTTTTGATACAAAAGTATTGAGGGGGTCTTCGATAGACTCATAGAATTCTCTGAGCTTTGACATCCCTTTTTCATATTTTTCAACTTCTTCTTCATCCTTTGAATCTAGAATAGGGACCTTTCTAAGAACGTACTTCATGACATCATTCTCTTTAAGGGCTAAGTCAATTCTCTTTTTCCATGACTTGTAGTTGGATGCTTCTTCTAACTTGTTTTTTCCTTGCATGTATAAGCCATTAAATTAGACATTGGTATTTGAGGGATACCTTATGCAACAATAATAACTTGCTACAATAATGGACTTCTTTTTTCTCTCTAGATGTGATGCCTCTTCTTCACCTTAGCTCTGATACCTTGTTGGAAAATAAAAGTATTTGGAGGCCAATGTTGGTTTTCCTTATTCTGGTAATTACCTGTGAAGTATGTTTTACTTGTTAGTTAATTTAATTCTCTTTCATAAATCAAATACAAACAATGTAAATATAAGAGAGAAGATGCCAAATGTAGGCTCCATGCCACGGCAAAACCCCACTTCCTAGGGAAAAGCCTAAATAATTTCCTTCTTATAGAATCAAATCAGAATGAGACTTTATCAAGACCCAAAGACTAAGTCATACCTTCTAGCTAGAAGTCAACACTTCTTAGGAGTTTTCTTACTGCAAGATTCAGGCCTTTGTACTTCTTATTGGACTTTTGTACTATATCTTTAGACCATTGTACCTCTGCAATTTCGAATTATTGCAATTACATATCTATGCAATGTTACTTCTACTGCAATTTTGGGTATCTGAGATTTTTGGATCTCTTCCAATGCTAGGCATGTCTCTATAGCTCGAGAGCACAAGAGGAAGCTAGGGTTTTCAGAAAACTTACTAGAAGGTTTTGGTACAAATGATGTCCTGAGGGGGAGGGATTCAGGCTCCCTCCTACAAAAATGTGGTAGAAAACAAAGGAAAAGGTTTCAAGGGAGGATTCAAAATTTCGGCAAAAGGGTCAAAAGGCACAAGTCAAGGAGCAAGTGAGAAAGGTAAATAGGGCTTGAATGGTCATAAGAAAGGTGAAGACATAGGTACAATAGTGGACCAATCAGATCAATAGTAAAAGACAAAGGGTTCTAATGGGAATGGCCCATGCAAGCAAAGATACTACATCATTTTGAATCATACATCTTTTACTTCGAGATATTACATCCTTGACTCCAACCCACTGAAACATAAGGCCTAGTGCAAAGAGCACAACAAACCATACAACCAATGTAAAAGGGAACTCCAAGAATGAATGGTTTATCAACTCAACATTATTTTTACACAATGGACACCAACTTGGCTTGATGACACCTTTTTTAGAGAGGATTTCCTTTATGGGCAAATGGTTTTCCAGAATACATCACTAAAAGAGTTGTGTCTTTGTTGGACATTCAACTTTCCATAATTGATTCCACCACCATGACAAATTAGGAGGCGTCATGTCTTTAATCCAAAAAACATAACTGGATTTTGGGGTGTAGAAACCTAATTTGGCATGGGCCCAGATCAGAGAGCCCTCTCTATCCCTTATGCGAACATGGGATGCATTCAAACTTGATGTGAAATATTGCCATAGATCTAACCATTCATTCGACATGTTTAATTGCTATTCATAATGCCATCCTTGACCCCATATCGACATGTTGGCCTCATATGCAATCTAGGCAAGAGTGTGACAACCCATTTCCTTAAGAAACTCAATTAATTTAGTATGAAAACAATATTTTAGGTCGCTCCCAACCCACAATTCTGAGCCTAAGCATACCAGTTCACCATTGTTGACCTTTCAAACAACGCCTTTTTCAATAACATGAAATGATTTCAAGACTACCTTCTAGATTGCAAATACATTTGAATTGCTACTATCAATAACACAAATCCATTCCAAAAGGGACCATGGTCTGATCTACTTGTCCAGAACAACCTCTGTCCAAAGGCTGCTAGTGGATATAAAATGCTAGCCCACATTTACAGCTAGAGCTCTGTTGGGTGTGTGTTATGTGTTGAGTGGTTTTGTTAATAGAAGATGATGAGAACATGTTTTACCCCCAATACTATGCAAAACATAGGGAAAATATCAACACTAGTTTGGAAATGGATAAAGAAGATTGGGTTCTCTCATTTCCAAATGTTATACCATAAAACAATCCCCTCAAGCCAACATGGCATAAATTATTAGGCCACCCTCTTTATTTCCAAGTTTAGAAATTATGATGCTAATGGAGAGTTAATGACAGAAGTATCCAAGGAAGAGTTGAAATCAATTCTAGTATCCTTTTGAAAAGATTCAAGTCCTAGCTATAATGGTGGATAGTATAATTTTGTTTGGGTTTTTCAATTTGTTCAAGAATGATATATGAGAGTTGTCAGAGAGTATAGATTATCTCGGAAGGTATTAGATGCATTTAACTATACTTTTATAGCACTTGACCCAAAAAAAAAGAATCCCCAACCAGTTTTGAAGACTTTAGGCCAATTTCAATGTATAATTAAATCCATAATCACAACAAATATTATTGTAAAAATGTTGAAGATAATTATCTCTTAATGCATTTCTAAATAAAAAATTAGTTTCTCACGTGAAAGGAAAATTCGTGACCTAATTGAAGTGGCCCATAAAGGCTTCACATAATAAAGGTTAAGAAGCTTCTAATAATGGTGATCAAACTTGACCTTTTAAATGAATATGTGATGGAAAGTTGTTTGCATTTGAGGCTTATGCTCATCTATATATGGACATCTCTTCCAATGGTAAACGGGATTGCAATGTGTTTTTCTTCTCTTTTTTGTCTTAATTGATGGTTTTGCCTCTATGTTCTTCACCCCTTCAAGAGGACCAAGACAAGGATGCCCTTTATCTCCCCTCTTATTTCTTTTAGTAGTAGAAGTCCTTAATAAAAAAATTAATGAAGATAAAGGAATTGAATCCATAGAAGGCATTAATATGGGTATATCTCTTTCTCTAACCCACTTGTCAGTTATGATGTTCTACTTTTTGTGAATGTCTTTATAAGTGAGGGAAGGAATATAAGAGATTCCAAAATTGTATTGCAAAGCCACTAATATGGAAATTGATATCCAAATGTCATATATTTCCTTTAATGGCATCTCTAAAGGGCTAAAATGTTATTGTATTAGACATTGTCATAGCAAGTCTTATCCTTTAGTAGGGGACTGAAATACTTGGCTTTTATCTTTAAGACTAGTGATTATGGCTATAGGGACTTTTTTTCTTTTGAAAAGATAGAGAGAAGAATAAAAAAATGGTGTAACAGAAGGGTATCAATAGGTGGTAGATTAACATTGGTGAAATCTGTGTTAAAGGCCCTCCCCGTACACTAGCACTCAATGGCATACATTTCTATGTGCATGCTTGACAATATTAGGAAAGATGTTCAAATTTTTGTCTATAGGAAATAAAGAGAAGGAAGGAATGTCCCTGATTAAATGGATGAAGATTAAAAATCCCAAATATGTAGGGGCTGTGGACTAAAGAACATTCACTTCTTTGCTAAGGAATTAACTACAAATAGCTTATGGAGACTCTTAAATCACATTATATTGAGGAGTTGAATTATCCTTCAAACATATATAGAGCCTTTGTCTTGTGAGGATTATATCACACCTCCAATGAAACGTACTACTAAAGTGTCACTTATTTGGAAAGCACTTGCTCATTCATGCCCTTTAGTGAGTAACTAGTTAGCATGGAGAGTAGGGAATGAGGCAAAAGTCGAAATTGGGCTAAACTTATGTTGGATTTGCAAATTATCATAGGTTCCAAGAAGCTTTACTTGAATCTTTACATAATCAGTGCATTTATTATATGGCAAATGTAATAGACCTAATGGCATCTTATTTATAGCAGCATAGGTGGAAAATGCAGGATTGTTGGAATTGATTAGTGAAGATGCTACTAGGTGGATTGCTTTGTTTTAGATTCTAAAACATAGTACAATAAGGTTAAGGGATGAGGAGGACATGTGACTTGTTCAATGAGCATAGCTTTAGACAAGTACATTACACAATTAGGTCATAAAACCATGTTTTTAGAGAGGAATGGAAGGGGAAATATATGATAGTGGAAGGCCATCTAGAAATCAAAACTCTTATTAAAACTCATTTGTTTATGTGGTTAGCTTTGTAGAACATGATATGACATGGGAAGTCCTTTAAAAATGGATTTCAAGGTCTTGGAAGGTGTGCTTCTTGAAAATATGAGAGGAAAACATTCATGTCTGCTAGTGTACCATTCATTCTCAAAAGAAGTTTAGATTAATTCTCTAGATTTGATGAGTGATTTAATGTGTTGACAAAGTAATTCATTTAGGGAATGCTTGAGGTTGTGGATGGAAAATATAGTAGTAAGAGGCCAAAAGGTTGTAGAGGCTATATTAAGTGTTGATTTCTGGTAGCATTGGATGTGCTCTAAGTCTAAAATTTTGCAGGGAGGCTTGGGTACATGTATTCCAAAGAAACCAAAAAGCATTTTGGGAAGTTCCACCTAGAAATTTTTTTATTAAGATAATTAATTATTTTTTAATGGGACCCTAGTTCTAAACTTAGGAAAATAAAATAATTAAAGGGTATTAATAGAAACAGTGGGTGTAACTTCTAGAAGAAGACAAGGATCAAGTAGAAATTATATTAGTCATTGATTAGCTTCTAATTTGGGTCGTTGAATGTCAACGAGAAGATTATTTAAGGAGGCTTGAGGGTAATTTCGAACATACACACAAAGTGAGTTCAGAAGTTCGATTTTATGAAGCAAAGCAACTCTTGGGAGAATTTCAATAGTGAGCTTTTGCAGAGAGAGGCAGAGGGAGTTTTGATTGGAGGATCTTCTCTAGAGCTAAGGATACTCAGCAGAGAGGCAAAGACACACAAAGGAGGCAATGCAGAGGGCAGAAAGGGTGACGCAAAGCCAGGAAGGGCTCACGCAAGCCCCACGCAGAGCAGCGTAGTATCTTCCAGCACAGAGGTCCGAATTTGCTAAGGAAGTTGACGTTTCTGAGCTGGGAGGGCTGGAAAAGGCTTCTGAAGGCATATCGATTGTCAGTTGAGCTAACGTAGTGACTTAGAGGTTGACGCATGGCCCATGAAGGGGCAACGCAGAAGTAGCCGGGGAACTCACAGTTCAACTGTCGAATTAGTTGAGACTTGCAGTGTAGAGTGAGGTAATCTCACCCGTTTATTCTGCTAAGTGATTTTCTCTATAACTGGATTGTCGGGAGGGCATCTAGTAGTTGCATCCAGAAATACTTCAGCTTAATAATAAAAACCTCAGATTTGTTGCACCGGTTTTCCAGCATTGGGTTTTTCTGGGGACATTTGTCCAAAAAATATTGTCATTTGTGTTGTATCTTTCTCTATTTGGGCATATTATTTAATTGGTGTAGGCTATAGTGTATTAGCTTTGATATTTGCTGTAGGAAGCAATACATAATTTTTTCAGTAATTAACAAATAGGAGAAGTTTAATCAGTTGTTGCAGTAGGGATTCCGGTTTAAGGAATTTTCACATGGAGTCAGAGCTAGTGCAGGTGAAGCAAGAAGAACATTGCCAAAGAACCTAGCACTGAACAGAAGAGGGAGATTGAAATAGCTACAGGAGGCAGTAGTTCAAAACCCCAGAGGGTTTGTGCAGTCCTAGCCAGAGGGCTAAATTTCGTGGCAATCTATCTCTGAGTGAGTCAACAGAGAGAAGGGCTTCCAGATCGAAACCTTGTCATGGCAAAAGGAGCAGCGTTGAAGCCTCGGCGTGAGGAGGAGCTAGTGGGACACAATTTTTTTGTAGCCTATTTTGTTGGGTAGAAAGACATTAGAAGAGAAGAGAAGCACTGTGAGGGAACTTTTACTCAGTAGAATTCCTATCAAGAAGTTCATTCTCTTATTGGTTGAGCAACAACAGTAAGAAGCAGAGAGGAGCAATTCGATAGATTTATGTGGCAGAGATGGCAATCAATGGCTTGAGGGATCAGGATAGATAAGACGGAGCATCCAACTATGTCATCTGGAAGGAAGGAATGTCACTCCTTATAGATGAGCATGCCCTCAAGACATATGTCAACAACGTGGTGATTGAGCTTGCAATCCAGATCCGCTGAAAACGTATAAAGCAGAAATGGTGAAGGCAAAGAGAATGATCCTCGATGGAGTGAAGGATCATGTTGTCAATCACATCGCTAGCAGAGGGATTGCGAAGGAGATGTGGGATGCATTGTCTACGCTATATCAGGGATCTTCCAAGCAACGGAAGATGTAATTAGAGCAGAAGCTGAGATCTGCTCAGATGCAGAAGGGGGAGCGTGTGGATTCATTCCTCACAAAGCTGCAAGAGACCCGAGATGAGTTATCAGTTATGGGGTCTATACCTCAAGATTCTGAATTAGTTAGACTAACCCTCAATTATGTCTCAGATCAATGGCAAGTCTTTGTCCAAAGTATCCTCGGCAGGGCGACTTTGTTGAATTGGGATGAGACGTGGGCAACTCTTAAGAAAGAGGAGATGAGGAGAGATCTAGTCAAGTGTAAGCTTAACGGAAGAAGCAGCAGCGGGTCGAAGCCCAAGGAGGAGGAGGAAAATTCAACCCTTGCATAAAAGGGGCAGCAGGAGTAGCGAATACGTAAGAAGGACGTATCGAAGATAAAGTGCTTCAGGTGTGGTGAGATGGGTCACTACGCAACACAGTGTCCTCTTAGGAAGAATGACAAAGATGAGAAGCACGATCTGAAGGCTGCACCCGCGAAGATTGAGGAGGAGGAGTTTTCCATTACAGTCGAGATACCTCCAGGAGGGGGGTGGGTTGATTTGGATTTGTGTTTTGAAAGCGCTACAGATGGGAAAGATCCTTGAGGAACCCACCTCTCGAATCAATTGCTTGCTATGGGAGCCCAGATCAGGAGTAGTAGGATGGACTAGTGTTGGATGGTGCTGAGGAGTGTCGGAGAGACAGTTGTAGTCGCTAGGAGTGCTAGAGACTGAACAACATAGAGCAGAGTTGGCAGCAAAGCAAAGTTGGCAGCAGTGCAGATGGCACAGAGCAGAGGTCAGCAGCAACGTAGAAGATTCAGAGGCTCAGCATAGAGACTAGTAGCAGTCGGGCTCCAACATTCACATGGTATCATACTGAACACAATTAGTTCAGTAATTTTGTATGCTTTTCCGTTGCTAATACAGTAGCAGTTGCAGTTTGCAGTGTAGAGGCGGTTGGCAGTGGTAGTACCAACAACAGCACGGATGCGAAATTTTAGAGGGAGTTACAATACGGATGCAGTGTTGACATTGGCAGGGTCAGTAGTAGTACAGATGCAACATTTGTGCAATGGTTGGTGGACAACATGTCAAACTTCAACAACGCAGAGGGAGATGTTACAAAATAGAGTGATGCTTCAACAAGTTGCATTGCTAGATCACAATCCTCACTAAGAGGGAGTGTTGATTTCTAGTAGCATCATATGTGCTCTAAGTCTCAAACTTTGCAAGGAGGCTTGGGCACATGTATTCTAAAGAACGGAGAAGAGTTTTGGGAAATTCCACCCATAAGCAATTTTATTAAAATAATTAATTATGTTTTAATGGGACCCCAAGCCTAAACTTAAGAAAATAAAATAATTAAAGGGTATTAATATAAATTGTGGGTGTAACTTCTAGAAGAAGATGAGGATCAAGAAGAAATTATCTTAACCATTGATTAGCTTCTAATCTGGGTCGTTGAATGGCAACGAGGAGATTATTTAAGGAGGCTTGAGTGTCATTTGGAAAATACAAACAGAGTGAGTTCAGAAGTTCGATTTTTTGAAGCAGAGTAGCTGCTGGGAGAATTTTGATAGTGAACTTTTGTAGAGAGGGGGAGAGGGAGTTTTGTTTGGAGGATCTTCTTCGGAGCCAAGGATACTCAACAGAGAGGCAGAGAGAGACACGAAGGAAGAAGTGTAGAGGACAAAGAGGGTGATGCAAAGCTAGGAAGGGCTCATGCAAGCCCCACACAGAGTAGAGCAACATATTCCAATGCAAAGGTTTGAATTTGCTGAGGAAGCTGACGTTTCTGAGCCGGGAGGGTTGGAAAAGGCCTCTAAAGGCATATCGATTCTCAGTTGAGCTGACGCAGTGGCATAGAGACTGGCGCACGGTCCATGCAAGGGCAATGCAGAAGTAGTTGGGGAACTCATAGTTTAACTACCAGATCAGTCGGGACTTGCAGTGTTGATTAGGTGCTCAACAGAATAGCGCAAAATTCAAAGTTTTCAGATTGGTGTGGAACCTAGACGCCCACATAGTGCTCATCATCCCAAATCCAGTGCAACTCATTTCACACGAAATGGATTCTGTATGACTCTAGAAACGAGTTATGTTCACTTTCCCAAACAAGCAAATTTTCAAAAAAAGAACAGCCCAGTCAATACTCTGTATTGTTGATGTGGCGTTGACTGGGCAGGGTACGTCGAAGCTGACTTGGTCAACGGGTTCCTTCAGTGAATGGGGTGTTGACAAGTGGCTTCATTTCATTGGTTGAAATACCGCATTTTTTATTGGTTGGAATGATGGCCAACCACGGGCTGACACATGGCCCAGCTAGAGGCCGCCACATGGCAGCTCGGGAGGCCACCAAAAATTTGGCTATAGTACGGGCGGAGGCAGCGGGGGTCGAACCCGCGACCTCCCAACACATATACAAAGTCTTCACCAATACACCATACACATTTTTCTTAACCCTTAATGTTGTGGATTATATTTAAATGATACAAGCGCATAGTTTGGAACAGGCTAGCCAGTGTGGGGCCAAGCCACACGGTTACATAACCACCCATATGATCACAGCGGTGGTGGAGTGGGGGCCCAGCCAGTGGAGGCGAGACGTTGGCGTTAGCCCCCGGGCACGTGGCCCCCCACATGGCCACGAATTTTGGACCTTAATCGTTAGCGGTCATTTTAACTGTCCGACAATTTGGCTTGGTTTTCGACGAAATTGTCGCTCCGTTAGCATGCTTGGCGGGTATTGTAGGATGATTCCGTATTTTGGGGAATTTGCGATGCGATTAGCAGAAGATTGGGAAAGGCCATAACTTCTTCAATTTTTGACCAAATCTAGAGCAAAAAGAGGCTACACAACCACTTTTGGACATTCTAGACTCATTAGAGTAGGTTGCAGAAGCATTTAAATATTATAAACACATATTTTTACACATTGGAGCATAATAGAGAGGCCTGAGCCATTGGAAGCTGGACCAAGGAGACCTAGCCCAGGAGGGGTGAACTCCTTCATCATGTTCCTATTGTGATGTGTTGTTGGTGATGTTCTATACATTTATATGTTGTTGTTCAGTTTCTTATTTATGTTAAATTGCTCATACAATTAAATTGAAACTCATTTTTACTTGCAATAAACTCATGAATCCTTAAGCACATGAATAAAATTTTGTTTATAATCTGAGGAGGATCTTAACATAGAAAAAAATTTGGTATGAGATCTCTTAGTTTTACTTGTGCAAGAAGGATTTAATTTTTTGCAAGTTTATGTCATGCTTACAAGTTTAAAACTCAAAATAGGAGAAGGGAAGATGGTTGAAAGCCTTGAAGTTGGGTCAAGGGAAGGAGGGCAAGGTTGCCACAATATCCAACACCATTTCTTCCTCAATTTGCAGTTGAGACTCCAATGAGCATGTCTCATGAAGGAGAGCCTACAATGACAGAGGATGAGAAGGTCTTCAGGAAGGTTTTCTTTGATATGATAGAGATGGTGAAGGTCCTCTATGAAGAGAGGAATACCAGGCTGTAGGGTGAAAGCTCCAAACCTCCCAAAGGATAAGGTTCTTCAGGAGGAGGAGGTAATTGAAGTGGAGGTAAACCTCCACCCTCTCCACCATATTATTCATCTTCTTCTTCATAGGCATCTTCAACCTCTTCCACTAACACAACCCTTACTCATACTCATCAACATACCTCAAAAGGAACTGGTAAATCACCCTTACTAAAACTTGATGTTAAATTTGAACTACCCATGTATAATGGTGAAGTGAATGCAAAGAAGCTTGATAATTGGATTCGTCAGTTGGAGGTCTATTGCGGAATTCAAGACCTTCAAGAGGATGACATAAATATTCAGTTAGCTTCCTTGAGAATGGAGGGTGCAACACTAGTATGGTGGGAATCAAAGACACAAGAGGAGATAAAAAAAACATGGTAAGATCTCAATTTCTTGGTCTGATTTCATTGTTGCAATTAAAAGACAATTATATCCTCTAGCTTATATGTAGAAAGCCATCATGAATTGACCAAACTTTAGACAACTTAAAGTTCAAAATGTGCAAGATTACACCCCAAGAATTCAGAAAAAGGTCTATAATGTTAGGTGTAGATTTGTAATCACATGACACGTTGTTGAAGTATATAGGGGGTTACACAGCTAGCTTAGGCATACTATCTTAATGTTTAATCCCAATAATCTAGATGATGTGTGTGTGCATCTTGAGGCAAGAGGGAGAAACAATCTACAAGAGGGTAGTAAAAATCCATTTAAGAGTAAAGGAAAAGAAAAGGGTTTCAAAGGGAAGGGAAAGAAAAATACATCTATGAAGAAGGAAGAATATAAATTAACATGCGAACATTTTTCCAAAGAGGGTCACAATGAAGCTCATTGTTGGAAGCTTCATCCCGAAATGAAACCAAAGAAATTCAACAACAAGGGAAAACAAAAGACAACTGCAACCACTCAACAGGATTTGGGATCCAATTCGGATGATGAAACAAAAATTATAGCCATGGGTATGAAAGAAAAAGAATCCATTGCTAGCACTAGTACTTCAAATTCACACATTGAAACTCCAAATGAAAAGAAGAGGATAGAACTTTTTCACATAAAGGTGATCTCAAAACATAGCAAAATTGATACACTTTTCAACGGTGGCTCTCAAACCAATCTTATCTCTCAAAACATTGTTAAAAGTTTAAACTTGGAAACCATTCCACATCATAAACCATATCCACTTGGATGGGTGTGTGACAATGGACAATTTCAGGTAACTAGAAAGTGTAAACTGAAATTCACCATTATTACAAATTTCATAGATGAAGTGGAGCTTGATGTTGTGCCATTAGACATATGTGGTATAGTTTTGGGCAACTCGTATCTCTATGACAGAAAATCTATCTTCTATAGACATGAAAATAAATACCATTTGTTCAAAGATGGAGTAGAATATATTGTGAGAGCTCATAGCAAGAAACTAAATCTTTCACTTGTTAATGCGGGGTAGATGAAAAGACTAGTGAATTCAAGCAAGAATTTTGTGCTTCTAATGATCAAACCCAAGAATGATGTTGATAATGAAGATTTTAAAGGTTGTGATTCAAAATTGAAATCTAAATTGGTTGATGTAGTTAACTAATATGATGATATGTTTCAGGGACCAAAAGTATTGCCTCCCAAGAGAGGAATCCAACATGAGATATAGTTACAGCAAGATAGGCCTCTTCCTAACATTGGCATGTACAGGATGTCAGTGATGGAAAGTGCAGAAATTAAATAACAAATTCAAGAGTTGTTGGATAAAGGGTTCATCGGGCCATCTTCTTCACCATGTGGTTCACCTATTGTTTTGGTGCCAAAGAAGGATGGAACATGGTACGTGTGTCTGGACTTCCGTGCATTGGACAAGATTACGATAAAGAACCGTTACCCACTACCTAGAATAGATGATTTACTTGATCAATTGAAAGATGCAAAGTATTTTACTAAGTTGGACTTAAGGAGTGGCTACCATCAAATTAGAACCGCTGAAGGAGACATTTGGAGGACAACATTCAAAACAAAACAAGGTTTATTTGAATGGCTAGTTATGCCTTTTGGTTTATGTAATGCTCCTGCTACATTCATGCATGTGATGAATGGTGTGTTGTGGCCATTTCTTGATGAGTTTGTTATAGTCTACTTATATGGCATCTTAATTTTTAGTAAATCTCGTGATGAACATGTCATGCATGTGAGAAAAGTACTTGATGTCTTAAAGAAAGAACAGTTGTATCTTAAGATGTCAAAGTGCGAGTTTGGAAAAACTTCTTTAGTTTATTTGGGTCATACTCTTGGAGGAGGTGAGTTGAAAATAGATCCCTCCAAGGTTGATGTCATTCTAAATTGGCAAAGGCCCAAGATAGTTACTAAGGTAAGAAGTTTTTTGGGAGCATCACAATATTGGAGGAAATTCATTGCTAACTTTTCTTCTATAGTAGCTCCTTTGCATGCATTGACAAGTATGAAAAAGGTTTTTCGGTGGGGAGGAAAATAACAAAAGGCCTTTGATGCATTGAAGGAAAATATCAATTCAACTCCAACACTTGCACTTCCAAACTTGAGACAGTCATTTGAGATTCAGACTGATGCTAGTGACTACGCCATGAGTGTAGTCCTCATGCAACATCGTAAGCCTATCTATTTTCATTCAAAAACTTTCAGTGGTGTAGTGATTAACTATCCTACATATGACAAGGAATTGTATGCATTAGTTCAAACTGTGAAAAAGTGGAACACTACTTGATGGGTAAGGAAACAATTATTCACACTGATCATTAGCCATTGCAATACTTGCAATCTCAATCAAAGTTGCAACAATCAGATCACTTCCGATGGATGGGTTTTCTTCAACAATTCCACTTGGTAATCAGGTATAAGAAAGGTATCTACAATAAATTTGTTTATATGCTTTCTAGGCCTATTATTAGTGCAACTACTTTACTCAAGCATAATTCTGTTTTGCATGAAAGTTATATTGAGCAATATGCATTAGACAATGACTTTCAAGATGTTTATGCAAGCTTGAGTCAAGATAACCAAGTAGAGGAATTGGATTATCATTTGCATGATAACTTGTTGTACTATCTTGGCAAGCTTTATATTCCACAGGGAGAAAGAGTCAACATCATAAGGGAGGAACATATTTCTCTTATCGCTGGTCATTTCGGTGTAAGTAAGACGGTGGCACATCTATAGAGGTATTGTTATTGGCCTCGTATGCTTGAAAGTATGTCATGTTTTATTAAAGGATGTCCATTATGTGCAGTCAGTAAGCCTAGAAATAGGAAGTTAGGATTGTACACACCACTTCCGATTCTGTCATGACCATGGGAGAGTGTTTCTATGGATTTTGTAGGAGGTCTTCCATTGTCAAAAAAAGGTCATGATTATTTGTATGTACTTGTGGATAGATTTAGTAAAATGTGTATTTTGATGCCATGTAAAAAGAAAGTTACAACTGAACAAACTGCTTAGTTATTCTTTCAGAATGTATGGGTGCATTTTGGATTGCCCACATCCATTGTTATTGATCGAGATTCTCGCTTTGTTGGAAATTTGTGGTCAAGATTGTGGGGATCCATGGACACCAAATTGAAAAAGAGTACAACATTTCATCCGCAAACATATGGTTAAACAGGACAGTAATACATCTTCTTTGTGGGTATTACAACAACCATCCTAAGTTGTGGGATGAACATTTGCACTATATTCAACATGCTTACAACTGGGCTAAACACTCTTCAACTCAAACAATACCATTTGAGGCATGTTTGGGATACTTGCCTAAGTCTCCTTTGGATTTCATTTTTGGAAAAGATGGTGTTGTTAATGGTCATAGTGACATAGACAAAGCAAGAAGGTTCATTAAACAAATCTAATTAGTACACCAAAGAGTTCATGAATAGCTTGAAAAGAGCCAAGGCAAGTACAAAGCAAGGCACGACAAGCGTCATGTAGATCACAAGTTCCAAGTCGGTGATGAAATTTGGCTTCACATTAGCAAAGAGAGGCTCCAAGGGGAAGGTAAAAAACTGAAACCAATTAGATGTGATCCAATCAGAATTTTGGAAAAGATTGGAAACAATGCCTTCAGATCAGATTTTCCTTCATATAAGCAAGTTTATGTTGTTGTTAATGTTGAGAACTTAAGGTTGTATGAGCCTATGTTGATTGAAGATAAAGGAGAAAATGTCCTAATTCCTTCCATAGAGGAATTTTCTCCTAAATACCTTGATGAACTACAACAAGACATCATTCTTGACAGAAGAATAAGGTCTTCAAAATGAGGGAATGTGGATTACCTTCGAGTGGGGCTCAAGGGAACAAATCCTTCAAAGGCCAAATGGATCGAGATTGGAAAGGTGAGGGAACTGTACCCTCACCTGCTGGACAATTGAAAGTGATATTTTGGGGTCTAAAAGGCTTCCAGTGGGGAGGAATGATCGGGTGCTCAAAGAAATAACTCAAAATTCAAAGTTATCGGATTGGTGTGGAACCTGGATGACCATGTAGTTCTTGTTATCCTGAATCTGGCACAACTCGTTTCGCGTGAAACACACCCCGTATGACTCCAGAAACGAGTTTTGTTCACTTTCCCAAACAAGCGAATTAAAAATAAAATAAAAAATACAGCCCAGTCAACAATCCATACTGCTGACGTGGCGCTAACTGGGTAGGGTATGTGGACATTGACTTGGTCAATGGGCTCCTTCGACGAATGGGGTGTTGACAAGTGGCTTCATTTCATTGGTTGAGATACCGTATTTTTTATTGGTTGGAATGATGGCCAACCATGGGTTGACATGTGGCCCAGCCAGAGGCCGCCACATGGCAGCCCGAGAGGCCACCAAAAATTTGGCTATAGTCTGGGTGGAAGCAATGGGGGTCAAACCCGCGACCTCCCAACACCAATACAAATTCTTCACCAATACACCATACACAATGTTTCTTAACCCTTAATGTTGTAGATTATATTTAAATTAGACAAGCGCGCAATTTGGAACAGGCCAGCCCACGTGGTTACATAACCGCCCATATGATCACCATGATGGTGGAGTGGGGGCCCGGCCGGCGGGGGCAAGTCATTGGCCTTAGCCCCTAGGCACGTGGCCACGAATTTCAGACGTTAAGCGTTAGCAGTCTTTTTAACTGTCTGACAATTTCGCCCAGTTTTTGGTGAAATTGCGCTCCGTTAGCATGCTTGGCAAGCGAAATTGTAGGATGATGATGGATTTTGGGGAGGTGCAATTAGTCGAAGGTTGGGAAGGCCATAAATTCTCCATTTTTTTACCAAATCAGGAGCAGAAAGAGGCTACACAGTCATTTTTAGACATTTCGGACTCATTGTAGCAGGTTGAGGACGCATTTGAGCATTGTAAACACATTTGAGCATAATAGAGAGGCCCAAGCCATTGGAAACTGGACCGAGGAGACGTAGCCCAGGAGGGGTGAACTCCTTCTTCATGTTCCTATTGTGATGTGTTGTTGGTGATGTTCTATACATTTATATGATGTTGTTTAGTTTCTTATTTATGTTAAATTGATCATAAAATTAACATAAAAACTCATTTTCACTTGCAATAAACTCATGAATCCTTAAGCACATGAATAACATTTTGTTTATAATCTGAGGAGGATCTTAGCATAGCAAAACTAATAAACCTAATCAAATCAAGTGTAGAGTGAGGTAATCTCACCAGTTTCTTCTGCTAGGTGATTTCTTTGTAACTGGATTGTTGGGAGGGCATCCAGTAGTTGTATCCAAAAATACTTTAGCTTAATAATAAAAACCCTCAAATCTGTTGCACCGATTTTCCCGCATTGGGTTTTTATGGGGACATTTGTCCAAAAAATATTGTGTCATTTGTGTTGTATCTTTCTCTATTTGGGCATATTATTTAATTGGTGTAAGCTGCAGTGTATTAGCTTCGATATTTGTTGTAGGAAGCAATAAATAATTTGTTTCAATAATTAAAAAATAGGAGAAATTTAATCAGTTGTTGTAGTAAGGATTCCTGTTTAAGGAATTTTCACATTAAGAGCATACTTTTTGCATGCTCTATAGCACAATTACTAAATGTATGCTTCTATTTCTACTTGAAATAGACAAAATCTTATTTTTCCCTTCGATTATCAATTGGGTATATCTTTGGTGGTTGATTCTCCCCACCTAGGTTCATTCTCACAAGTGAATTGATGAGCTTTGTTTTAATGGCTCTGAGCCTTGTTGTTGAGTCTATGTAATCCCTAGAGGACTGAAACATGTATATTCCTCACATGGAATATAAAGATATTTCTCATGGAAAAACTGTGTTTTCCTTGGAAAAAAATCATGGCATTTCTTAAATAAATATGGTTTGGGGAAAAGGAGAATTTTCTTATAAGCACATATAGAATTAGTTAATATTTTACTAAACCATATTGGGTATCACACCTCTATAAACTAGGTAATAAAGTTGCATAGAGGGGATTGTTGTTCCATAAGTAACGAGTTCGCATACATCCATTCGATGTTTCACTAGGTCATGATCTTAAAAGCATATTAGTTTTATTAATTTAATAAATCCGTGAAAAATCATTATATATCGAATCTACATTATATATTTTTAAATTTAATGTAGTATATTTGTTGTTTATTTATATTAAATACATTTACTATTGATGATTATTATTGTCTAATCAAATTTGGTTCTTCAAAGTTTTAATATAAATGATAATGAATTAATTAATATGTTTTAATGCTATGTTTTTATAATGGAAGAGACTTGAGAGAAGCTTTCCAAAATCTTCATATTTTGGGGTTATTTATTAGGTTATAAAGTTGTTAGTGTTAGAAATATTTTGAAATTGAGATTTAATACGAAATACATTCATGACATTAAAAGAAAAATACTTTTCATCCTCTATGTTCAAAATCTCGCAAAAACAACAAATTTAATTCATCGCATGACATTTTAATATTCATATAACGTCCTATATCACTATAAAACCCATCATTCATTCTTAGTTTAACAATGATTATATAATAAAATGAATTTGTGTCGTAGACATCATATTATGACAATTTTAATTTAATATTATTTACAATAAATTGGTTTATTAATTCTTTTGTGTAAACTAGGCAACCATTATATTATATTAGATCAAAAAATTGCATTTCAATTATTTTTGTGTGAGTTGGTCTGCCACCAGGGAAACCAAACCAGTCACATGTCGAAAGTGGTATTTTCCATTGAAAATCTCTAAAATTATAATAAAAACTATAATAATACTGAAAATAAAGGCTCCTATGACTAGCCTTGTCATCTACGAACCTATCATTATCTAGAGATTGACCTAGAAAGAGACCAAAAATATTGACAGATTAACTATAATGACCATTCATTAGGATGGGGTGTCCACTTGCATGGTTACAAGTGGATTGGTATCTTCCTCTTATTCTGTGAACTTCAAGTTTTCCAAAATATTATCCATATTAGTCACTTTGTGATCTAAATTCCTCATTTTTCATGAGTCTCATCCATACGTAAATAGAATTTATTGCTACACCCACTAAGATTTTTCCCATTATGGTTTTAACATACTAATAGATGTCTATTGCTTGCATAAATCTCATGTTCCTTATTCTTGTTGTTACTGTATCAAGAATCTAATGGCCCGCTTGCTTAATCACCTCCTCATTGGAGATTAACCTATATTCAATACGAGCTTCCTTATCAACCTTATCAATCTCATGTTAAATTAATAGAAGGGTATTTCTTATGTAAATTTTGGTTGAATTTTCAATGACGCTCTGAATTCGTGGGGGCTCTGAGCTTGCTCGATGACCCTGATGACATCGACCTCCTCCACCCTTTGTCATCATCAATGATTGAGTAAGGTGGACCAACAAGTTAACTCAAGAGGATAAGGAAAATTTGTACTGGAGAGAGGAGAAAAGACGATAATATACGAGATTTATTTGGGCCACTACTGAGGGTCCCCTCATAGATCCAATTATGGAATTCCATAAAATGGAAGCAGAAACAAGCACTGAATCTCTCAAACCAAAAACAAAAACACTAAATTGAAGGATCTAGCGAACCAGAAAAAGAAAGTAAATCCCCTTGGAGGAAAACAGAGTATATGACAAAGCACTAGGGGAGTCTTAAACCATAAAGAGCAAAGAGAGGAAGCTATGCTTATGTGATGGATAAAATACTCAGAACCAGAGATGCCAAGATTCGTAATATTCTTCGAGCCAAAGAAAATTAGCAATGAAAGAGATAAGGTTTGCAAGGGAGAGAGCAAAGACATGAGCTATGAAACAAGACTCCAAGTGCTAACTATGCTCTATGAGCCCAGGTGATAAGCACATAAATTTGACTCGACGAGTGGGTAAAACAAGGAGAAAAAACTAAAATTGTAAATAGAAAAGGGTGAATCGAAAGGAAACAACACATTAATCATGAGTTGTTACATACACCATGGTGCATTTTCCTCGAGAGCTCTCTTCTCCTCATTTGTCTACATGGATTCTAGAAGGTGCACTCCTCTTCTTTGATCATTAAAGGAACCTAGAACCGAACCATCTATTGCCATTGTGGACTAGTACATATTCAAACCAACATTTAGTTCCGCACTCTAGTTTGAGGACAACTTGATTCCCTGCCTCCTACAATTGTGGATGCAAGAGGTGATAGACGAAGTTATTGAGGAAACCTAAACAAGAAACATGGATCCCATTATTTTCCCCGGGGAGGGCAACGTTCTCCCTCTTTTCCTCTATAGAAAATGAGCCATCACATTCATTAATGTTCCCTTAAAGCACCAATCATGGGAGAATAAATTGATTTAGTTTTAAATGATGATGAGGATGATGAAGATTAACGTCCACTGAAATCAATATGGTCTATCAGACCTTAATAAAGTAAGAGACTTCTCAAAATTCTTTAACATATTTTTTCCAAAGAAATTACTCAAAATTCTTTAGCATTTTATTTCTATGCTTGAAAAAACAACAAGTGAAGCATTATCTTCAATCCTCTTAGTGTCACAAGGGTGACAAACTCTTTCATCCTATGGTGTTTTAGGAATTGACCAATGTGTAGTTCCACTATAAATCTCATGAGAAATTATTCTTATTTTAGCAATGTTTATTTTCTTCTTAACTTTAGTCAAGATAAAGAGATATTTTTTTCTTTTGACAGTGTGATTGACCACCTCCTCGTAATATCTTAGTTTTATTTTCCCTCCAACTCCATATCACCTCATAATTTCTCCTCAAACTTTGATGTAACAATATTTTTAATATTATCCTTAATTTGCAAAATGATCTCCTCATTTATCCCCTAATGATCTAGCCAAGACTGGGCATCCTTATTCCATCCATACTTGAGCCGAAGATGGGGGTTTTAGCTAAAACTAGAAGAAAATTTTGGAAACCTCTTGGCTTCCATGTTGTTTAAATTCTTGTTATACATAAGATACCTATTCATAGCCATGCTTTCAATGGGGAAAATACTTGCTTCAATCGAGAGGATATGATAGGGAATATTTCATTTAATATTGGTATTGTAGGTTATAAACTACTCTTAGATTTTTGTATCTTCCTCCATGACTCTTTGGAGACACTTCGACCCCAAACCTCCCATCCATATAAAATAACAAGAATGACAAGAGTCTCGAAGAGGATTTTTTTAAATCCTAAATCCAAAGATCTATTGACTTACAATTTTTTTAAGCCCATATAAGCTTTCCATCTCCATCTATCCTTTTCTCAATGCTACAATTTTGGTTCAGCTTGAGACAAAAAATATTCCAATATATTTGTACAAATGAACTTTTTCCAAGTTGTCGTCGTTATGTATGAAAGTATCATATGTGATCTTGTTGGATTTAATTATCACGACTTCAGTTTTTTATTATTATTATTAACAATCATACCAATCTTGGAGTAGAAATATCGGAGGATTCTTAGTTTCTTTCCAACATCGTAATGACTCCTTTCCAAAAGAACAATATAATCAACATAATGGAGAAGAGTTAATATTCACTAGTGAGCATGGGGATAACACAACTTGCATCTTACTACCCGATCAGACATCACGATGGAGGCGAAGAGGCTTTCTGCAGACACCTTTCTTGTGACCTACATGTCTCGTCTCCTTGACAACAATGGTGCACTCAGCACGAGATCCGCTTAGGTATGTATCATATCTACAAACAACCCTGTGAACTCGATCGGACTTTCTCCTGCACACATTATCCATGAACCAAGGTACAATACCCAAGTTATTGCACGAACATGGTTTGGATGCGGGATATACAGATATGAAAAAGATGTATCATATTTGCTCCCACAGAAGGAAGATTTGCCCCCGATCCAACTAGATCTGGAAGTCTGCTTCTCCGGAATGAACCCTATCATCAACACCTTCCTTAGATTCATCAACTGGCACAGATCAACTGACGAAGGTACGAGATTCGTTGTTGAGGTCTTCGATTTGAACGGCTATGGTGTAGATCTTGTATTATGTATGTCACTATACCCTGATCGGGCTTCATCTACCTTGATCCAAGGCTTTGTGCATAGATCGAGATCCAGGTTAAGGAGTTTTTTCTCACGCTTTCACCAGATCAAAAACAAGCAGCAATATACATCGATAGCAGAGAACGTCGGGGCTGCTTTTAATGAGGGCCTTTCTGGATCATGCAAGGAGAAACCCCCACAACCTATCACATATGAAGGCTATACCGGCCCAAATCAAAAGACACAAGCAATAGTGGGGGGTCCTTTTCGACCAAATCTAACAAAACCTGAGTACCTCTCAGCAAATTGAGTGCCGTCAAGGACAGATCCACCCAACCCAGTGTCAGATCTGATACAAATTTTCATCAGAACACCGTAAGGTCGGACTGTCGTAAGAGAATCTGGAAGGGTAGGCAGATACAAGAATTGAAGGGAGAAATCCAAAATCAGCTAGGCATATTGGTAAGTCTGTAATGTTTGATTTACTCATGACAAATCCTGCAGGACAATAACACACTACAGGACTATGGAATTGCTTCAAAATCGACTATCATCCTTAATCTGTGTCTACGAGGGGGATGATCTAGAACCATCTCAAAGGGCACAGGATATTTCAAAGATGTGGTCAAAGGGAAGGAAGCCCAAACTAAACCAGCACCACCTACAAAACTACCTGGACCCTATATTGTGGAGCAAAAATCCCAGATACCAGCCATGACAGTCACTCTGCTTGAGGTAAATGAACTTTATGCAGAATTTCATACCAAAGAAGTCATATGTAGATTTAATGGTTTTTGGCCTAAATCAGACGCTTTACACCAATGGATATTCTCTACATGGACAATGAATTGTGATATTTGTATATGTTCCAAGGGGTATTTTATTGTCAAATTCGACATAGTACAAGACAGGGATTATGCCCTTAATGAGGGACCATGGTTCTGGGGCAATGCAGGACTTTTCATGATCCCTTGGTTCCCAGGTTTTGATGCCACCACTATGGTGGTATCTAAAATGCCTGTATGGGTCAGGATACACAACCTTCCACTACACTTCTAGCATCACAAAGTAATAGAAGGCATAGGAAATTCACTGGGCAAATTTCTCAAGATTGATGCAGATAGAGTCTAAAGAAGCATAGTTAACTTTGCCATAATATGTGTCAAAGTAGATCTGAGCCAAGGTTTACTTGACTGTATAATACTGGTCCATAACAATATACAGTGGACTCAACCACTTGATTATGAAAATACGACATTCTGATGTCATAGTTGTCAACAAACAGGTCACCTTCATAGTGCATGTCCACAAGCTAAAAAAGACCCCAAAAGAAATAAGAAGCAATCCCAAAAGCCAAAAGGCTGGAAACACACTGAGATCAGAGAAGAAGTAATAGATGAAGAAGAGACAACAGAAAACACTACAAACAATAATGTATAGATAGTATAGAACAACCCACAAAAGGACAAGATAGATCACAGCTCAACATTAACACAGAGGCCCAACAACTCTTCGCAGCAATATGAGCAGCACACATCAGGGAAAGAAATAAGTGGCAGCAAATGAATTCATGGATCCGAGGGATTTGATTCTGACAAAGAATGTCAAATTAATACAAATGAGAATCAAATGTCTATTGTAACATCCACTCCCAACACTGGTGGTTGGCGAAAAGTGGAAAAGAAGAAAGGAAGGAAATAATAGATTAGTTTTTTATGTTTTCTGAGAAATCAGAAACTGCTATTATTGCATATGCTCACTAGCATCTACAACATGTAATTTTGATTAAATTACAATTTTTCCAATGGAAAAAAAAAACATACCCTGCATCTTCCATATACTCTTCTAGCTTATTAATGTATATGCCAAAAAAGGTAGGTGATATGGGACACCTTTGTTTGAATCCAATATTGCATTTGACTTCTTTCAACGAACCCTCAGTGGTCCTAAACTTGGAAATAACATTCTCATATAGCCTTATAACAACAACCCTTAACTCGAGAGGAACCATTACCTCTTCTAGCCTTTTCCACAATTTTGTCTTAGGAATGGTGTCAAAAGCTTTTCTAAACTCAATGAAACAACATAAGGTAACAATTTATTATTGCGACATTCCTTTGCAATGATCTTGATAGTAACAAGGTGGTACAAAGTTGAATGATATCTCCTAAACCTAGCTTGGCCTTTGGTTCTTTTACCATGATTTTTTAGTTATAAGCTAATCTTCTTTTCCAAAATAATCTCATACAAGTTGGTTAAAATTGGCTAATCGTAATGGTCCTACAATCAGAGGGAATGATTTATCTCCACTTTCAAAGATACATACAATGAGGCTTTGCATCTAATGCTTAGGGAAGCCTTGCTTCATTGCCAAATTGAAGAGCTTATGTGTGTGAAGGATGAAGATAGACCCTCCCATTTTGATCATATAATATAGTGTTTGATTTTGTAATTCTTATTTACTAACCCAAAATTCTTGTTAAAGGTATTGTTTTTAAGATATTACACACACACACACACACACACATATATATATATATATTTGTGTGTGCATCTATTATTCCATATGTGAAGATAAAATTGTTAGCAATTTTTTTCCAAGGAAAATATTTTGCAAAAGCCTTGTCTCCCACCCCCTCCCCAACAAAATAATCGTAATTTCATTACTCTCTTGAAAAAGTTACAAAATTACATTCTTCGCATGTTTTCATTTCTGCTAAATGCCCTCTCTCGCAACATTCCAAAACTTTACAAAAAAGGTCCCAATATGGAATTACTCTTTCTCAATTTCATCAAATATAATACATCAAGAAAAGAAAAAAAACTCCACTTATCCACTTAGAGAATGATTATCCTTTCCTTGCTACATATATGACTTTAATATCTAGAAATAGAATAAATAATATGATCTAAGTTACTAAATAATAAGCTTTGACAAAAAAAGTAACTCAGATAGGAGCATCTCTTGTTCCCACCATTGCTTCATGAAAAGGAGTGTGATAGTATTCCAAAATGACCCCATTTCTATTTTCTATTATCACCTAGATGCCATGTTTTATCATAATTGTAGCTTTGAATAAACCATCAATTTCTATATTTCTCTCCTTGTATGCATATTGAAGAGCGTGTTGGAAATAATACTGAGAGGGGGGGGGGGGGTGAATCAGTATTATCAGATTAATAAAACTTTTTCAATGCTCAGAAACATATACGCTACTTCAGTTAAGTGAACCAGCGTGTACACGCTACTGTGTCTAAAGAAAACAGCGTATAACCAGAAAACTTATAATTCAGTTAGTTTATCTTCAGTTAAGTGCATCAGGTCATTATTCACCATATTAAGAGTAAACAGATGCAGTATAACAGAACAGATCATCACACAAAAGCCACACACATGAACACCATGATATAAGGTGGAAACCCAATGTGGGTGAAAACCACCTGCTGCAAGTCGTCTCTATCTTTCTTTAATAAGAACTTCAGTTTACAATATTTTGTACTGGTGCAGCCTTATACCAGTACGCAGGCTACAACCTGCAGAAGGCTTCAACCTTCTCTCGTTCTCCAAACTTCCTTGGAAGGGAGCTCCAACCCCCTTTTCTCTTGTACTAGCTAAGATACTAGTACGTAGGTGCTGGCCTACAATCTTCTTTCCTTCAGGTACCACTTTTCATCAATTTTCACACTGGATACTCCTGAAGCACAACATTACAATCTGAAGACCATGATTCATTCACAAATCATAAAACAACCAATACTAGCATCATCAATCTTTGAATCACTGAACCACTGAAACCCTGTCAAACCCAGTCACCAGAACACAGAGCAGACTACAGAACTCTGCAATAATAGTCAGATCCAGCTGCAACCCAAAAATCAAGCTCCAAAATATATACGCTACTACAATGAAGGCAACCCGCGTATACACGCGGTTTTACCGAAGACAACCTGCGTACAAATCTAAAAATAATTTTTCATAACTTGCAGCTATACCAGATTTCAGTTATACCCAGAACATAACATTGCATCAGTATGCAGATCTAGAAATACGGATAATCAACCATATAAAGATAGTTCATTTCAAACCATTTGATCCCGATCTCTTCTTAGATCTAGTTCTCCATCAACCGGTGAGATCTCTCCTTAGCTCAGATCAAGCAATACCTCATCAACCAATAACCTGCGTACTGGATCTAATATTTCATCAGATATTCAAGACTTTTCAGATACATTTGCCTAATGATCTTCTTCTCCTTATATAGCCTTAGGCCTTGTTCAATACCAAGAGCCAAAACCATAGAAATCCAATACCAACAGCTTCAAAACTAGGGATCAACACGTCCGTCGAGACACCAAGGTCCAAAACCATAGGCACAACTTCCAAGGAATAACCGCCACGGACCAAAATGAGTTTTCCACATACCCGCGCTTTTAATGAAACCAACCTGCGTGTACACGCGACTTGGGCTTGATGAACCTGCGTATATGAATTTTCTCTTCTTCTTATAGTCTGATCATCAATTCCTTGCTGCTGACCTTCTGCATTATGATTTGTCATCAGTGTAGTTTGCCATCAAGGACAACACTTGTCTCATAATGCCAACAATCTCCCCCTTTGGACTTGATGGCAACTCCAAGATCCTTAGAATCATTCTCCCCCTTTGTCATCAAGGGCAAAGGGCTGTGCTCCCCCTGAGTACATGCTGATCTCTCTGCTCTGCTGTGCTGAACATGCTCCCCCTGACTGTAGGCAAGATCTGCAAAAGATGTTCTTCAAAAGAACCAAGACTTATACATCATAAGGAACCTTCCTATTACCAAAAGACTCAATACATACATCCATACTCCCAACCAAGAGGAGATACATTAGAAACAACCAATTATATTACATCATTCATCCCAGGCATAGTGGGGAAACCAACATAGGCCGTTACATGACCTTGACACCATAAAAGAGATATCACAGAAGAGATACATGACATAGAGACAACAAATCTAGACCAAGACTTATGAAAGTCACAAGCAGCATCTGATACACCTCTTTTAGATCAGCATCCAAGATTTCCTTCTGAGCTCCTTCTCTGAAAGCAACAACAGTTGTGTATTAGAACCAAAAGCATCTAAATGCCAACAATGCTTTATGAAACTTTAATCTGCTCCCCCTGAACCTGTGCCTGCTGCTCCCCCTGAATCTGTGCCTGAAGAATTCTGACATACCCATCTCAGACCTTCTCCGACCAGAGTCTGCCCTTGTTGTTCAGAACTCCATATACGCGACTTCTCCTGCAGAAAACGGCGTATGCACGCGGATATGCTTTCTGCAACACGCGTACACCATACACGCGACTTTCCCAGTATAAATCGGCGTATATACGCGGATATCCCTTACGTAACTTGCGTATACCAAATTTTCTGTAGAACAGACAAGCTTCAACAGCAGGATGAAGCATCAACTACTCCCAGCTTTTGTCTGAGATATTCAAAAGTTTCCCTGGGCAGTGGTTTTGTGAGAATATCAGCAACTTGTTCCTTAGAAGGAACATACTCCAACTTGACCTTCTGCTCAAGCACTTGTTCCCGAAGAAAATGGTACTTGATTGGTATGTGCTTGGTCTTTGAGTGCATGACTGGATTCTTTGAAATGCTGATTGCACTTGTATTATCACATAAGATAGAGACTGGTGAAGTGCAAGTGATTTGAAAATCCTGCAAGGTCTGCATCATCCAAAGAAGTTGTGTGCAACAAGATGCCGCAGCCACATATTTTGCTTCAGTTGTAGATAAGGCAATCGAACTTTGTTTCTTGCTGAACCAAGATACTAATCTAGAGCCCATAAAGAATGCACCACCACTTGTGCTCTTCCTGTCATCCACGCTTCCGGCCCAATCTGCATCTGTATAAGCATGAAGTGTGAGATCTGTATCTCTAGGATACCATAATCCATAATTTTGTGTCCCTTGAAGATATTTGAAGATTCTCTTCACTGCCTGAAGATGAGTCTCCTTTGGATTTGCCTGAAATCTCCCAACTATTCCGATTGCATGCATGATGTCTGGTCGGGTACCTGTCAAATAAAGCAAACTCCCAATCATGGATCTATAAGTTGGTTGATGAACTGCTGCTGATTCATCATTTGCACTGAGGCTGCATCCTGTAACCATGGGTGTACATACTGGCTTTGAATCTTCCATGCCATACTTCTTCAAGATCTGCTTGAGGTACTTGGTTTGAGACAAGAAGATGCCTCCTTCATTTTGTTGGATTTGCAATCCAAGAAAGTATGTCAATTCTCCAAGTAGTGACATTTCGAATTCTTTCTGCATAACCAAGGCAAAGTTTTGACTCATAGTCTCTTCATTGCTGCCAAAGATAATATCATCTACATAAACAACAAGTATTAGCAATTTGTTATTTTCAATTTTTATATAGAGATTGCTATCTGCTGATCCTTTTGAAAAGCCTTGTTGGTGAAGATATTTGTCCAATCGATAGTACCAAGCCCTTGGAGCTTGTTTGAGACCATAGAGAGCCTTTTTTAATTTGCATACAAGGTTTGGATCATTCCCAAAAATGAAACCATCTGGCTGCTCAATATATACTTCTTCTTCTAAGTCTCCATTCAGAAAGGCTGATTTCACGTCCATTTGAAATACTTTGAAGTTTTGAAAGCTTGAGAGGGCAAGGAACATTTGGATGGCCTCTAGTCTTGCTACAGGAGCAAAGGTCTCTTCAAAATCTATTCCTTCTTGCTGCGCATACCCTTTACAAACAAGTCTGGCCTTGTTTCTAATTACTTCTCCATTTTCATTCAATTTATTCTTGAAGACCCATTTTGTCCCTATGACATTCTTATCTTTTGGTCTAGGAACTAGTTCCCAAGTGTTGTTCTTTTCGATCTGCTCAAGTTCTTCATCCATTGCTTTGACCCAACATTCATCTTTGCATGCCTCTTTCACATTTTGTGGTTCAGTGGAAGAGAGTAATGCCAAATAGCTTGAAGCTTCTGCAATTCTTCTTCTTGTTTGTATTCCTGCTTCTTTCTGCCCCACAATCTGAGATTCTGGATGATTCTTTTGAACATATCTGGATGGAGTCTTCTCTTCTATTCTTGCCTGCTCCTCTGGTTCTTCTTGAGGTTCTTCTTCTTCATCATTCTGCCTTTGAGTGTAGCCTTCATCTTCTTCAATGTCTTCATGATGAACTTGCCTAGGAATATATCCCTTCTCATCAACCACTACATCAATGCTGTCAACAATTCTGCCAAGTCTTTTATTGTAGCACTTGTATGCTTTGCTATATGGAGAATAACCAAGAAGAATGCCTTCATCTGCTCTTGGTTCAAGTTTTCCAAGTTGCTCATCAGTATTCTTAATATAACATTTGCTCCCAAATATTTTGAAGTGCTTCACCGAAGGAGTCTCACCACTCCAGAGCTCATGAGGTGTTTGTGTGCTGTTTACTCGGACATTTGTTTTGTTAAGAATAATAACCGCAGCATGTGCAGCTTCACCCCAAAAAGTTGCGGGAGTACCTGATTCATCAAGCATAGCACGAGCCATTTGTTGGATTGTTCTGTTCATTCTTTCCACCACCCCATTTTGCTAAGGAGTTCTAGCTGTAGAGAATTCTCTTCTTATCCCATGTTCTTCACAGAAATCGAAAAATTCGTTTGAGGTAAACTCCCCACCTCTGTCAGATCTGAGGCACTTAATTTTGTGTCCTGATTCATTTTCAACCAAGGCTTTGAAGGATTTGAATTTTTCGAATGCTTCATCTTTGTGCTTCATAAGTCCTAACCAGACAAACCTGGAGAAATCGTCAATGAATAATATCAAGTATTCTTCTCCTCGAGGTGTTCTTTTTCTGAATGGACCACATGTATCTGTATGTACTAGCTCAAGAGGCATGCTAGCTGATCCTTCCTTCTCTGGAAAGTTAGTTCTGGTTTGCTTTCCAAACTGACAAGATTTGCATATAGTGTTGTCTGGAATTTTGATATCTGGAAGACCACGAACTGCCTGATATTTGCATGCTTTCCTTATTTGTGAAAAGCTTAGATGCCCCAACCTTCGATGCCATAGCCAGTGTTCATCATCCTTGCTCAAATAGCATTGTTGTGGTCCTTCTTCAAATATGTATAGATTATTTGGAGTCCTTCTTCCTTTGATCACTGTTTTACCTGTATCAAGATCACGAACACGACATCCATTTGATCTAAATATTACCTCTGTTCCTTGATCGCACATCTGACTGACACTCAGAAGATTATGCTTCAATCCATCAACATACAAAACATTTCCAGCTTTGACCTTCTCTTTCAATGGAGCCACACCTTTTCCTTTTATGGCTGCAGAGATATCGTTTCCAAAAGAAACTTTCTTCCCCTTTTATAATGCGGTATATGACTCAAGCTTTTCTTTGTCCCCTGTCATATGCTTCGAACATCCGCTGTCAATGTACCATAGACTTTCTTGACCTTCTGCATAAAAGGCTATCCCACATCTTTCTGGTTGTGGTTCCTTTATTCTCCATGTTCTGACATTTGAGTTTTGCTCCTTCTGAATTGTCTTCCGGAACCTGCTCCTGCATTCAGAGTCTTCATGACCAAAGTTATTACAAATAGAGCATTCAACTTCATTTTCAAGAACCGAAAAGTTGTTATAAGTCCTTTTCATGGTTTCAGTCATTCTCCCTTGCTTTTGAGCTTCTCTAGTCATGATTGTCTTGTATGCAACACATTGAGCTGCTTTGTGACCGAAGTTATGGCAAGAAAAGCATTGGCCATTAAAGAAACTTCTGCGATAATCAGATCTATCATCCAACCGATTGTAGCTTCTATTTATTCTTGGAGCAAATTGGGAAGATTTTACCTGTGGCTGATTGTAGCTTCTGTTTGTCCTTAAGGCAGTTTGTCCCCAAATTTCTTGATGGTCTTTATTTGTTCTTGAGGTAAACTGTCCCTGATTCACCTGATTACTTTTATTTGGCCTTTGCTCGCTTTTCCTTGCTGCATCAAGATAACTTTTAGAGGTAGAGGCTTGAGATGTTTCTCCATTATATCCAAGACCTGTCTTGATCAGAGGAGATCGCTGCACATTGATAATCTCATCCAAGGTTTCAGATCCTTTAACAAATTTAAGATTAATAGCTTTTGTTTTCTCAATCTCTTTTCTAAGACCAACAATTTCACCTTCTAGTTTTTCAAGATGTTTTTCCTTTTCATCAATTTGAAATTGTAGAGTATCAATGATCATATTCTTTTCTTCTACACATCTCTTGAGTCTAGTAATTTCATCATAAAGGTTAGCCACATCTATAGCATCCATATAATCATCATCTTCAAATGCCATTAACAACTTATATTCATTACCTCGTTCATCTTCATCACTATTCGATAGACCATCACTATCTTCATGAGTGTAGTAGCTTTTCTTATTTGCACTCTGTTTCTTGTTCCATCTAGCAGGTTCCTTTCCTTTATCCTTATAAGGACATTTTGCAGCATAATGACCTACTCTTCCACAAGAAAAGCATTTAAAAGGTAACTTACCTCTGAACCTTCCAGAACCCCTTTGAAGATTTCTGACAAAATTTGATTCTTCTTCCTCTTCTTCTGGGACGTGGCTTGCTTCATAATAATCTTCTTTGCCTGATGCTTTGAAAGTAGCTTCTCTTCTGTCTGATGGACCTCCCTTTCTCATTTCATAAGCAGTTAGAATTCCATGTAGCTGAGACATAGTAAGAATTCGTAGATTTTCCTTTTCTTCTATTGCAGATACTTTAGATTCAAACTTGGGGGACAATGATCTTAGAACCTTTTCAACCACTATAGCCTCTTTTATTTCTTCACCCAAATTTTTCATACAATTAACAATCTCATCTACCCGAAGAAAATAGTTAGCCACACTTTCATCATTATACATCTTGAGAGTCTCATACTGAATCCTGAGAGTTTGAAGTTTAGCACGCTTTACCTGTTCATCTCCTTCATAGCTCGTGACAATTTTGTCCCATATCTCTTTTGCGGATTTGTAGTGCATTACCTTCATGAATTCCGTTTGGGATATACATCCTAATAGGGTACTGACTGCTTTTGCATTTGTTTCATACTTCTTTTTCTCAGCTGCATCTGTAGGAGTAGCTGAAGGAAAAGCGTAGCCTGTTTCTACGATGTCCCAAACTTCTGTACCAAGAGATTGAAGATAGGCAGTAACTCTTACCTTCCAATAATTGAAGTTTGTCCCATCAAAAACCGGTGGCCTGATTGATGCTTCTCTCTCGTAGTTGCTCGTGATGAACGATCTACCTTCAAGCGATCAAGCTTCTCTGAAGGACCTGCTCTGATACCAATTGTTGGAAATAATACTGAGAGGGGGGGGTGAATCAGTATTATCAGATTAATAAAACTTTTTCAATGCTCAGAAACATATACGCTACTTCAGTTAAGTGAACCAGCGTGTACACGCTACTGTGTCTAAAGAAAACAACGTATAACCAGAAAACTTATAATTCAGTTAGTTTATCTTCAGTTAAGTGCATCAAGTCATTATTCACCATATTAAGAGTAAACAGATGCAGTATAACAGAACAGATCATCACACAAAAGCCACACACATGAACACCATGATATAAGGTGGAAACCCAATGTGGGTGAAAACCACCTGCTGCAAGTCGTCTCTATCTTTCTTTAATAAGAACTTCAGTTTACAATATTTTGTACTAGTGCAGCCTTATACCAGTACGCAGGCTACAACCTGCAGAAGGCTTCAACCTTCTCTCGTTCTCCAAACTTTCTTGGAAGGGAGCTCCAACCCCCTTTTCTCTTGTACTAGCTAAGATACTAGTACGTAGGTGCTGGCCTACAATCTTCTTTCCTTCAGGTACCACTTTTCATCAATTTTCACACTGGATACTCCTGAAGCACAACATTACAATCTGAAGACCATGATTCATTCACAAATCATAAAACAACCAATACTAGCATCATCAATCTTTGAATCACTGAACCACTGAAACCCTGTCAAACCCAGTCACTAGAACACAGAGCAGACTACAGAACTCTGCAATAACAGTCAGATCCAGCTGCAACCCAAAAATCAAGCTCCAAAATATATACGCTACTACAATGAAGGCAACCCGCGTATACACGCGGTTTTACCGAAGACAACCTGCGTACAGATCTAAAAATAATTTTTCATAACTTGCAGCTGTACCAGATTTCAGTTATACCCAGAACATAACATTGCGTCAGTATGCAGATCTAGAAATACGGATAATCAACCATATAAAGATAGTTCATTTCAAACCATTTGATCCCGATCTCTCCTTAGATCTAGTTCTCCATCAACCGGTGAGATCTCTCCTTAGCTCAGATCAAGCAATACCTCATCAACCAATAACCTGCGTACTGGATCTAATATTTCATCAGATATTCAAGACTTTTCAGATACATTTGCCTAATGATCTTCTTCTCCTTATATAGCCTTAGGCCTTGTTCAATACCAAGAGCCAAAACCATAGAAATCCAATACCAACAGCTTCAAAACTAGGGATCAACACGTCCGTCGAGACACCAAGGTCCAAAACCATAGGCACAACTTCCAAGGAATAACCGCCACGGACCAAAATGAGTTTTCCACATACCCGCGCTTTTAATGAAACCAACCTGCGTGTACACGCGACTTGGGCTTGATGAACCTGCGTATATGAATTTTCTCTTCTTCTTATAGTCTGATCATCAATTCCTTGTTGCTGACCTTCTGCATTATGATTTGTCATCAGTGTAGTTTGCCATCAAGGACAACACTTGTCTCATAATGCCAACAGAGCGAGATGGTAAAAAACACACTCAAAGATTTGGCCTCTTCCAAGACAAAATTTAGAAACACATCAAGATATATTTAGTCATCTTTTACCCATCTAATGATAACTTGAGAATTTGCCAAACACCTATAAATTGTTAATTTCTTTTCCATTTGCCAATGGCAATACTGGTTTTAGTGCCATCATTTTTGCATAATTATTTTCCCTTCCCCCATTCTTGCCCTAAACTTAATGGAATAATTCTCTTCAAAGAGTAGTATCTCCCCCTCTCCACATACAACAAGATCCCCTTGTGGTGTCCCATCAAAAAAACCCAACTAAAGCCACACTAAAACTCTTATCAATTTTTTTTTATATCCACTACTTTCACTAAATTTTCTTCTTTATCTCGTGGAAAATGACTCAATGTGCTAAACCCATTGGCTACATACTTTATTGGAGGAATGCATTTTTCTTCAAAAATTGAAAGGTTCCTATCCAACCATATTCGAGAGGCCACTATTAGTGGAAGAGCCTTAAAAGTCTTTGTTTGTGGATTCCTTGCACAATACTCAAACCTACTTTAATAAAATCCACCGACTAGACATTTTCCAATTCTATTAGAACCTCCACTTCTAGCCATACTTGTTGTTATCACCAAAAAATGATCACCTAGCCATTTCTAACTAGGTGGATCGAAATACACCATGTAGGATTAATTTTACCATAGTAAATCACTTTCACCGTGGAAAATAATTTAGTAAACCACTTTTATTAAATTATTTTATGATTAAAATAAAATTTAAAAAAAAAACCCATGAGAATAATTAGATAAATCATTATTTATTCAATTTTCTCTAGGAATAATTATTAAATTATTGCAGTGGTATGATCCGGATTATCCACAGTTTTGTGTTCATTCTGTCGACGTTTCAAACCCCAAAGAGGGTCCATCATCAGGACTAATAGAATATGAATGAAAGAGGGTCCATTCATATTCTATTAGTCCTGATGATGGACCCTCTTTGGGGTTTGAAACGTCGACAGAATGAACACAAAACTGTGGATAATCCGGATCATACCACTGCAAAAAACTTCCACAGAAGCCTAAAATCTAACATATTAAATTATTGTTTAAATAATTATTCCTTATCACATTTCACTAAATCTTCCACGAATAATTAAATAAATCATTATTTATTTATTATTCGTTATTTATATTATTGGAATAATTGTTAAATCACTATTTAATAAATATTTCAATTTTACACCATTCTTAATCCTCACGAAATAATTAATAAATCATTTTATTTGTTAATTATTTCTAAATAAATACATTTGACCATTTTGAATATATTTTCCCTCTCCAAAAAATATAATAAAGTATTCCTTACGATTAGATCTTGATTTGGTCAATATTAGTTTATTATTCTCCATTTTCGAGAACTTAGTACTTTGTTATAAATATGAGGGTTTTCTATTCATTCTTCACCATGATCATTATCATCGTCACCATTATCGTCTCTTTTCCTTTGAGCTCCCATTTGAGTTCTTCACACTGTTTTGGATTTTTCACACATTGAGAGACAAGATCGATTACTGAAGCATCAAGGACATCAAAGGACCCATCCCACGGAGGGGGATTTACAGACCCTTTTTGTAGATCTCCTTCACCGGGTGCTATCAATAAAGAATTTATTCAATTAAAGTCTCTCCATTTGGGTTATTGCATTGGATATCTTTATTGTTGTTTTTTATTATGGATCATATATGTTTTTGTTGCTGTTTTTTCACTTTTATTGCATATTTGAATCGTAAGCAGCGACAAATTGTTGTTAGGGTCACTTGTCACCTAGTGACTTAAGTGAATTGTTTTTGGTACACCTTCCAAGAAATTTCACACTAACAAATAGCGACTCCACTGTTGTAATAACAATGTTCTTGTGTGACTACAGTTTTGGTAAATTTTAAGGTTTTCTACAACTATTTTTAGCCTCTCAATTTCTATTTTTAGTATTATTTATTTTTTTCTCAAATTTTCGGATTTTGGTGGTTTTCTGGTTCTTTCCACGGGTCACAGCAGGAGACAGAAAAATCTGTGCGAGATCTACTGACCGAGAGTCCGGGGAGAAAAACGCACTTTTCAACCCCTGATATGCGTTCGCACTATTTGGCCCAAAAATTGTGTTTTCCACTGTTCAAGGTTAGTACCTACGTTTTGGCATTTTTTCTAAAAATAAAAATAAATAATAATAATATAATATATATATATATATATATATATATATATATATATATATATATATATATATATATATATATATATATATATATATATATATATATATATATATATATATAGATATATATATATTTAAAATATATATATCATATTTTTTTTAGATTTGCCAAGAGTATTGTCTGCAGATTCAGAAGGCTACTTCACCTTTATTTTTAGTCTCGCCTAGTCCTATATACACTTAATTTTTCTCTTTGAGGAAGGAAAAAACCCCCTAGGGTTTAGAGTACACCTCCATAGTGTTAGGAAAAGATTGGATGAGTGAGGAGTCTAGGGTTTCAACATTTTCAACCACTGATTTTCAGAGTTTGATCCATTAATTTTCAACACTTTTTGATAGGCTTCTTTTACCTTTTCTCCCTTTAGAGTTTAGGTTTTCCTTCTCCCTTAGGATCCCCTTGTGCATTCTAGGTTTTGGAGCTTCACACCTATCCTTTGCAACATTTTTCACCTCTGCTTTTTGTTGTTTGTCTCTCCATTTACAACAAATTAGTGCCTCTAGATCTCAGTCCCTTGACATTAGGTATTTTAGACATTTTCATGTGTCTTTGAGTAGCTTGTTTACCTTCTCTTGCTTAGCTAATTGATAACCTTTGTGGGTGGGGGTTTGTGTGCTTGATTGGCTGTTTTTTTTTTTCTGTTATTTTCAGATTTATTTTTCAGCAACACATGACATCATAAAACATGCTCAATTAACTCATCCACTTGACACATTATTTTCACACACTCACATCCTAAGTGAACGTGAGCTTGATTAACACCACCAAGCCAAGACTTGAAACACTACACCTTAATAACTCAACACACATAGATTAATCCCATTTGGGAACCAAGGCCAAACAATCTTTGTAGTGTAGGTGTAGGATCGGTGGGATAGGCTTCCAATAGCGCCCATTGATCACTTTTATTGAGACATAGAAGTTGACATATTAAGGAGTTTAAAATCCTTCACCATCCCACAGTCCAAAGCCGGAGTGCATCAAAAACCTGATTTAGAGGGGTTAGGCTATGTCATCATGCGAGTGGTTCTCCTTGGGGCTACCCAACCCATGGTAGGGAATCTCGTGCGTTGGCTGACTACCAAGAAGCTCAAGACTCGACCACCCCCATGGGACAAAGGTAACCATAGTGATCAATATTAGGAAAACACCCTATAGGACTGGCTTTGGGAAGCAGTTAGTTCTCTGCCCTACCTTTCTCTAGATAGCTCTGCTTGCATGGATGAGATTTCGTTAAGTAAGAAGTTCTTTGGAAGGACATATGAAGCAGTAGATCTAGGATCGTTTGAGGATTTATACCACCTATAAGCTAGAGGTCTTTTTCTTTGATAGGACACGTTTGCTTGTATTAGAGTAACATCATCAGTATAGTTAATTTACACTTGACACCACTTCACTAGGTGTTTGCTTATTGTTTGTTGCTCTTTATTCCTATAATCACCCTTTAGTCCTTAGGGTCATTATTGCCTTGACATCATTGCACCTCCTAAGCGTTTGTTGTAAAGACTTCAAGGTCTTCACCCTCAGTTCCTGTTAGGACATATTATTCCTCCCCATCGAGTTAGAGTACATCCTCCCAGTGCTCCATCGAGTCATCATTTTGATTATTATTTTAGTGATTCTTCTAGTTCTTCCTTTGATTCTACGTCTTCTCAACCCTATACCACCACCATGTCAGGCACCAATGTGGGTGTGGAAAACCAGGGTGGTAACCTAGGTACCAACTAGGGTAACCCCACCAGTGGAACCCCCACCGGTGTGGTCACTCCTACTCCATTGCTTCCTTTTATGGCTGGTTTGAGTCTCCTCGATTTTAGCCAGCTCATCAACAATCTCCTTCTCCATGATCCCACTTGGCCCTCTATGCCTACTAAACTCCCTTCATACATCCCAAAGTTTTAAGGCAACCTTGGAGAAGATCCCACTAATCATGTTCGCTCATTCCACATTTGGTGTTCATCAAATTCTATAACTAGGGACTCCATTCATCTTCGTCTGTTCCAATGCACACTTACTAGAGCTGCTGCTAAGCGGTATATTAATTAACCCAGAGTCACTCATTCCAATTTTGCGACTCTTGCCAAAGCTTTTTTTTGCCTATTTCCAGTTATCTCTTTGTTATGACACTGGTACCAAACTGTTGACTTCTTTTCGTCAAACTTATGCCACTCGCCTATCTGACCATGTTCAAGAATGGTGTATAACGAGGAGCATTTGTAGAGCTCCTAAATTTGATGATCACGCTTATATGGATCGGTTACTTAGATCTCTTTTGGCCCCCATTGCTAAAGATGTCGCATCACACTTACCCTAGTCTGAGGAAGATGGGGTCCAAGTAACCTTAAAATTTGATCTGATCTATGCCTAGTCGGGTTATGTTTACATTGTCATCCCTGATCTGTCTCGGTCTGGTGTTGCTAATGCATCGAGGGCATCTCATGTTGCAAATGACATAGTTAAAACCATTTCACACCCTCAACCATATGCTCCACCTCTGATGAGTTATGGTCCACCTCAGGGAGGGACCAGTTCCTCTTACATTTATCCCTCCCCCAATCCTCCACATGGCAACTCTTATCCAGGTCCCAGCATGCCATATGCATATCCCCATCCGCATCAACAGATGTCAAGGCCAGTTGTTGCATCACCTATTTATCCCAATGTTTCCCCTTCTCCTTATTATCCATATGCACCGCCTGACATTCCAGCCCCTCCGGCACCAACGTCCCAACCCCCCATGCCTATTCCCCCTCTACCGCAACAACCACCTCCTCCACAAGGTCAAGTGTATGCTCAACAGAGCAGACCCAATTCCCCCAACCCCAAGAAAAGGAACAAGGGGAAGGGTAACTAGAACCAACAATCTCAAGGTAATCAAGGTAGCTAGGGTCCACCACCCAATGCACCTCAGGGTCCTTAGCCTAATCCTGCAACCAAGCAATTGGGTGGACAACCTAAGAAAAACAAGGGTCTTCGTACGAACAAACCTTGTGCCTGTTGCGGCATATATGGCCATTATACTCATGAGTGTCCCCTTTTACCTCAAATGCGTCAAGTATGGGAAGCTCAAGCAGTTGCTTCTTGAGGACTGCAACCCATCGCTCCTCCTCCCCCTCCTACTTCATCTCAACCGACAATGCTTACCAATCCTTTTCCTCACCAAGGATATATTGTTTCCCAACCTACACTAGGTCAGGATTCTCAGCACCATCTAGCCACCATGATTATCAGATTCTTATGATGAATTCTGATGAGGTCAATACCGAGCAAGTCAACCTTCAGACTCGATCACGCCAATACGACAAGCCATCTGCTAAGTCAGTGACTGAGTCCCAACCCTAAGTTTCCACTGAGCCTCTATCGTCATCCAATGGTACCTTATAAATCCCTCCACCTAAGGTCAAGGTTATTCCCAAGATCCCCAAAGGACCATTACGTCGAAACATTGCTTCTGCTAAAGCCGCCCATACCTATAAGATAGTAGATGACTTTGCGCAGTCTCTTGCTACCATGTCAACACTGGAAGTCCTCCATACATACCCATCCCAACGGAAAGCTCTACTCTCTGCTTTCGGTGTCGTGGACCCCCAAGATGATCATATGATTATCTTTCATGATGACAAGTTCGAAATTCCTCCCCTACCTTCATCCGTTGCATTTCAAATACCAACGTCCATAAGAAATGCCATTGTTCAGTGGTGTATCATAGACGAAGGCACCTCCACTTGTGTGATGGATGCTAGTGTTTGAAAGCGACTTGTTTCCCTAGACCTATCCCCATCCACCATCACTCTCCATGCTTGGGACGATCATCTGTCACAACCCCTTGGTTTATATCACAACTATCCAATCAAAATTTCCGACAAGATTGTCTCTATTAACATTGAAGTCATCGATGCTCCCTTAGACTATAACATCCTTTTGGGTTGTAGTTATACCTATGTTATGTCAGTTGTCGCATCTGTGGTTCACCGTAAGATGTGCTTTCCCCATAATGGAAATATTGTCACCATTGATTAGTTGACGTACTATGATCCCAAATCCCAGACTTCACCTCAATCCAACATCTCATCCATGACTGACAATAAGACTGTCTTGTCCTTCACCAATGTTTGTCCTGGAGTCTACAAAGATTTCACTATGATTGGTGCTTATTATGGTCCACTACCTACTCCTTCTAAGCCTAGTGCATCCAGAGTCTTCATGCTATAAGCATCACAGGCTGCCCACAAACAGCTTAGTATGCCTTCACAATAGCCAACACCTCCACAATTGTTGTTCCTAACTCAACCCAAATTTCTGGTACTACTCCTTAAGGACCTTTTCCTTTTGCTAGCATCTCTCCCCTGGAACCATTCCCCCAAGCCTTAACCATCTCAGAGCAGTTCCCCCAGGCCATTACCCTTTTGGTCAGATACCGTTCTTATTTCCACCCTCTAGAGTTTATTCTACACCTGTCATGGCTACGTTGAGTTTACCCAACATTGCCTTGGGGATCCTAGTTTGATACATTGATCCTCTCGCAAACACTCCAACCAATCAACTCAAACCTTATAGTGCTTTGACCCCAGTCCAACCTATTGTTCCTACCCCTGCCTTTGCTTCAATTCCACATCAACCTCAATAGGAACCTACTCATATTGCGAAAGCATCTGGCGAAGGGAGAAAAGCCAAAAAAAGGGAACTAAAGACAAACCACCCCCAACAACTCCAGCTCCTCCTAAGCCACCAAATCCTATTCCTCCATGCATTTTGTGTGATATTGTTGGTCATTCCACCAATAATTGCCCTGAACTCTCTCATGTCAAGAATGTGGTCTTCGATATCTTCCTTGATTCTGACATTCCTAAGGTCCATGTCACCTTACCTAAGTCAGTTAAGAAGAACAAATCATTACGCACGAATCACCCATGTGCTTTGTGTGATAATTTTGGCCATTATTCTCATCATTGTCCCCGTCTCGAGAATTTTTGTGATACTCTGCAACTGCTTCGTGAATTAGAGGTCGCTCATAGTGAGTCCACCTCTCCTCTACCTGTGGATTTTGGTCCCACTCCTACACCTGAACAAGAGGTCTCTCAAACACCCATTATGATCCCTCCCCCCGATGTCGAGATGATGGATATCCCTTAATGTCTCCTATTGTGATTCTGTTGAACCTTATTTGGCGAACACCCCGGTCTCAACATCAGTAGATATTCCATCTACTTGTCATATGTCTCCCACCCTTGACAATGCCTATGTGAACCTTGTATCTCATGAAGTTGCCTAAGGTAACTCTTCTTCTTCATGTGGTCCCTCTTCCTCCAGTACTCCCATCTTTCATTCTGATGAAGACATCATGGAAGCCATGACCACTCTTGATTATCCTTGGGATGACATGCACCATCGTGGGTACTTCCTTCCGTAGCACACCCATGATCAATATGTTGTGGAGTCCAACATTATCCTTACCTATATGTGAACTCAGAAATTCGCCCCTCATCTCACTCGTTATGATCGATAACGTATTCGACATCAAGCCCCTCACTACCTCCTCATCGGCGACAATCTTTATCGTCACGGTGTTGACAATGTCCTTTGTCATTGTCTCACCGATTCACTTTCTTATTCTGCCCTTCAAATGGATCCATTTTCCACATCTTATATCAGTTATGCCAATGGTGCGAGTCGCTTCACCAAGAATCTAGCCTCGGTAGCTTGAGCCATTTTTACCCCCTTGCATTCGTTAGTCCACTCCAACGATGTTTGCATCTTATCTGCCACCAATAACAAGGTCAAATATGATGTTGTGATAGGTTTGTTCGTCGATGCCCTTGATCATCACATCCTTCACCTTCATGTTTGTCTTGATTCCTTGCTACTTGTCATGCAATCGAATGACGTTTATCATGTGCATAATCCTATCCTTTTTAGAAAATATCTATGAGTTAAGCTTTTGGTGTGTGAATTTGAATCCATTTCATTCTATCATGTTCCTAGAGCCTAGAATCACTATGCAGATACCATTGCAAATAACATCCTAGATTGGAATTTATCACATGCACATACAAGAAGACATCCATAAACAAATGGCAAACCACAATCATCACCAAAAGATGCATAATCATAAATATGTATCGTAATCTAGCGCTTTGAGTCCACTAGTATAAATAGATCTGACATGCTCATTCACATGTTATCATAAAACAAAAATGGGGACCTACATGTCCCTATGCCTAATCACTATCATCTGGAGGATCCCGAGCCAATGGCTCCATCCCCCTGGCCCGTAGATCTCGTACTACCTGACTGACCATAACAATGTGTCACATGATTCCTCATCACTGTGAGGGAAAACATGCACACCCATTTGTATACCGACCTTCTAGCTCATTCCACCCACGCTCTGTCACCCTGGTTAGTAACACGTCAAATCTACATCAAAGATCCTCTAGTAGAGCCTCACTCCCAGATCTCTGTTGTGATGTGGCCCCACCCTGATCTGTAACCCCCGACACTACGACTCGTCCCATGTATCCTACCGGGCTCATTGATGCTATATATGCATACCACAAAGTTTATAAATCAATACCATATCCACATATTTATTAAACTATAAATGCATAAAATATATACAGTTTTCACTTACCATCTAGACCCCATGCTCATCCCGACGAAAGTGGTAAGTCAAGATCCCCTTGATAGTTCATGCTACTATATGGATAGTCATCTATGTACAGTGGCATCTGGTCCCAATAAGCAAAAAAAAAAAAAAACAAGTTGAAACACTCATCCGACTCCCCCTCCACCTCGTTACAGTAGCTAACCCCAGTGGTGCATCCTAGGCTCCTGTGGGCCCCCATCACGGATCTGTACGTAAGGTCGAATAGTGGGGATCTTCTCAAAGAAGAGTGAGCATAATATTGTGCCAAACAAATAGTTATCATTGGTCCTCCATCTACATAGTTTCAATTGTCATTTCAACGACGACAACATCATATGGGCCCACCCATAGTAGGTCCCTCCCAGCACACTCTCCACTAGCACCATTCCCCCCCAATGATATGGTGGAAGGCATGACTACCCAAGATCCGCAACACTATTGCGATTGTAGCTCATGTCTCAAGCCTCTCTAGGTCACTGATCTGAATTGTCATGCCCTTTGCACGACTCCCTGGTACATAATGGCGATCAACAAACTCACCTATATGCCTCGATACTCTGGTACCATTTTACCTTTGCACTGGTTGACTCACGTGTCGATTTTCGTCATGAGTAGCCATCATTTACTCATGCTTTTATGGTCCCCTCTGGGCCTCCCACATGTGGAAACATCATCGAGTCACCCTTGTTTAGAGCATCCAAGATGAGTCACACTTGTATCTATGGAATCTGTTCTGAGTCCCTTTGAGTCTAGTTACAGTATTCCATACATCGTCGTGTTGCATCCATCCCATTATATTCATATTTGGCCTACAACTCCACTGCTCCGTCTTTGACGAAACCCCCTTTTGAGTGATTGACCATCCCCTTCAGAATCGAGTCAGTCACTGCCAGGTCAACCATACTTATTATGCTCTAACAAGGCAAATCGCCAGTCAACCACTCATTTTGTTTCCTTCCATTATCATCCCTGGTATCAGTCCATCAATCCTTCTACTATGATTCCTCGTGCCTTTATTAAGGATTCCTCATTGCCTTAACTCTGGTGGGGACTCTCCTATCGACCTCAACACATTTATTCTAGAAGAGTGGTCTAGAGGGTGGTGTACCTTAGTTCCAACTTCCATCTTTGTTCGGTACCTCAGATCAAGCAAAGGGAATCATCATTTCCCTTTGACTTGGTTGTTTCTCATGTGCTTGACACCAGCTCCTTATCGCACGATTGAGATTCGTACACTTGACGGTTCGGTGATCCAGACGATTGTCCCAATGATTCTCAGGTATGTGTGAGATGTTCCAGACCTCGTGAGGGGGTGGCCCTTCAAGTAGCCCCCCACATGCCTGGATGACCACAAATGTTGATCCAGCCTCAGATGCAGTTCCGCAGATGTGATAGGTTCAGTTTTAGCCGCTTGCAGTGCCCACAACATGCATGTCTCCTTCAAATGATCCATTCAGATATTCAGAGCCCTTTCTTGTTCATCAAGGCTTCTTTGGTTGTGATCCCCACTCACCATGGTAACTTAAGGGGCATTATGTCTCATGTACTCAAATGTTATTGTATTCAGTCCTAACCTATGTTTCTCCATGCGCATTATGTATATGGGGTCCATTGTATTATTTTCTAACCCATTGATGCCAGTGTATCATGTATCATGTACTTTGTAGCTCAACCCCACATTGTTGGGCTCATCATTATTATTTGTGCGTAGTTATCTCATCGGGTATGGGTATGCCTATTCCACCTTATTTGAGATCATGTAATCCCACATAAAAGGAGACTTCTATCACTTTAGTAGGTCTCGCCCCCTCCATTTTTGTCAGTCCTTGCGTTGCTTCAATTATCTCTCTCTCTTTTTGACTCCCCTTTGGTGTCTCATGGAAGTGTAACCTACAATGTATTTCGGCCATACAATTTGCTCCTAACACTCATACATTGGGGGACAATCTGTTATCACCAAAAAATGATCACCTAGCTATTTCTAACTAGGTGGATCGAAATACACCATGTAGGATTAATTTTACCATAGTAAAATCACTTTCACTGTGAAAAATAATTTAGTAAACCACTTTTATTAAATTATTTTCTAATTAAAAAAAAAAAAAAAACACCCATGAGAATAATTAGATAAATCATTATTTATTTAATATTTTCTCTAGAAATAATTATTTGTTGAAAATAGCAACAAGAAATGCTAAAAATAGAAGTGCTAAAAATAACACTGCTATAAATAGTAGTTTGAGTACCAGTGCTGGATTGGGCAACAAGGAATGAAAAATGGAAGTGCAAAAAATAGAATTGCTATTTTTAGCAGTTCAGGATGGACTTCTATTTTAGTCAGTCCCTGGACTAAAAATATGAAGTAAAATTCGAATTTGAACTTAACAGCTGTTTGAAAATAAATTAATTAATTCTCCATGAGTTAATTAGTTGTGAAAAATCAAACATGAAGTCTATGTGAGGACATGCAACGGTTTCTCTATTAATTGAGGAATTTATCCATCAATTAAAGAGATAAGGATGAGTTCTAATTTGAGATGTAATTAGTTGGCTCAGTTAACTGAGTCAAGTCCAGTTATAATTGATTTAAACAGTTTGTTTAAATTAAGTAAGTTCAGTTAGTTAATGCATGCTTCCATATAACTACTGCACTTTAGATAACTGAAGATTCTCTCATGAATAACTCATGCATGTCAGTTCAGACAGAGACCCAGTTGAGATCAAAGAAGGGACAATGTACTATCAGTTGGATGAAATTTTTCCTATAAAGGAAGCTCATCCATGGATGAGGATTTATCTCCTTCAAGACTGCGTAGTTGGATCAGAGGTTGGTGAGTGTGTGAAGAGGCCAATTCACACAAGTGGCTGCATTGGACCCCAATCAAAATTGTGCAAAGAAATAGGAGGCTTGGAGGGCAGACCAGAGGTTAGATAGAGGCCTTTGACTGTCTATGAGCAGCAGAGGTATTGCAGAGAGAGCAGGATAGCTTTTGAGCTGATTCTTTTTGTAATATTGGCTATATTTCCACTTGTATGATAATACAGAGTTGGGGTTTTAGGCTGAGGCTTTCCCTGGGTAAATTCTTCTGTGTTATGTGTGATTGATTTCTCCATATCAGTTATATGTGTTCTTATTGATGTTGCTCATGTTCGATTAAGCTTCCGCTAAATTGGTTGTAGAAGTAGATCAAGTATTTTGCTTTAGTCTATTGCATTATGAGGTGATCTACAAGTGAGAATTTCTACAAAATCATTGTTTAAATAATTATTCATTGTCACATTTGACTAAATCCCCTCGGAATAATTAAAGAAATCACTATTTAATCATTATTTCAACTTCACACCATTCTTAATCCTCATTAAATAATTAATAAATCATTTTATTTGTTAATTATTTCTAAATAAAGATATTTGACCATTTTGAATATCTTTTTTCTCTCCAAAAAATATAATAAAGCATTTATAATGGTTAGATCTTGATTTGGTCAATATTATTTTATTATTCTCCATTTTCGAGATTAACTCAATACTTTGTTATAAATAGGAGGGTTTTCCATTCATTCTTCACCATGATCATTATCATCGTCACCATTATCATCTCTTTTCTTTTGAGCTCCCATTTGAGTTCTTCACATTGTTTTGGGTTTTTCACACATTGAGAGAGAAGATCGATTACTGAAGCATCAAGGACATCAAAGGACCCATCCCACGGAGGGGGATTTACAGACCCTTTTTGTAGATCTCCTTCACCAGGTGTTATTAATAAAGAATTTATTCAATTAAAGTCTTTCCATTTGGGTTATTGCATTAGATATCTTTATTGATGTTTGCTATTCTGGATCATATATGTTTTTGTTGCATGTTTTTCACTTTTTATTGCAGATTTGAATCGTAAGCAACCACAAATTGTTGTTAGGGTCACTTGTCACTAGTGACTTAAGTGAAGTGTTTTTGGTACACCTTCCAAGAAATTTCACACTAACACTTGTTTTGAATAGTCACAACCCTTGATCAAATAACCATTTGTCTCCTCACTAATTTTACAAAGAGCAAATATGTTAGGGCCCTCCCAATTCCCCTTTTAATTCCTCTTATGTAAGTTATCCAAAGTTAATACTTTATTCATTGATAAACACCACATAAACAACTTTGCTTTAGAAGGACATTTCAAAATGAAAAGGTAGTGCCATCGCCATTGAAATTCTCTTCTTCCTTCCTCTATACTTAAAAACATATATCTAAGCCTTAGTGTGTAAACCCTTAATGGAGAAAAAAACATTTAAAAAAAACTTTATGGATACTCCCCATAATTCATGGATGGAAAATGGGGTAAATCATCACCCCTAATGACAAAGATTAACTTTGAGGGGTTTAAGAGAGTCAAAGCTACAATCTCCCCAGAGATCTCCTATTTGGTTTATGGCTGGTTGAGCTAACCCTTGAGGTTAAATTGTCAGTCAACTTACATAGAGCTCAATTAACAATTGACTCATGAAAAAACACATGTCACAATTAAGATTTGAATCCAATTGGAGAGGACAACAACTTCTCCTCTCATTTACCTATGATAGATGAAATCAAAATCATGTTTTTTTCATATTTGTGAATGACATCTTAGTAAATTTGTTTTCGTAGGTTAGTGTGCATCATTTAGGGGGGTTCAAATAAAAAATCTACAGACATGGGACCAACCAAATACCCAACAATATTGGTGGAAACTAACTGATCTAACTCCTTGAACTATACACTTGCACACATTTAACACTAAACACGTGCATACATTTAACACAAAACCACAACTCAAACAACAAAGAATATAACTATTTTTAAAATTAGCAATAATGTGATTAATATTTGTAATAATATTGGAGATGAGGTTAAATTGTAATCGAGTATCATAATCCCGACTTATATATAGAGTTAAGTGATGTTGATTCTTGATACCACATGACACTTCCTATGGTAGCCTTTATGATGACTAAATAGAGATATGGAGTATCTTGGGGCCACTCATAGGGGATGAAATTGACCTGTTGGTATTGGATATGAATTTCAGAAGAATAAATGGATACATGCACTCTCTCTCTCTCTCTCTCTCTCTCAGGCACGAGGCATCTATAGAGACTGCATAGTCTAGAATTTTTGTATAAGAACATAGAGCCGTAGAGGAGACACTGAAGGAAAATAGGAGGCCGAGAGGCTCCTGAGGATCAAGCACATCATTGAGAGGGCAGAGAATATTCGAGAATTGATAGAATTCAGGGAGAAGAAGAACTTTAATGATAGCCAGTTGAGAAACCCATGGGGCTTGCTAACCGATAATCACAGAGTAATGGTTGTGCCTTAGAAAGCTGACAAATCCAACAAATACCTTGATAGTTGATAACCTTTGAAAGGTGGAGGCACATAGGTCTAGTGGGTTGATAACACCTAATGGTAGTTCCATCGGAATTGGGTTGAAAACACAGGTGGAAGATCCCACTGAACTGTTGGGATGTGCACTCTTATTCCTTCAAAGGTAACATGGCTGATAAATCCTTCATCTCATTAACTATGTATCTCTCTCTCCATATTTGAATTAAGACTCTTTGTGACTAAATCCCTAGAGATATTTGGATGCTATAATATAAGTCCCTCTATATAAAAGAAAGCATTCCCTGTCTGATGTGAAATCTTTGAATAGATGGTGGGTGAAGGTAGTGTGGTCTTGAGACACTTTGTTGCAACTGATGATACTGATTTAATCTTCCGAGTAGAAGGAGGTTGTATGCCCATGAAATGGTTCGTCGTGTTCTCTTGGTTTTGATAGCTGATGGGTAGAGGCGAGGTAGCCTCGAGGCACCCTATTTCAGCTGATATTATTGGTTTAAACCTCCTCTGAAAGCACTCTACCTCAAGCTTTGGAATCTGACTCAGGGGTGACAGGTGTAAGAAATACTTGGCTACAAGTTGTCTATGGTTGGGTGGAGAGTTAGAGTCCCACTCTCAGTTGCCAAAACTTTTATAAGATAAGTATAATCTTATGTTGTGCTTGTGACTAGTATTATGTTGTCTCTATTATTTGCATCAACATAATGGCATGCTAATGTTGAGGAGTGTTGGTTCTTATATATGTCATCTATATAAATGTTGTGTGGGTTATAGGCCTGTAGAGATGTTGAATGTAGTGCTCAAATGTGTGATTCCTGCCCGTGAATCGAATGGGGATTGGGATCTCCTGTCTACCTGTGGAATGTGTTTCCCAGTAGGAATTTGTGCATTGTATGATTTTTGTTCACTTTCATGAGTTTGTTATATGTTTATTAATGGCCCAAGAGACTAGGAGATCTTTGAGATAAGATGGGCTTGATTTATGTTTATTTATATTAGCCTAAGAGGCTTGTAGGCCTCTAAGTTGCGACGAACTTGAAATTTGTCTGATGGGTCTTAGTGATTATAAATGGGAAAATCCATGTTCTGTTTATTGTACTGCTTACAGAATTGGCTATTAAGCCTTGTTCATTATCCAAGCTCGAGAAGGATAACGTTCATGCATATGTGGGATTACACACACACACACACACATATATCGCAAGTGCTCCATTCACCCAAATGTGGGATTTAATCCCCTTCATACATGTTTTAATCATGATTTTGGAACAGGGAAGGTGCTCATATAAGAGCGCGGGTTTAAGTGTTACATTACCACGATATCCCTTCGCAGAGTTTCCTTTGATGACGTCTTTTGATTGTAACATGTAGATTTGGTGTTTTCAACTTCAGCATTGCTATGCTTTACATTGTGCCACATGCGACCAAGGCTCGTGACCATGGTCCTCCATGACACGTCATCTTAGTCTCGCTACTCCATTAAGTGCTAGGACAAATCAATAGTCATATGGTCACTCTCGGTGGTCCTTATTGGGCATTCGTATTCTGCCTCCACGTAATCCTGATGCCTTGTCAGCCTGGGTTGTTTCTTGGAGCACACCTTTGTTCCTTCCGGGAGATAGACTCTGGGGAACATGAAAGTTCCCATTTTTGTCATGGAACGATCTATCGACACATGTTTACTTACATCACCCAGTGTTTTCGTTAAGGCCGCCACGTCCTCTGGAACTCCATGTTATCCCGGTCCTCATCATCCCAGCAGGTTGGGACAAAGAGCATAAAAGTAATGCCAATATTGAAGTCCCAGGGTGAGGCGGCAAGGGTGGGCCACACCTGTGCTTGTTAAGTCAAAACCTCTGTTGAGCCTTATGAATCATCGAGAAAGGTCAGTTTGTGACGTGGTGTATGAGCGATTTGGCCATTGACAGGTGGCTTGTGTCAACCACGTGGGCGCCACGTGGCATGCCGGATGCCATGGCATTATTTAACAGGTCATATCTATTGATCCAAAAGTCAGATTGAGACAAATTTTATATCGCTAGAATTGTCTCGACGAGACGATTCTAGCGGTGTCATTGGTTTTTTTTTTAGTTTTGCAAGGGTAGAAGAAAACAAAAAATTTAGACCCCATTTCCATAATGCTACCTTGGATTTTGGGCCAACATAGTAACCACCTCCTTTTAGCCGATATTGTGGGCTAGGATTAGGAGGGTATGTTACATTTGATACCACACGACCCTTCCTTTGGTAGTCTTAATGATGATTAAATAGAGATATTGAGTATCTTGGGGCCATTGATAAAGGATGAAATTGCCCTTTTGGTCCTAGATATGACTTTAAGCTACTTTTAATTAACCAAGAGTTTGTCTTTGTTGAAGTAAGGAAACAATGTAATGGTCCAATACCAATAGATATTTGGTAAGACTAAAAGTTTACCTCCTTACGAATTGACAATGAATCATTTCAAGTGGCACGATTTTCTTGAAATAAATGATATGTATTCTCTCTCTCTATAACTAGTGGAATTGACAACTGGGGTGGTCTCATACTTGTATGACACTAGGTTGATTCCGTCTACTACCACTATATCCCCTAGGTTCACGACATTGCCCCTAACTTGAAGATGAGTTAGTTGGGGGGAATTGAACCAGGGAACTCATAATATAATGATATAATGGGCTACACTCGTGGGGGATATAATGATATGTTTACGCACTTTGAAGTTTAATAAATCTTGTTTCAAGTAACGTGATTTTCCTATAATCTTAGACATGAGGTTAAAGTGTAATGGTATCATAATCCTCACTTTATCTTTGGAGTTAAGTGATGTTGATTCTTGATTCCACGTGACCCTTTCATTGGTAGACTCAACGATGACTAAATAAAGATATTGGGTATCTTGGGGGACATTGATGGGGGATGAAATCACCCTTTTAGATATGCTTTGAAACTATTTTTAATTAGCTAAAAATTCATTTTTATCGAATGTAAAGAAACGATATAATAGTTTTAAATCTAAAAATATATTGTAAAAGTCAAAATTAACTTCCTCATAAACATAATAAATTATTTTAAGCGATACACCCTAAAATACAACAATAGATGTAGTCTATCCGTTAAACATTTTGGAGGGTATCTAACATATTTTCCGATCTAATTCGCCCATATCTAACAAAGATTTGTTGGAATCACAAGTTTGATTTGTGAACTCTTCACAATTTGAGTGCCCTAGGGATTTGGGATTTTTGAAGGTACTAAATCTATATATGCAATCAAAATCTCATTTTAAACAACAAAGATCAAAGTTTAACAAAAAAACATATTTTACAAACCAAAAATTTTAAAACATATAAATAATTAAAAACACCTACAACAATATTTCTATAGTACAACAACAAGTTTATACACTTTAAAATTTAATAAATATTTTTTCAACAGGTGAAAAAACTTATCATAATTCCTTTGTTAACCTATTTCCTTATGTAAAAAAAAACGAGTTCCTAACTAAACATAAACTGTTTTAAGACAGACTCCAACCCCAGAAATTGAATAAATCTATGTCAAGTAACTTCATTTTTCCTATTCCCAAAAAAACAAAACAAAAACCATTCTCCTCTTAAGGAGGCACAGACCTCGCTCACCTACTCTTTGAATTTAATGGTAACATTGGCCAAAAGGTCCAACTATGAAAAACAAATATGAATATGCTGGAATTTGATATGGCTATAAGAGTCGAAGATTAGAGCAAAATTATTCCCTTTCCCAGCCATAGCCATGGCTTCATCACTTTCCTGCTCCCCCTTTCCGTCTACATGTCTTCAAAAACCTTCATATACTTACAGTCCCACAGCTCCGGCGGTAGCGCTCAGGAGATTACAGCAGAGAAGAGGTATTACTTTGAGGAGAAGGTTGGTAGTTCGTATGGCGCCAGACGAAGAGAAAATGACAAAGCGTTCTCCCCTGGATTTTCCCCTCGTAAGTTAGTTATCTTCACAGACAGCTTTTAATTGATTTGCTTCCCTAAAATCGAGCTATATTTCTCACTGGGTTTCCTTCTATCGAGATGAAAATGATTTTTCAGATCAGTTCTAAATTGCCACTTAAGTAATTTATCTAAAATTCTACATGTTCCTTTGACATTGGGTTTCCTTCTACTCAGACGAAAATGAGTTTTCATATCAGTCCTAAAATGCCGTTTAAACATTTCATCCGAAAATTTCCTGCAATACTCCTTTACACGTTTTATGGGTTTAATTTTCTATTCACATTGTATTTGTGACTAACTTTTTTCTTCTTGTTGGATATGATTGAGAGAAGTAATTTTAATCTAAACTGATTTGCAGGTTTAACTTTGAGAAAACACTGTTGTCTTAATAGTTTAGATGTTTGGGAGATGATAAATTTATAATTCAAAAGGTTGTGTTCTTAATTTTTATTATTATTATTTTGCCTTTTGGATTTGTTTATGGAAGGGTTTTCCAGAAACACCCTGGAGGTTCGGGGACTGCGCTGCATAACATGGACTTCCTGTGGCTTAAGTGTGAGGTCTGAGGGGTACTTAATTCATCAGATTAGTCCAGATCTCATTCTTTATTGACATGCCATTGGGATGGGCCATCCCAGAGGTGAATGAACGGAATCTTGGTAGATGGTTCAATATTCCATCAATCTCACCGGTAAACCAAGTCCTCATTGGCAGTTTTGGATATTTAGGATGACACTAGTAATGGCTAACATTTTATGCCTGTTTGGGTGAATATCCAGGGGCATATTCTAAGATTTTATGGATCTTTTTGGGGGATATTTATCTATTATTTATTTTTTGCCAATAAAAGTTAAAACACAACTATAAACCCTGGATCGTCTAGAACAGGCACACCAACTGCATAGACCAGTACATTTTATGCTTTAACACAACCCCTTGTCGAGTGCGGAATGCTCGCTGGTATACGAATCTGAGTCACCGTGGTGGTTAGTGCACCCACTTAATACTGGACCACAGCTTGGTGGGCTTCTGGGGGAAATTACGTGAAAAATAGTAACTTAGGTTGATGGTTCTCTGCGATTAGACCTAATCCTTGTTGGGTAAAAGTGTGATTTATGGAGGGCAATCTGTGCCTTAAGGTTCTTTTTTGTTTGGATCCCTACATTAACATCTTGAAGTCACACTTGATTGTCACATAACATCAATGGGAAGAGGATCCATATTTTGAACACCATAACTGAGCCTGTACGACTTTCCTCGTGGTGATGTTGTGCTACCTCGTCTGCAAGAACCGGCAAGGACTCCAACTACTCCAAAAGAAGTTTGCACAAAAGTAAGAAAGAAGAAGAAATCCTCAACAGCATCTCAACCATTGGTGACAAGAAGTCGTGCCCGCAATCTAGTTTAATTTATGTATTGTTTTTATCTCTGGTTATGTAACAAGTCTGCGCGAATATACCGGTGCACGGAATTTTGGAATGTAAAGAGGTCAGTAACTTTTCAACAGGGGCTGTCAAGCCTCAGCTTTAGACCCTGGAAATATCATTATCTCTATTGATGAGATCCTTTTGTACTTCTGATGATTGACACTAGTCTCAACATTTTTTGCATAATATAATCTATCTACCAGTTCTTGTTGAAAAAAAAGAAGACAATTACAAAAATATAGATTTTTCAGGAATTCTCGAAGGCATATGCTGACAATTCTTTTGCTTGAGATTTTCAAAGTAATATTTTTTTTACTTTCTTTTCCATGGAAGATCTTTAGATCTCTGAAAAAATGAATAATCTAAACCATAAACACAAATTCATTACGAACTTATTCAAACATACTACAAACTGTCAGGTAAAACACAATAAACCGCAAGTGAGCATAAACAACCTTTTTCAAGTGTAACTTGTAATCTTCTCTTTTTCGTAGCTGTCCTGCCAAGCCTTTATTATAACGTCAAAAAGCACTAGCTCATAACAAGAAATATTCTAGAATCTACATTACTATAAAATCTTCACAAAGACTAACCTATATTTTGCATTTACAAACAAATAAAGTGTGTGCTTCTCAAATTCAAAATTAGTGGAGTAGAAGATGTTTATGCTTCTAATTGTAAAATACAGTCTACACCAAAAATGAATCAAAATCAGAAATGTCTAACGTTCCCCCAAGTGTAACAATGCTATTTACTGGAATTGACTCCAAGAAACTTTGAAAGTACATTGCAAAATATTTTGGGGGTTGAAATCCACCAGAGAATGGAAAATTCCACTTTGAAAACAAATTTTGATGCCATGGCCCATCTCAACCAACGGCGACAAGAAATTGGGCCCACAATCTAGTTTAATTATGTATTGTTTTTATCTCTTGTTATGTAACCAGTTTGTGCGAATATACTCATGCACAAAATTTTGCAATGTAAAGAGGTCAGTAACTTTTGAACAGGGACTGTCAAGCCTCAGCTTTAGACCCTGGAAATATCATTATCTCTATTGATCTGATCCTTTTGTACTTCTGATGATTGACACCAGTCTCAACATTTTTTGCATACTATAATCTATCTAACAGTTCTTGTTGAAAAAAAGACAATTACAAAAATATAATTTTTTCAGGAATTCTCAAAGGCATATGCTGACAATTCTTTTGCTTGAGATTTTCAAAGTAATACATTTTTTACTTTCTTTTCCATGGAAGATCTTTAGATCTCTGAAAAAATGAATAATCTAAAGTTACAAATTCATTACAGACTTACGTATTCAAACATAACCACAAACTGTCAGGTAAAACACAATACCTAACACTCTCTACAGACTCCAGAGCCTTAGGTCTAAAATCCTGTGAGCATAAACTGCTTTTTTCAAGTGCAACTTATAATCCTTTCTTCTTCATAGCTTTCCTGCCAATGCCTTAGTATAATGTCAAAAAGCACTAGCTCATAACAAGAAATATTCTAGAACCTACATTACTATAAAATCTTCACAAAGACTAACCTATATTTTGCATTTACAAACAAATAAGGCGTGTGCTTCTCAAATTCAAAATTAGTGGAGTAGATGTTTATGCTTCTAATTGTAAGATACATTCTACACCAAAAATGAATCAAAATCAGAAATGTCTAACGTTCCCCCAAGAGTAACAGTGCTATTTACTGGAATTGACTCCATGAAAGTACATTGCAAAATATTTTGGGGGTTGAAATCCACCAGAGAATGGAAAATGCCACCTTGAAAACAAATTTTGAATGAGTAAAACACTCTAATTTGGAACACATGCTACCCTGTGCTTGAAATCAAAGAAACCGTTTCAGGAAAGTGGTAGGTTTGGTCTTCATGTGAACTATCGAGTGTGTTTGCCACATATGATAAATTCAACTGGTAAAACATTACCTCTTGGCAGCATCTAAGAGTATGAGAATGAATAGCACCTACTGCCACTAGACTCAACAATGGAACTTACCAAAACATTCATCGTATCAACTTAGCCAGCTATGGTGAGAATGTGTTATACAAACTAAATGTTTATGGCTGTCTGTATAGCACTAAATTGCACTGAAACAGATATGGGAATGGATACGGAAATGGGGTTTGAAATGGATAATGGCGAATTTTCAAAAAAATCAGATATGATACGAGAAGGAAACAAGACACACACACACACACACACATATATACATGACAAAATAAAAATTTCATATGGTTGAAAATATTAGCGAGGAAAGGGTTCCTTGATTTGTGCCTTAATCATAGGAGCCATAACGTCTTTCTTCTTGTGCATGACTCGAGTTCCTAAAAATTAAGAGATTCCCTATAGATTAGGATGAGGTCTTATAGTTTAGGAATCAACCCCTAAAAATTAGGATGAGTCAGGATGCAGTTAACTGATGTGTTGAAATTGAAAGTCGAGTTCTTGATTTTCTAGTGTGAGTTGATTGAGGAAAAACACAAGTGATTGAGTTTCAAGTGGTTGACTTGAAATAGGACGAGTTGCATGAGCAGTTAACTCATGCTAACTCAATCAATCACAAAATCATTCCTTAATTAGAAAACTCACTAATTTTAACCATTCGAATTGCCTTTAAAAGGAGGAACGAAGGCACAAGTTATTCATTGTTTTGGTGAGCACGATTTGGTGAGACCAAGCAATAGGAAGCACGAGTTTGTGCATGGAGCTTGTGAGAGGCAGAGTGTGGAAGAGAAACTTGTGCACAAATTGATAGAGGGTAGCAAACATCAACAGTCTTGCAAAGGTTTCAAGCTTAGATCAAGCATGAAAGACAAGTGTGTTTTTCAGATTGAAACAGTGGTATTTGTAAAGGATCAATTGCTCAGTTTCTATCAATAAAATTTTCAAGCAAGCAGAGGGTTTTGCTAGTTGGGTTCCCTATAAAAAATATTGTGTTTTGCTACTGTGTGACTGATTTATTTATGTGCTTATTCCGCTGTATCTAGTAGAGAAATTCTGTGTTTTTGTGAGAAGAAATTTTATTTCAGATTGCTCATATTAGCATATCAGAATTTCGTGGATTTTCTACATGCTATCAGAGCTTGGATCAGAGTATAGATAGCACATCAAAAGAGCAAATTCTTCATAGAGAAGGGGCTATTGTCTGAGGTAGCCGCAACCACTATAGGCATCTGTTCAAGAGAAGAAGGACGTGAGTTCTGGGTCTTTTAGGTGCCTTGAGATAGACTGAGTTTAGGGCAGAGCTGGCAGATGTTTGAAGGTTGTTTTGGAGTACTACATCTCTTAAGAAATAGGCAGCAATTATGTGCAAGGATTGGAAGGAGGTCAAGCTCCTGAGGCTGAGTTTTTGGAGGGCCGTTAGGCCTTACAAAGTTCAAACAGCTGGAACAGTGGCCGAATTACCACAGAAGGCAACACAGGAGATGGCTTGATTAGAAGAGAGGATAGCACAGTTCTGGAGTGAATCTGAGGTAGAGTTGAAGGGCTGTAGCAGCTACTACAGGCGGTCCTAACCAGGGCCAAGATCCCAGAAGAATAGTGCACAAGCCGAGGGTTTCAGACAACTGGAAGGAGGAGTCTTCAAGAGGTGTATATGCCATTCTAAGTTGATGTATTTTGCAGGGTGATAGTCCAGGTTGGACAAAGATTTGTTTGGCATCTTAAGAGCAGTGAGGAGGGCTGCTAGTAGGTTTCAAAAGGAGGCTTAAGTGCAGATCAGAGAAGGAATTTTGGTCTGCTAGGAGAGACTTTTAGAGGCCCTAAGTACAGTTCTTGTGAAGGTTTACAAGGCTGTTAGTGGGTAGGTTTTAGAGAGCTCCTAGGGGAGGCGGTATGGCTTACCAAGGGTTGAGAGCAGATCACTGTCTAGAGGGTGCATCGAACTTCATAGCTTGGAAAGGGAGGATCATGATAGTGCTGGGAGATAATGGGGTGGGGGAGTATATGAAGCATGCGATAGCACCAACTCAAGACCCCCAACAATTGGCCCAACATAATAATAATGATATCAAGGAAAAGAGGATCATTTTAGAAAGGCCAAAGATCATATAGTGCCTCACATCCATGAGAAGAAGAGAGTGTATGAGATGTACAATACAATCCTGAAGTTTTATCAAAATATGTTAGTTTTTGTAGCATCAGAGGTGTTCTAATCTCGAAACATTGTGGAGAGGCTAAAACTTAAAAGCAATGTTGTAGTAATCATTATCGGGATTTAATCGGCGAGGGGAAAAAATCGTAAAAATTGGGAAAAAAATCGTAACATACAAAAATATTCATTTTTTTTCAATTTTTTTAATATCTAAAGCATCTATAACATAAAATAAATACATTGACACATAAATATGATAAAAGAACTAATATATAAGATGTTTAATATCATTTCTAGTGCTACATCACACATAACAGTGAATCATGTCCTGAATAGTAAGTCCCGACTCATGACTCCCAACTCAGCCTCAAAATATCAACAAAAAATATAATAATGTATATCATGAGTCATAATGTCATATACAATGAAATGAACCAAATAAGTAAAGTCTAATACTAATGATTTCCTTTGCCCCTCTTGCGAGAAAATGCAATAGCTTTCCCTTTCCCTCTAGATGTAGATGCCGGTGGAGTTGGCAGTGGACTCTGCTGTGCTCTAGAAGCTGAAGAACTAGGAGCTATAGGAGGTAGACCATGTCCTCTATTAGTGGCAGGGGTAGCCCGAGTAGGTGGTGTCACCTCCTCCTCCTGTTGCTCCGCCTCCTCTTCTTTCCTCCTCCCCCTCCACTACCTCCTGCTCTAACCAATCATCAACAGACTCCATGAGAGGCCTCTCGGCCTCAACCCTCCATGCATCATTGGTGTCAATCCCATCCAATGAGATGGCCTCCACATCAGGTGTCCTCTCAAGTTGCCTCACCCACAATCGAAGATTGTAGTAGACGTAGACCATGTCATTAAGTCGCTGGGACTCCAACCTGTACAAAGATCATGAAATAATAATTATAAAAAAAAATATTGTTTAATGAATTTAAAAAATTATTTGGAAATTTGCAATATTTTAAGTGTTAAGTTTTAACTTGTTGCGCTTCTTGTTGTGTATTTTTTCAAATACACTCCAGTTGCGCTCGCATCTTGAGGAGCTACATGTTTGGCTGAGGATTCGAATGGCAAGCTTTTGCAGAAGGGGTACCCTGGCACCATACATTCTCCACCATGCATCTACAACAAAATTACAAATAAAATTTTAAATAAACATAAGAAAAAAAATGAAATTTGAAAGTTGAAGCAAAGTATGAAGTTATGAACTTGAAGAGACAATGAAATTTGAAACAAACTAAAAAATACCTGGCATTTTAGTCGTCCTATCAGTCACAGCCATGTCAAAGCCAAATGTGCCACCTGCCATCTTGTATGTCTCAATTTCTTTGGAGATTTCTGTACGTTCTGCTGGAGATCGCACCATCCTCTGAACACAGGTTAAGAATCCATCCATGATCTCAGCATCAAATACAAACCCACATGGGTAAGAAAATGCGGGGTTCAGGTAGACCCCTGCTGCATGAATGGGATGATGGAGTGTGTTGTTCCATTGTTCATCAATCACTTCCCATAAGAGGAGTTGTCTCTGAAACCCGTCATCTCCCCTATCATCATAGTAGGCTCGAATGGATTCTTTCACCCTGTTCATGGCCTCATACAAATAGCCCATTGCAGGCTTCTCACCATCAACTAATCGAAGAACCTTTACCAAAGGTTTAGTAACAGTGCACACCTCCTGCACTCCCGCCCAGAAGTCTTCCTGGTATGAAACTACTCTGCATATGGCCTCTCCCTCTGGTTTGCGGCTCATTGTCAAAGCACGCCACTCCTCTGAAAGAAACATTCTCTTCACATCCCACATAGAATTCAAGAGGGATTGAAGAGATATAAAACTAGTGGCAAACCGTGTAATGGCAGGGCGCACCAACTCTTTGTTGTTGGTGAATTTTCTCATCAAGCTAAGCACAGATGTATGATTATATATAAATTTTGTAATGCTTTTTGATGACTCAACAATATCTTTGACAATTGAAATTTTCCTTATGTCCTCCAACATCAAATCAATACAATGTGTAGCACAAGCTGTCCAAAATAAAGTAGGATGCCTCTCCATAAGCATCATGTCAGCGACAACATAATTTGCAGCGTTGTCCGTTATGACTTGGACAACATGTTCTGCACCCACCTCCAAAATAAATACATCCAGCAGATCACATAAAGTTTTTGCATCTTTGATATGTGAAGATGCATCTTTGGTCGGTCCAACCATCTGACATCACAGTGCATCCTGTTTGTGCCCATGATGCCCTAAACTCCTCCAATCTTTTGGTGCAGTCAACCTTTTCATTTTGAAGAATCCGACCTCTAAAGTCATCATAAGAAGGGATTTTGTACCCTAGGTCAACAATTGCAATAACATCAACAACAGGCTGGAAAAATGGATTATTCCTTGCAACGCTGAAAGGAATATCACTCCAAAGGATAAATTTGGCCAACAACTTGTCAGCTTGTTCTTTCTCAGTGTTTTTAAGCATTGAAGTGATAGATGGCTGTGAACCAGGCGTGGTTCTAGGAACAAAAAATGATGAGGCAGCTACCGGGTTGGTTGTAGATATTGATGCTGAAGTAGAACCAGTGCCACTTCCTTGTTCACCTGAGCCTAACACAACCTTTTTTAGTTGCTTCTTCATTTCTGCTTTGGCGTCTCTATTGTGCTCTAAATTTTCCAATGATCTCATGGCTTTTCGGATGATTTCAGGATTTGTATTTGAGCAAGGCCCTACATCAAATCCAGGGATTTGTGCAAGGTGATACTTCAATCTGTAAAACCCCCTTGACATATGCTGCCCACACAACTTGCAAGACAAGTTCATTTTATCAAACCCTCCATCAGGTTCACCAAATTCCCACAGAGGGTCCAATTTCCTTGGCATGTTTGTAACTCGGTTGAACTCTGGATTTTTGAGTTTTAAATTTGTAAGATGAAGTTTGAAGTTTGACTTTGAACTTTGAACTTTGAACTTTGAAGTTGAATGGTGAACCTATGGCAAAATAAGGATTACAATTTACAAGTTACAAATTTACAATTTACAAAAACTAAAAAAAATTACATACATGAGTAACATGACAAAACATATGGAATTTTTGACAATTTAAGTTTTTAACAAACAAAATGAAAAATAAAAAACCCCATCAAATCAATTCAAAAATATTTGATAACCCATTTAATTCTTTTGATAAACAATGGGTTATCCAGATTTCAAACCCAACCAAAAACATAAAAAAAAAACCAAACAAAATTACAAAACACAAAGGTTTGGTGCCCATACCAGTTTGATGGAGAAAATTCTTCTCCTCCTTAGCTCTCAATCCGTTTTTCTCCTCCAATCAGCTGATTGACCTCCCAAACAACAAAGAAATTTGCTAGGTCGCTCCAAAACCTCATCGCTGCCGTTGTTTGTGCAAATGATTTTCCAAAAATCATGTTTTAGTCTTTTTAAACGCGCTGCCCGCATGGTCCACGATTATTTCACTTCGAATCGCGATTTTTATGAAAAAATCGCAATTATTTCAAAAAATCGCCGAAAAAAATACGTATATTTATTGCGTGATTTTATCGTTAAATTTTGGAAATCGCAGTTTTCCGATTATCATGATTTTCGCAACATTGGCTAAAAGACATGAGTTCTCCAAAACCCAAAATCGTTTTTGCAAATTCCATCTGGAGATGGTTCAATTAAATTAATTGACCATAATTGAAATTTTCCTAGGTCTAACTTAGGAAAAAGGGTTTAATTAATAGAATTAATTGAGAAAGGCATGAATTATCTGAGAACTCACACAGATTGACTTAGAGATAATCTCAATCATTGATTAAGTTTTAATCATGGCTGTTGAAGTTTCAACTAGAGATTATAAGAAGTCGATAGGTAGATGGATGATACACTTTGGAGAACACTTGAAAGTGAGAAGAAGTTGAGAGTGTGAGACCAGTTGTAGGTACTCAATGATCTAGATAGATTGATTCTCCGGTGCAGGTGATTCAGTAGGAGTGATCAAGTCAGAGATCATGTAGCAAAGTGTTAGAGGGGCAGAGGTCGTGATTCGGAGGAGGATTTCTAGATCCAGAATATGTAGAATCGAGTGATTGAAGTATTCCACAACGTAGCTAATCTAGATTAGCCGCAAGGGCCGGGCATAATTTCCTGATGGGTCGCAGTTATAGTCGCGCAGGTTTTACCATTACAGTTGTGAGGATCGTGTGCGTTTTCCCAACACAGCGCCAAGGATCGATCAAAAGCTGCAAGGGCCCGCGCAGAGGTTGGATGGCCAGTTTTCAGAGGCTGATGTTTGCTTGTGGAGGGAGAGAACCTTCTCTCCAAATATTTTCTGTCAGATCTTGTTGATTGGATAGCCAACTGGGCTTCCAAAGATTGCACTTAGATTTTCACTGCTGCATAATAAAATAAATCCTCAGCGGCTGCACCGGTTTTCCCACATTGGTTTTTCCGGGGACATTTGTCCAAAAAGAAGTTGTCAATATTTTTGTGTGTGCTAGCAATTTCTCAGTTCCTATTTTTGTTTCCACAATACTTTGTTTGGTGAAGAAATTGCAGTGTGATTAATTTGGTATTTAATTAGAAAATTAATAAACTGTTAATCAATTAGGAGAATTAATTCCAGTTGCTGCATTTCAAGAGAATTTTTTACATGTTATCAAAGCATATTTGATGGACAGGAAGCTTAAGGGTGAAAGGAAAAATTTGCGGTTTAAAGGGAGCTGCAGAACGAATTTTTTGGAGGGCCGCATGGGTTAGCTTAGATCAGCGGCGAGAGTCTCGTGAGATTTCCTGTACAAATGCGTGGATTGTGCGAGTTAAGATTGAACAATCACACGAGTACATAAAAAGCCGTGAGTGCATTGTAGGCAGAGCAAAAGAAACTCAGATTTTTGCAAAGCAGATTCTTGTCTAAGCACAGAGGTTTTGCAGTAGTTTCTAGAGTAGAATCAGTGTCGGGTGGAAGATAAAGTGCACACACAGAGGACGTTTTCTCTCAGAGGGTTTCTAGCTTTAGAAATCCAAATTTTCCAGTTGCAGGTGGTGATAACAGTTAGCAGAATTGTGCATTCCAGAAGGGAGTGCGAGTAGCAGTGCAGGAAGCCAAGCAGGAAAGGGAGAAGATTCCTGGTTATTTCCCAGTGATTTGAGTTATTCAAATTCTTGCAGCTTTTCGAGATTTCTAGAAGAGGTCATGCAAGTTTGCCAGAATGCAGATCTGGACAACAGATTGACTTCTAGTTGTTGGGACAAGTGCCAAAGGCAGTACGAGTTGTCTAGTGTGAGTTGCAAAGCGAGAAGGGTCTCAGCCAGGGACAAGGCTCAAAATCAGATAGTGGGGCACTAGATTCAGGAGGAGACAAAGTATGAGACTCTAGTGTGCCATAATGGGTAGGGTCCAGTGCAAAATTAGCTAGGAGATTAGTTAGATCAGTCCCAGTTGTTTCAACAGGATCATCACCTTTGCTACAAGGGCCCACAGTATCATAGTAGCAGGATTCAGTGTTAGCAGGTGCAATCAGTGATTCAGATGACCACTGCAAATCTAGTTGCAGTCAGTACACATGAGATAGTTGTAGAGCTAGATGTAGCCTGTGCGAATTGCCCAGTTGCAGTATGCAGGTGTAGTTCCAACCGGGAGATTCCTAGCGCAGAGCTATGCAGTCCAGTTTCCAGTGCAGGAGGATAATGCAAGTTACCAAAAGGGAGCAAAGAGATTTCCCATAGAGAGATCGAGACTCAGAGGGAGCATCCCTGTGGAAGCTAGTGCTTCAAGATTTAGGGAGATCAGACTCATTATTGCAGTAGTTGCAGCAACAATGCGAAGATAACAACAAAGTAGCAGTATGAGTAGATCAGGGTTCACAGTTGCAGAGGTTTGGCTAGGGTCCATCGAGGTGAGCATCAAATGGTGTCTTCCTCATGGATCATTACCTTGCTACAAGGGCCCACAATATTCAGTAGCAGGAGGATTAGTGTTAGTGGTTGTAGTCAGTTTCAAAGTGATAGTTAAGACTAGTTGTAGTCAGATGTTGAGGAGCGCAGGGCAGTGTTGATAGCAGTGCAAAATCAACAACAATGTAGATTCCCCTGTGGACAAGGTAGAGGCTAGTAGCAGTCAGATACTCAGGAAATAGTTGCAACATAGAAACACAGTTGATTAAGTATTTTGGATGCTTCTTAGTTGCAACAGCAACAACAACAATTGAGAGGGAGTTGAAGTGTAGATGTAGAGTTGGCAGCAAGATAGTAGTCTCAATAGCAACACAGATGCAACATCAGAGTTACGCAGTAGTTGGTGGGCAGTGGCAGGCGGAGGATGATGCAGAGACAGAGTGTTGGAGCAATTCAACACTTGAACACCTTCCTTGCTAAGAGGGAGTGTTAGTTTTTGTAGCATTGGAGGTGTTCTAGTTTCAAAACTTTGTGGAGAGGCTAAAACACATGAGTTCTCCAAAACCCAGAATCGTTTTTTCTAAATTCCACCTAGAGATGGCTCAATTAAATTAATTAACCACAATTGAAATTTTTCTAAGCCTAACTTACGAAAAAGGGGTTAATTAATAGAATTAATTGAGAAAGGTGTGAACTATCTAGAAACTCACACAGATCGACTTAGAGATAATCTAAACCATTGATTAAGTTTTAATCATGGCCATTGAAGTCTCAACTAGAGATTATAAGAAGTCGATAGGTAGATGGATGATACACTTTGGAGAACACTTGAAAGTGAGAAGTAGTTGAGAGTGTGAGACCAGTTGTAGGTACTCAATGATCTAGATAGATTGATTCTCTGGTGCAGGTGATTCAGTAGGAGTGATCAAGTCAGAGATCATGTAGCAGAGTGTTAGAGGGGCAGAGGTCGTGATTCGGAGGAGGATTTGTAGATTCGGAAGAGGTAGAAGCGAGTGATTTAAGTATTCCAAAGCGCAGTTAATCTAGATCAACTGCAAGGGTCGCGTGAAATTTTCTGACGGGTTGCAGTTACGGTTGCGCGAGTTTTCCTATTATAGACGCGAGGATCGTGCGAGTTTTCCTAGCACAACTGCGTGGATCGATCAGAATTAGCGAGGGCTTCCGCAAAGGTTGGACGATTAGTTTTCAGAATCCAGGGTCTGCTTGTGGAGGGAGAGAACTTCTCTCCAAATATCTTCATTAGATCTCGTTGATTGGATAGCCAGCTGGGCTTCCAAAGATTGCACTCAGATTTTCATTGCTGCATAATAAAATAAACCTTCAGTTGCTGCATTGGTTTTCCCACAATGGGTTTTTTCGGGGACATTTGTCCAAAAATAATGGTGTTAATATTTGTGTGTGTGTGCTAGAATTTCTTAGTTCCTATTTTTGCTTTCATAGTACTTTCTTTGGTGAAGAAATTTCAGTGCAATTAATTCGTTATTAATCAGAAAATTAATAAACTGTTAATCAGTTATGAGAATTAATTCCAGTTGTTGCATTTCAAGGGAATTTTCACAGAGTACCAGTGATACCAGGAAGCTTGCTCTTAAGTTGAGGAGCATCTGTATGAGCAAGGATGAGCCCATCGTCCCATATTTGACAAGGTTCACTCATGTACGAGATGAACTAGGTGGGGTGGGCGTGGTTGTATCTGATCATGGTCTTGTGAGTTTTGCCTTACTTGGACTTCACAAGTCATGGAAAGGGTTCCAGGATGTTGTTAGTGGGAGAGAGAACTTTCCAAATTGGGAAAGGTTTTGGACTGACTACATACAGGAAGAGATCCGAAGAGGAACCATAGAAGGGAGATCAATTATGACAAAGAATGGGGAGCACTGTGCCCTGGCAGGCAAGAGCAGCAAGGCCAAGGGCAAGAAGGACCAAGGAGAGGTCGAGTCCAGTCAGAAGGGCAAGAAGAAGTATCTAAGCAAGATCAAGTGCTTTCATTGCCATGAGTTTGGACAATATGCTTCTAAGTTTCCTCGTAAGAAGAAGGGGGCTGCGAAGGATCATGCTGTTGCATCAGCAGAGGTAGATGACTTTTCTGCCTAGTTCGAGAAGGATTTCTCCAACTATATTGATTCAGGAGCTTTCTTCCACATGACAGAGAACACGAAGAGTTTTAGCCACTGAAGAAGAAAGACACATAGTTTCAGATTGAGCTTTGAGATGATGGTCAATATGCAGTTAGAGGAGTTGGTACTATCAACTTTCAGAGGGAGTCAGGGAATTCCCTTCATCTCAGAGATGTTCTTTATGTTCTAGGATTGAGGCAAAATCTTGTTTTGGTAGCTACCCTCGAGGACAAGGGATATGATATTATCTTCAGCAGAGGTACGGCGTATCTCCAACACTTAGCTTCTAGATGTAAGAAGCATATAGGTGTGAGGATGAACAATCTCAACAATTTGTAGTTAGAGACAAGTGCAACCTTGAACAGCAAGGTAGGGAGGGCACAAGTAGAGAAGTGGTGGTTGAGCTCTCAAGATGGAGCCTCAACCAGTATCTCAGTTTTAGTCTAAGCTAGTTGGAAGTTGGGCTGATCAATATGATGATGATGATGAAGACCATAGCGTAGGGCGAGTGGAGGTAGCCACTCAGTCAGAGACTTCTAGTATAGGGAGAGTGCGAGCCAAGTTGGCAGAGGATTTGGTTAAGGGAGATCAAAAGAGAGTTGAATCTTCCAGCATCAGGAAGCAACCAAGAGGGCTTAATATTCAACCCTAGTCTACTGTTGAAGGAGGACATTATACAATGAAAGTGGGCAGCCTCCGTGCCTTTGACTTGTCTTCATCAGAGCAACAAGGGAAGGCAAAAGTGGGCAACCAAAGAGCTGTTCACAAACAGAGTTGTGAACAACTAAAAGAAGTCCCTATGTGTTGCATCCTTGATTGACAAAGGAGCAGCTAGAGGGAAAACTGTTTGGCCAAAGTTTAATGACACAAAAGGAGCTGTGATCATTGATAGTGGCAAATTATGGATTCGCAGAACATGGTGGGAAAGAACAGGTCTTCAAAGCAGGTTCCGCAAAAGAAAGCAGGGAAACCTTCTAGTTTAGAGGGAGCAAATACGACAACAAGAACTTGGTACAGTTGAAGACAGATCCAAGTGGACGAGGTTCTTCCACGAACACCTTCCTCGCTAAGAGGGAGTGTTCAAAATATTAGCGAGAAAATGGTTCTTTGATTTGTGCCTTAATCATAGGAGCCAGAACGTGTTCCTTCTTGTGCATGACTCGAGTTCCTAAAATTTAAGAGATTCCCTATAAATTAGGACGAGTTCTTATAATTTAGGAATCAACCCCTAAAAATTAGGACGCATTAGGATGCAGCTAACTGATTTGTTGAAATTGAAAGTCGAGTTTTTGATTTTCTAGTGTGAGCTGATTAACAAAAAACACAAGTGATTGAGTTTCAAGTGGTTGACTTGAAATAGGATGAGTTGCATGAGTAGTTAACTCATGCTAACTCAATTAATCACACAATCATTCCTTAATTAGAAAATTCACTAATCTTAACCATTCATATTGCCTTTAAAAGGAGGAACGAAGGCACAAGTTATTCATTGTTTTGGTGAGCACGAGTTGGTGAGACCAAGCAATAGGAAGCACGAGTTTGTGCATGGAGCTTGTGAGAGGCAGAGTGTGCAAGAGAAACTTGTGCACAGATTGATAGAGGGCAGCAAAGATCAACAACCTTGCAAGGGTTTCAATCTTAGATCAAGCAAGAAAGACAAGTGTGTTTTTCAGGCTAAAACAATGGTATTTGTAAGAGATCAATTGCTCAGTTTCTAACTTTCTATCAATAAAATTATCAAGCAAGCAGAGGGATTTCTCAGTTGGGTTCCCTATAAAAAATATTGTGTTTTGCTATTGTGTGACTGATTTATTTCTGTTCCTATTCCGCTGCATCTAGTAGAGAAATTTTGTGTTTATGTGAGAAGAAATTTTATTTCAGATTGCTCATATTAGCAGATCAGAAATTCATGGATTTTCTACACATATTACCATTCATCTTTTAGAATCTAGATTCTATATTTAAAATTACATAGTCATCATCATGAATTCAACATAAACATATCATCATCATCAATTCAGCATAAAGTTTAAAGATTGTCATCATCATTAATGATTATTATAACATTCAACATATCATCAAGTTTCTGTTTCCAATTTCAATCATCAACATCATTACCAAAATTAATAATGCTAAATGAACTATGACTGGCAGTCTACTATCATATGATATATTATGGTATTCAATGAACTATGACTGGCAGTCTACTATCATATGATATATTTTGGTATTCAATGTTCATTGTTCAAAAGTTTAAAACATCATCATAAATAAATTTTACATATCATCAAATATGTCTTCATCCACGTAATTAAGATGTTGATTTGGATCCTCTCCATGAGTGGGAGCATTGCTGCCATGTCCACTTGAAGATGCAATTATTGGTGCCTCTTCATCAAACAAAGTCATATGAGACGTGGCATTCAACATCGTAACCAAGTCAGAAAACTTTGGAAATGGATCCAAAACCCTTGAAAATGCTTGGAACATTTCAGAAATAAGATCCCGCGTTTCCAAAAATACTGAAATGCTTCAGAAATAGGATTCTACGTTTCCAAAAAAACTAAAATGTTTCAGGAACGGGATCCTGCATTTCCAAAAAAACTGAAACGTTTCAGTGCTGTCTCAGTGTCATTTCTGTTTCCGAAATTTTGAACGACGTTTTTGGGGTTTTGGAGGGACCTTTTTGGTAACTTAGCAAACTTAGATTATCTTGAGCTAATGATTTTTCTTGTACTATAGGTTCAGCGTCTTCGGCCTGATCTGCCTAACTCACATTTGTCGAGGACTTGATGTACCTTGTACTTGTTTCCCTGAATCATGTGGGATTGGTTTTTCTGTCTTCAGTTTTGGGGTTACCTGTTCGTGTTGATTTTCTTGAGGTACTGGATGTGATTGAACCAGGCGATTTACTTGTGATGCTTTTTCTTCTTCCTAAACCTGTTAGGGCATTGAGCTGCAATGTGACTTGTTTCAAAACAAGTTCTACATCGCAAAGAGACTCTCTCATGATACAATTTCTGGGTCTAGGAATAGTTTTTACCTATCAAAATAATTTTTATTGGGAACCCTTTATTGAAATCCATTTCCATGCAAATTCCTACATATGTTGCTATGCTACACATTTGGGTTTCTAGAGAGGCAAAATGGAACTTTCCAAGAGGGGACTTAGACAAGAACATTGAAAGAGGGAGACCAAAGCTTCATACATAGAATTGAGCTACCCCAAAACCACGGACCTGTATTAAGAACCAGATCTCTATTTCTAGCAATGTCAAACTCAACAATATAGAATCCCTTCTCACAGGGCTGGATGAAGACATCCTTTTTAATCACTGCTCAGTATTTTGAGATCCAATCATGTAGATATGCTAGCGGAGGCCAAAACCCATTAAATCGACAAACCAAGCTGTTGGAATTGAGATATTCTACTTCGTATTTCAGCGTCACTTCCCATGGGAATGGAAATGGCAGGGGTTTCGTCCACCAAAAAGAGGGAAGGCGAGCAGAAGGCTCTTTCTGCACAACATGTTTGAAGGAATGACCTATAGGAGCACCATCTTTGAGATCTGATGCGGACTCCACACTAGAGGGAGATCTGTGGCTCATTTTGGCTGTAGAGGAGGATGAGGTCCCTGATGGTGCCATGGAAATGTGCTGAGGTTGCAGGTTGAGCAGACATAACATTGTTAAAATTGGCAACTAGGGCCAAACTCCATGTGGGTCATATTATTTATGGCAGCTGATATTTTTATTGGATCCCTCTCATTGAGAGGTGTAGGATTGATCTAAATATCATCCGATTTTGATAAGTATATGAAGTTATGAATTTATTTATGTTATGGACAAATTGTTAAGTCGGCCAGCAACTTATGTAGGCTCAGAAGCCCAACAGTCATGTCTATTCAACCTTTATGTTTTAGTATAATTAGAAGAGGACTTCAAGTCATTTCTACACACACTTGGATCTCTTCCTCTCTGTACTTGTCTTTGGGTTTTAGTAGGAGGAGAGATCCTAAGGAAAAGTCGGAAAAGTCGGAACTGCCAGAAAAACCAGAAATGTCTGAAAAGTCGGAACTGTCGGAAAAGCGGGAACTGTCGGAATAGCCGGAACTACTGGAAACGCCAGAAAAGCTGGAAATATCGAAAAAGCCAAAAAAGCCAAAAAAGCCGGAAAAGCTGGAAATGCCGGAAATGTCGGAACTGTCTGAACGGCCGGAAAAGCCGGAACTAACGGGAACTGCCGAAACAGCGGGAGCATCTGTCTCCGAAGGAAGGCATCATGATGTATGAGATCATGGGTAGCATAATAAGCAACATGATGATATGAGCATGGGTAGCTTGATGATGAGCAACATGAAGATGACAGCAGCTCAGTCATCAAGGTTCAACACGTGACAGTACAACAAGGTGTCACACGGTAATGTGCTGCAAATAGATGTAACAAATAAAATATATAAACAATATAAATATAATGTAAAAGATAATAATCATAAATAATAGTTAGTTAAATTAGTAATTAGGTTGAAGAGGCATGTCTAATAGGACATGACTCTTCATGAAGAGACACTTGCTTGGTATATAAGTGAGCCTCTCGTTCTCATTTGTAAATCTTATCATTCATTCTTATTCATTTTTATTTAATATTATATTTATATCCTAAATGGATATCTTGACATTCCAAGTCTTTTGGAGTAATTAATCTGTAGAAGGAACTTTGTTCGCTTCATTTGGTATCAGAGCCACGTTTGGCTGATCACCAGGCCTTTGGCTATCAACCTATCATCAACCTTGTTGCTGTCATAATTGAAGCGTTTCGCTATATATTGGGAGATTCTCCATTTTTTAGGCCTTTGGCCATTAAAAAAAAAATTAACCAAAAAAAATATAAGTAAATAAATTAAAAAAAGAAGAAGAAAATAAAAAGTAAAAAAACAAAAAACAAAACGGATACAAAATCTCATACCAAGTATATTTAAAGCTTTTTACGTGGAGAAGCCCGTGGTTTTAAAAACAACCCATGGTATTTTAAAAAGTTAAAGGAAAAAAAAGAAAAACAAAAAACAAAAGGAATACGTTTTACTTTTTACGTGGAGAACATTTTAACGGAGGTTTTAAAAACAACCCATGGTAATAGCCCATGGTATTTTAAAAGTTAAAGAAACAAGAATACAAAAGCTCTTACGTGAAAGGTAAATATTACTTTTTACAAGAGGTTTTAAAAACAACCCATGGTAATAGCCCATGGTATTTTCAAAGTAAAAGATATTTTGATAACATTGGAGAAAAAAAGTGTGATCTAAATAATTTTAATCGTTCAAATCTAAAGATTGTGACCGTACCAAGAGTCACGTCTCATCCAAGTTTTCCGAGAAAAAAATATTATTATAATTATAAAAAGGATACTATATAAGCCTTATATAGTTACATATAAAAGGAAAAGTGGGTCTCAAAAAAGTATATATAAATTTTATATAATTATAATTTTATAATATATATAAATTATTATTATATAAATTTTTTATTAAAAGAGCGAACCAAAAAAAGAAGAAGAAGAGGAGAATATTTGAAAAATATATATAGGAGAAATAAGTGATATTTTATAATAAAAATAGCTCCAGTTGACATATTGTTTACGTAAAAACATCAAGGAAAAAATGGAGACTAGTAATGAAAGGTTTCCTGAAACCCGTAGTACATGTGTTCGCACACTATTTAACATCAAAGGATCACTCGCAAGAAGAGACATCATAATCTCTATCAGTCCTACTGAAAGAAGTAATTATGTTAGTCCTAAATGTGCTAATCAATTGGTGATTCCTGAATCAAATATAGTTGAAACAATTTTTTTTGGCAAACAATACGATATAAGCAATTTACACCTAAATATTGGAGATTATACTTTTACCTCACAATTCACCGTGCAAACCCTATCTTTTAACGATAGTGACATTGTTTTGGGATCACCATGGATGAAAACTCTAGGTTCCTTTATTCTAAATACTAAGAAAAAGTTTTTAACATTTTCTTACAAGAAGAAGAAAATAACGCTCCAAGATGTTACACTGAAACCTAATTTAGTAACGCCAGAAGATATATCGGATATTTCAAAAGTAATTTCTCAAGAAGGTAAAAAAGTATTACAAAATATGCAAAATGAAATTGACAAAATCACTATTGACAAAAATGAAGAAGTTTCTCGACTTAAAAACCATAGTGAAAAATTGCTGACGCAAATTAAGATACTAAAGAAGGATAAGAAGTCATTAGAAAACCAGGTACAACAACTTATCAAGAAGGAAGCATCAAATGTAGGAATTCAAGTTGATGACAAAACAACACATACCGATTCAGTGAATGTCACAACTCAGGAAGAAGACAAACAAGTTGAAGAAAAGACACACGTGGATGTTGCAATTCAAACGATGAACATCCCCAATGAATGTTTCATAACAAACTCAACATCTTCGCCAGAAGAAAATATAAAAATTGTCGCATGCCCAGTAAGGAAAAATCAAACAAAAAAGGTTCCATATCGGCATCCGAATCATGAGAACAGACGAATCAACCATGCTACATATTTGAACAAGTCAGAACCGAAACAACAAATTGATGTTCCGAATAATAGTGATGTAATCTCAATCCAGTCTTATGCTAACAAGTCGTCACAAAATTCCAGTGATCAGAATGCTATACAAAAGATTAATCTGGGATGGTCTGATCCCTTCTCGGTGCGACAATTTTGTTTGTCACTAAGAAGATCATATATTATTCCAAAACAGAAAGACTTTCAAAGCCGAAAAAGAGATCAAGCTTTTTTTCATCGACAAGCTTTGAGGACAAAGCTTTTTGAGGAAGGAGGCAATGTAACAAATAAAATATATAAACAATATAAATACAATGTAAAAGATAATAATCATAAATAATAGTTAGTTAAGTTAGTAATTAGGTTGAAGAGGCATGTCTAATAGGACATGACTCTTCATGAAGAGACACTTGCTTGGTATATAAGCGAGCCTCTCGTTCTCATTTGTAAATCTTATCATTCATTCTTATTCATTTTTATTTAATATAATATTTATATCCTAAATGGATATCTTGACATTCCAAGTCTTTTGGATTAATTAATCTGTAGAAGGAACTTTGTTCGCTTAAATAGACGAGATGCAACACTATGATAGGTGAATGAGTCACCTTAGATGTCGATATCAAAAGTCAAAGTGATTGACTTTTGTTGTAAATGTACTCTCTCTCTCACTTTCTCTGTTGAACTTTGAAGAACATAAAAGAAGAATTGATCAAGGGTTTCCCCACATTGGGGTTTGTCCCTGGCTAGCGCCACATCTTGTGTCCTCTTGTCTTGGCTTGTCTTCTGCAATTTATATTTATGTTCTAATTGCAATTTACTTTATGCTGATGTGATTGCTAATGTGGAAAAGAAATTGAAATAAATTGCTCTAGCATAGAACATACCTAAAACTGACATGGTATCAGAGCTGAGGTGAAGACAATGCTCAAGCAAGAGTGAAAGAGCAATCACCAAAGACAATAGGGACAAGATAAAAGGATCGATTGGTTCCACATCTCTCTTCTAAGTTCACAAAGGGTGAAGTCGAAGCATAACATATTATCAAAATATCGTAGCGGAAGTTTTTGATGGCCCATCTAAAGATCACTTCATTAAGGAAGTTCAGATCTAAGGGTGGAAGGAAAGGCGGATGCCTTGGTTGCAATAAGTTTGGCCATTATGCGAAGGAGTGTCCGAAGGTAATGCAGGTCATCAAGGAAATGGTCGACTCTTCAAAGAAAGCAAGGAACCCCAAATCACTTTTATGTACCTGATCACAAGAAGAACCTGGTGTCCATCTCAAAAATGGAAGTCAAAGGTTTCAGGGTGGCACTTATCGATGGAAAGGTACGTCTTTGGAAATATAATTTTCAAAGATGTTTTTGAGTTCAGGGTTGTATCAAATTGTAGAAAGTCCACTGGGGACCATGTCCATTGTCACGTAGCACCGAAGGTATGTGAGTCAGATGGTGACAGGGATGCCTGAATTCAAAAGGAGCATGAAAGTACATGTCTGAGATGTACCGAAGGAAAATCTTACAAGGGGACCATTCCCCTCATGTAGCAGGTCCACAGGTCTGGAACAACCCAAGGGGTCTGAGATTGATAATCAGGAATCTCGCATATGCAGGTGGAAGAAAGCCCTCTATGGCTTGAAGCAAAACACCCCGGGCATAGTATGAGAGGATCGATAGCTGTCTGATAAAGCTGAGATTCACTAGGAGTGAAACGGATCCAAACCATCCGAAGGTTGTGGATGATAGACCTCTCATACCAACACCTTATGAGGATGACCTACTTCTAACAGGTGCAGACCCTCTCATTTGCAGAAGTAAGAGGGAGTTGGATTCCAGATGTGGAATGGTGAACTGCAAGCCTGTGACTACCTCAAGGATCTTAACTTTCAGAAGTTATATGGTAGTGATGTCGGACCAGATTTGGGAAATGCCTCTGAATCTCATAAACTCATTCGCGTTGATGTTCTTGGTGAACTTCCGTCTGGACATATGTTTTGCAGTTAGCATGGTGAGCTCATATTTGGTTGAACCTCACTGGATTGGTGCCAAGAATCTTCTGAGATGTCTTCGGGGCACAATCTCTCATGGATTGAGATACACTGCCGGAAATATGAAACTGCATGATTATTCGAATGCTGATTGGGTAGGCAGTGTGGAGGATCACTAGAGCACTTCTTAGTGTTGTTTCTCTTTGGATTATGCTTCGATATCATGGATGAGCAGGAAGCAGAAGTCGGTTGTTATAAGCACCGCTGAGATCGGATACATATCTACGAGTATGATCTCGTATGAAGCTGCCTGGTTGGGGAAGCTCTTCAAGTGAGCTGTTTGTACCACTGTGATTCTCTGTGACAACCAAAGGTGGGATTCGATTATTGAGGAATCCCGAATTCGATGATTGCTCCAGCAGATAGACATCAAATACTACCTTATCTGGGATATCTGGGATATGGTAAGTCTATGAGCAAGGAAGCTCCATCGCTATGAGATGACGTACAGGTCACTACACTTTGTCTAAGCCCTGGGGGAAAGATCAAATCTGTGATTTTCCCGAATGACTTGGAGTCGTCAAGAGACCCTTGTACAAGGGTCTTGCATGTTGTATACATTGAGCTCTGGGAGCTCTGGGGGCTTGTGGTTCTCACTGGAGCAACATACGACCACAGGGTGACTCACCCTCCCTTGGTGGTGCACACTGGGACAGGATGATTTGCTCTCCTGTGGACAGGATGATTCGCTCTCTTGTGGACAAGATGATTCGCTCTCTTGTGGGACAGGATCATACGCTCTTTTGTGCACAGGATGATTTCGCTCTCCTGTGAACAAGATGATTCGCTCTTTTGTGGGACAAGATGATTCGCTCTCTTGTGGGACAGGATGATTCGCGCCCCTGTGTAGTAGGATGATTAATTCTCCTGTGAGGTCTGGATGATGTGTTCTCCATGACTATTGTGTAGCAGGATGATTAATTCTCCTGTGAGGTCTAGATGATGTGTTCTCCATGACGATTGTGTAGCAGGATGATTAGTTCTCCTGTGAGGTCTGGATGATGTGTTCTCCATGACGATTGTGTAGCAGGATGATTAGTTCTCCTGTGAGGTCTGGATGATGTGTTCTCCATGACGATTGTGTAGCAGGATGATTAGTTCTCCTGTGAGGCTTGGGTGATGTGTTCTCCATGGCGATTGTGTAGCAGGATGATTAGTTCTCCTGTCAGGACAAGATTGATTAAGTTCTCATGTCGAGGCATCCTACCCATGCAGTCTGGGACTCATGGGAAGTACCTCTCATCTGATCAATGAGCACGGAAATGAGGATAGGGACCATAGTAGTACTGATGGACGCATCGTTTTATCTACCGTACTCCCTATGCTAGGATGACCTTCATTGATCTAGGATCAATGATACTGGTCTGGGACCAGTGGTAGGAGTTGTACCCACTATGACACTGACTTCGGGTTGGTTGAGGACTGGTCTGGGACCAGTGGTACATACTCTGAGACTGACTTCGAGTCAGTAGAGTATTGGTCTGGGACCAGTGGTAGGAGTTGTACCTACTATGACACTGACTTCGGGTCGGTTGAGGACTGGTCTGGGACCAGTGGTACACACTCTGAGACTGACTTCAGGTCAGTGGAGAATGGTATGACACATTCTCGATCAATTCTTCTTCTTCATGGTTCAGCAGAGCTAAGTTGAGCAGAGCAGAGCCAACAAAGCAGAGCAGAGCCAGCAGAGCTGAGCAGAGCCAGCAAAGCCAGCAGAGCCGAGCTGAGCAGAGTAGAGCCAGCAGAGTTGAGCAGAGCAGAGCAGAGCCAACAGAGCTAGCAGAGCAGAGCAGAGTCAGCAGCGTTGAGTAGAGCAGAGCAGAGCCAAGAGAGTTGAGCAGAGCTATCAGAGCTGAGTAGAGATGAGCAGAGGAGTGCAGGGCACTGATAGCAGAGATAGTACAGTTGGAAATATGGATTAGCGGATGGAGTTCTCCCTAGTTGAGATGGAGTGTTAAAATTGGCAACTAGGACCAAACTCCATGTGGGTCATATTATTTATGGCAGTTGATATTTTTATTGGATCCCTCTCATTGAGAGGTGTAGGATTGATCTAGAGATCATCCGATTCGATAAGTATTTATGAAGTTATGAATTTATTTAAGTTATGGACAAATTGTTAAGTCGGCCAACAACTTATGTAGGCTCAGAAGCCCAACAGTCATGTCTATTCAACCTCTACGTTTTAGTATAAAGAGAAGAGGACTTCAAGCCATTTCTACACACACTTGGATCTCTTCCTCTCTCTAGTTGTGTTTGGGTTTTAGTAGGAGGAGAGAAAAGCCGGAAAAGCCAGTACTGTCGGAAAAGCCAGAAACGCCGGAAAAAAAAGTCGGAAAAGCTGGAAAAGTCAGAAAAGCTGGAAAAGTCGGAAAAGCTGGAAATGCCGGAAAAGCTGGAAATGCCAGAAAAGCTGGAACTGCCGGAAAAGCCGGAACTATCGGGAACTGTCGAAACAGCCAGAGCATCTGTCTCCGAAGGAAGGCAACATGATGTATGAGATCATGGGCAACATAATAAGAAGCATGATGATATAAGCATGGGCAGCTTGATGATGAATAAGACCATGGAAGATGCAGCATGATGAGTAGCATGAAGATGAGAGTAGCTCAGTCATCAAGGTTCAACACATGTGATAGTACAACAAGGTGTCACACAGTAATGTGCAGCAAATAGACGAGATGCAACACTATGATAGGTGAACGAGTCACCTTAGATAATCAGTTGAAGCAATATGTCTTCAACTGATCTCATGCCGATATCAAAAGTCAAAATGATTGACTTCTATGGAGCAGAGAACTTTAAGATACGCATAATTTTATATATATAAATATTTTATTAAAGAGATGAAATTACAGATGATGAATGATTACAACGTGGTTCCTGGCTTATATATCGCCATGGACACCCTTTGGGAAAGGGCATGACCTTATGATCGTGCCCTTTCGTCTAACTAAACCTAAAATTAAATAATAACCTAAAATTAACTAGTTTTTTACATAACATTGCCTTCCTCTCGAAAGAATGCTTTGTCCTCAAAGAACATGTAACGACGAACGTTGTTGACAAAATGATTCATTCTCTAAAGAAGCGTTTTCTTCAGGTAAGTTATTCCACTTGATCAGATACTCCAAGATGATCAAAGTCACACACTTTAAAAGATCTTGGATTAATCTCTCAATTTCCGCTTTTTGGAGATGTGGATATCGGTATGGCTTGATGTTGATGGGGTCTGACCCTACCTTGACTTCTATTCTATGCTCAATTTCCCTATTAGGCGACATCTTCATAGGTAGGTCTTGAAATACTTTTTCATGCTTCCGAATCAAATCTTGTATCTCTGGTGACTCTTCTCTGGTCATATTTGCAGATAACATCTCCAACTGGTGACATTGTACTACATAAGCAGGTGCTCCATTTCGACTCAGCTTCATCATCTGGGATGATGATGTAACTTGATTTTCTGGTGCTTGGAATCCGTGTAGCTTGTACTTCTGACCTCCCCATTTGAATTTTAGAAATTGTACTTGATGGTTGGCAGCATAAGTACCTAAAGTTTGTAGCCATTGGATACCTAAGACTACATCTACTCCTCCTAATGGTACCGTGAAGAATGGAGACTCTAGATTAAAGTCTTGAATCTGCAAATTGACCTTATGGCATTTCCCTACCTTTTCAATCTTCTTACCATTAGCTACCATCACTTTCATGTTTGGTAAGGGAAATGAAAAGATATTGAGCCTCTTTGCCACGGTTGCATCTAAAAAATTGTGTGTGCTTCCAGAGTCGACGAAAACCACTACGTTGTTCTTCTTTATGTGTCCTTTTAACTTTAAAGTCTGAGGTTGTGATATACTTGTCATAGCTGATAATGACACTTGTGGAATACTTCCATCATCTAATTCTGGTGAGAATTCTGGGGCGTCTTCTGTGTCTTCTATGTCATAATCTTCACTGTTTGAATCATTGGTTGCTTCACAATTATATAGGTTCTTTGGTTCTTTTCCTTTAGCACATCTATGTTTGGGGTCCCACTTCTCACCACAGCGTTTACATTTACCCTCTTTTATCCTTTGCATTTCCACATTAGATTTTTCATCTTCACGACGATGTGGTGGAACATATCTTGTATTATTTGAGTCCACATACTGGGGTATCTTTCGTCTTGCATAAGCTTTTTCCGCTTTTGACCAAAATATTGGTTCGGATTTCTTTTCGGCTGTTTTTGCTTTTCGTCTTGCTACTTCTATAGATGTAATGTCATGCATCTCAAGTTCTGCTTGTAAATGGGTTTTGAGTCCCGAGATGTATGACTGAATTAGACGAGATTCTGATAACCCAGGTACTCGTGTTACTAAGGTCTCCCATTCTTGAGTGTATTCATCCACACTTCCTTTTTGTCGTAATTTGATGAGTTTTGAAAAGAATTCTTCTTCCTTTACACCTTGGAATCTTTTGAAGAATGCATCTTTAAATTTTCTCCAACTAATGACGTGTGTTGTCTTTTTCCATCACATATACCAGTTATATGCTTCTCCTTCCATTTTCATGGATGCATGCATGAGCTTTTCGTCATCGTCATTGATGTCATATATCTCAAAGTATTCTTCTGCTTTATTTATCCATGCAACATTGTTTTTTTCGTTTCCATCGAATTTAGGCATCTCGACTTTTGCCCTTCGCTGGTATGTTGCTACTGGTTGAGCGAAAAAAGGGTGTTGATTGGTAAAGTTATCCCAGAGTTGTTTGTTTGTAAAGGCTGTGTTACTTGCTTCTTGGTGGGGTGTCGCTGATTTTTTTGGGGATTCAACTTTGTCATGAGAGTCTATGGACTTTGTTGAATCTGACGAGATGTGTTCTTGATTCTCTTCACCTTCTTTTAGTAGTTGTTCGGGTGTACAATTCGACCTTTTACACAGAGTTTTCAGCATTGTTAAGACCTCTCTGATGCCTGCTTCTGTCTGAACATGGTAATTTTCCATCTTTATTTCTATTCGATTTGTCGTATCGTGAAGATTTTTGATTTCATCAGCTTGCTCCCCAAGCTTGATATGGAATTCATTTAATATTTTATTGACCTCATCGTGGTTGCTATTTATCTTATGCTCTGCATCCAACAACTTTTTTTGGAAATCCGCCATTGTCATTGTCGACATTGAGCGGGTTTGCGGGGGCGTGTATTTATTTGCCAGCTAAAATATTTTTCCTCCCTCTTTTTTTTTTTTTAACTAACATAAATTTTATGCATATAAATTTTAATTAATTAAAATAAATTTAATTAATTAAATTAATATATATATATATATATATATATATATATATATAACTTTTAATTAATTAAATTAACTATATATATATATATGTAATTTTTAATTAATTAAAATAAATTTAATTAATTAAATTATTTGTATTGTATATAATATATAATATAACTATATATATATATATATATATATTATAAATATATATAACCACGGTTTGACCGATATCGTTTCCAAATATATACTATATGTATATATAAATTATATATAATAATTATATAATATATAGTTAATTAATATAATTTACACATATATATATATATATTAAATATATATATCAAAAATGGAGCGACACTCGCACAGTGTTTAGGGAAAATCGAAACTATCAATCTATCAATAGACGTATGGTTAGGGTCAGCGGACGGTGGGCGTAGTGACAGCAGACGGTGGGCGGAAAAGAATGCAGATGCGTGTGCAACAGATAGCGTACGGAATGGACAGCGGCAGCGTGCGGAGAGTGTTGGAGTGGACGGGTATGGGTGGAGAATGGTATGTCCGATGAGAAATTGGCGTGAGCAGTGGCGCTGAACAACGAGCACAACGGAAGTGGGGGATAACGAACCCGCTCTGATACCAATGGAGCAGAGAACTTTAAGATACGCAGAATTTTATATCTATAAATATTTTATTAAAGAGATGAAATTACAGATGATGAATGATTACAACGTGGTTCCTGGCTTATATATCGCCATGGACACCCTTTGGGAAAGGGCATGATCTTATGATCGTGCCCTTTCGTCTAACTAAACCTAATAACCTTAACTAGTTTTTTACATAACATTCTATTGTAAATGTACTATCTCTCTCACTTTCTCTGCTGAACTTTGAAGAACATAAAAGAAGAATTGATCAAGGGTTTCTCCACATTGGGGTTTCTCCCTGGCTAGCGCCACATCTTGTGTCCTCTTGTCTTGGCTTGTCTTCTATGATTTATATTTATGTTCTATCTGCAGTTTACTTTATGCTGATGTGATTGCTAATGTGGAAAAGAAATTGAAATAATTGCTCTAGCATAGAACATACCTAAAACTAACAAACATGAGCTCGAACAACAAGTGGCTAGGGTAAACCCTAGCCACGTCTGCCGGGAGGAGAAGCTCCACTACAAAAAATTATGCCCTTAGTATATCTTTGTAATTATCTATAGTCTATAAACACCTTTTTTTTTTTTTTCTTTATGACTCTTGTGTTTGCCTTGGCCCTCTTTTTTGTGCGGGAGAGGAGAGCCAAGGCTGCATTGAAGATAGGATGATAAAAAAATGGAAAAAGTTTATTTTTTTTAAAAAAGGGACCATGTGAAAGAGTGGTGACATATTGTCCAATAGGAGGCCAGTTTAGGTCTTTTTTCTTGATTCAAGCTTCGGGTCAACATGAGCAAGTGGCAAGTGCTCTACTATGGGTTCTAAACTGGGACAGAAATGTCCTGCCATGCTACAGAAATCTTGTTTGGCTAAGAAAGCCACAAGTGAGGGGCATCTGTTCTGCCAAAGTCATTTAAGGCTTGCACCTGGCTCTACCCATTTTCGCAAGCATAGGCACACACAAGCACAGGCACGTCCTTGTATAGACTTGAACCCAGGTGGGGTGGGGGAGGGGTGATAACACCGCCCCCCACCTCCTTTTTCACCTACCCAACCCACCATTGACGGGTCTAAAAAGTTTTCAGGAGCGACTTTACCTTAAACACCCAAAACAGTTCAATCAAGTCATTCTTTCAACTCCAGAAAAATATTCTGAAACTTTAAATTGACTTTTGTTTAGGTGGAGCTGTGAAAATGCTTAAGGACCTTTGACTCAGAAATTTTTATGACAATTGATCCACTTGGCAGCAAAGTTTTGGTATGACATTTGCTGCCACTTTCGTATTTAAAAATAAAAGAACCTGAAAGGCAAGGAGAGCTCTTGATCTTTCCTTTGATCAATCATTTTCTTGTTGGATTTCAGTCTTCAGAACTGATTATTCAGTGTTCTATATCATTTATTTCACAACATTATTGGATACTACACTAACAAATAGAACTTGTTATGAAGCCAAATAGAAAGATTATCCTATGGCTGAAATCTGATATGAATGCATCTTTTGTGAATTGAACCTGATAGCTGCCACTAAACCAAGTGGAAAATATTGCTGTTATAATTGAAGAATGAAAGCTATAACTGAAATCTGAACTGAAAATTGTAGAATCTAATGTTACAGCTAAAGCAAAAATATAAGTATGCCAAACAGAAAGGGAATTTTCTAACAGATATCTGAAAATATCAGCCAAGGGAACAATACTGAATCTGGTCAATGGAGTGGCCATAGTCTAAACTTTTTAAAATTGTCTCTTTTCTGGGCACTTAAAATAATGGGAAGGGCAACTGGCATTTTTGGCCTGAAATCCAGAAAGAATAATTTTGAATTTGATTGAATTGCCGATATCAATTGTTAACATAGCAAAAGCAGGTTGCAGTAGGGGCATTCGAGGGTGCTGAATCCCTTTTTGCATTAAAAACAACAATTTCAACAATCCAAAATTTCAGCAAATATTTTATGGCCGGATTCCAGTGATAACAAAGTGGAAAAGGTCAATATCGTAGAACGTTTAGCCGCCTTCTTCATTTTATTATTGCAGATGATTACATAATATTAATTAGCTTTTTTGATGAGGCCTGGGTGCCAAATCAGGCCTAGCCTCGAAGGTAGTATGGACACTGCACTTGGCCATGGAATAAGTCTCTGAGAGTTCATGTAGAATGGATTCTCTGAAAACCTCCTTCAACCTTTGTACTAGTGTGTTTAAATAGATTCTTATCCTCCAAGAATAGACGAGATGAGGACAGGTTAAGATCAGAACAATTCTAAGAATAGCACTAGTGTGGATCCATCCAGTGTCGCAAACATCCCGATTTTATCGTGAAAAGAATGTGAAATCATGATTTTTTGGCCTAGTTGAGTTTATCAGCTGAAAAAATCAGCGATTTTTTCAATGGCAAAAAAATAGTGATTTTATTGTAGACTGCGGATAAAATCATGATTTGAGTGATTTTTTTATCGACCTTTTATATTTTTTAAAATTCTGCCAATGTTTGATGATTTTTATTGATATTTTCCTGATTCTTACGATTTTTTGGTTTTCTGGATCTTTTCTGATTTTATCCCGATGCCAATGTTTGCAACATTGGATCCATCTTAACCCCAAATCTATTAAGCATTGAGAGGGATGAAAAAGAAATCGAGACACAAACCATCTATATGCTAGTTTATTTTATTGTCAGGGGTTAAGATGGATCTATCCAAGTGTGTGTGTATGTATATTATTTCATTTATTTTTTTTACTTGGAAAGAAAGCACGGGAAACCCCGGAGTACTTCCCCACATTTTGTAGATGGTAAATGGGGTAAACTGTCGGCCCTGATTACAGGGCCTCGCCCTAAGGGAATCGAAGAGAGTTGAACCCATGATCAGCAACAAGTAGCAGCAATATCAAAGAACTTCACTTTTGGCCCTAGACCACTTGAGGTAACCCTTGGGACTTTATCCTTGTGTGTGTGTTACAGAACTGAACTTTTTTTTCATTTCAATTTATATGTATGTTACAGATATGAACTTTTCTTTTGTTTCAATTTATTAATGTTATAGTATGTTATGCATCTCATTTATACTGTATTGTAGAATGCACCTTGATTCTCTTGGTGCAACTAGATGAGATAAGCTAAGTTGAGATACTATTTTGAAGATGTGACGATATGAATCTTGATTTAGATAAGACAACTATCCTCAGAGGAGAATAATGCTAATTTAGTGAAGATAATTTTATCTTTAGAGAAGATAAGAAATAATATTCTTGGCCATGGAAGAGCATTCTTGTTCATGTATTTCTAGGCTTGGAAATATATTATGAGCTGGAAATATCATTAGTCCCTTTTTCTTAGTTATCATGATTCACAATAGTGCCCCTTCATTGAATTGCTTTGCCCCAAATCATCTATAGAACTCGATGTGGTAGGAGTCACAACGTCTGGTCCTTCCCATATTGCCTCTTACATTGGTAGGCCTTTCCATTAGATAAGGTATCTTGACATAATTTTGTTTCTTGATTTCTTCTTTCTGGTGCCTAGCATGTATGAAGGGATTGGAATGACATTTCTATCACCATCTAAAGGTGGTAGCTTGGTAAGGCATTAGAGATTTGGACCCTTTGGCCCACCATTTTATTTAAACACAAAACCTGGATTGTATTATGGATGCAGAATCCTGCTGGTAGCTTGAAGTACCTTATTTCTTTTATTGTAGTACTTGGAAATTTTTTTCTTGCCCAATTTTAAATATGTGCATTGCTTATTATTGGTACTTTACTGCTCCATTTTTGTGTAAGTTCGGATGCTAGTTTTATTGCATGTTATTTGGAGGGAGGACTTTGAAAATTGTTGTTGGTATTTGTTTGTCAATGAAAGTTGTGGCGTGGAAGGAAAACTCGTCTTGTTTAAGCTAGGCCCTTCATTGATGCCTAAAGTGTTTCATCATGTAATGTCACCTATGGATTAATTGCCCATAGGAGGCCGAAGTAGCCTATCCAACCCCATAGGCTATAGTCTTGATAAAGGGGGAAAACTCAATTATCCAATGTTTTGGGGCAACATTGGGTAAATTTTCGGCCGGGTAGGGCAGAAAGCTCAAATTGGGGGTTGCACTGCAACCCCTCACATTTGAGAAACCCCACGAGGGAATCTATAAATAAAGGAGAGTTGGAATCACATTTTCATCACGATTTGGATCATATATCTCTATTTTGTTGAGCTGAGGTTCTGAGGGTTTTAAGACCCTTTCTTCTTGATTAACTTTGGTGGAGGTGATCTTGCCCTATCTAATCCTTGTGTCTGGTTTTGGTGGAGCTCATCTCACCGAATCTAGACACCCTATTTTTCCTTGTTCTGGCACAACAACTCAGCTTGAAGCAACTCAGATCTATCTTGGAAGCAACCCTCTAATATTATTCATCTGGTGAACAAGTCTTTCTTCTGCACTGTTCTGTTACAACACATTCCTTGGAGCAAATTTGATTAAGTCCTAGATAAGAAGCTTTCTCTGGTTTCTTCGTTAAGTCAATAGACTCGGTTTCTTAAGCATTAAAAGCATATTCAGCAAGATTCTGACAGCAAGGTTCATCTGACAAAAAGATATGGAGGTCACAGCCGCAGCCATAGCCGCAGCCACAATTTGTATCCGCAGTCATTAGTATGTAGCCACAACCGTAGTTTGCAGGAACCGCAGGACCAAAGGTTCAGTTATGAAGCTGGGGCAGCAAAGGAAATTCTGGGGCATCGATCAGTGTTTGTAGCAGCAGGGCATTACTCCACAGTCTGTTGATTATGCAATAGACAAGCTGGGAAGACAGATGACAACCCAGTTAGGGCATCATTAGGAAACATGACCTTCTAACAGGTCACCCTGATATGTGGTATATCGGCCCTAGTGACATATCTATTGAATTGTGTAGCTTGGGAGGTACTCCAAGCCCTAGGGTTCAGGGTTTGGAGGACAAAGCGCCACAAGGGCAGCTTGTGGGTTTGGAACCCAAGTGTGGGGTTTTAGCACCCATCGTGTTTTTGGGGCAAAACCATGATGGATTCATGACATGTGATGGATGAGGATGATAGTGCTCGGAAAGACGATTCCAACGCATTGAAAATCGTCTGAATCCGAGTTGTCATTAGAGAGATGAATTTTTGAAGTTGACATAATAAATATTGGATTTTCAAGTAGGCCGACTTGAAGAAAATTCCAAGTAGACATGTCTCTTCATGTGAACTCGTTGGAGGCAGTAAAGCCTATATATTGAGGACGAGTTGAGTCATTTAAGGCATCCATTTGTGGCAATACATCACCAAGAGGAGCTTTGAAATTTCATGGAGGAAGCCGCAGCAAAAGGAGCCAAGGGACAGCGTGGAGGAGCCTAGGAACAACGTGGAAGATTTCAGGTTGCTATAGGTGACATCGTGGAAGCCTTGGGCGTGATTTGGTGCTGTTCTTGGGTGCATTTGCAGGGCAGAAAGGCCAAAGGTTGAAGGAGTATAGGACTGCTGTTTAAAGGGCTGTTTGGTGGAGTTTTGAGGGGGCAGTAAGCTACAATAACTTCTGTGCTAGGCTGTAGGCCTTAGCCAGCAGCTAGGCTGCCTTTAAGAGCTGCGTTTGGGGTCAAACAAAGCTAGAAGGAGCAGCGTAGGGGTGGAGGACCCTCTCTAGAGTAAACCAGTCTTTTGGAGGGCTGGTTGCTGAGTTGTGTGAAGGAACAAGGCTGTAGGTGATGCCCTAACCAGAGAGCAACAGTGCAATAGTGCAGTGTCGTGACAACAACAATTTTGGAGGGATGTATTGGGTCAAGGTCTGACTGTGTTTGGATCAGTTGTTGAAAAGCCTATTGGTGCCATGTGGATGACATTCCGTGATGGTGAAGTGCCATCTTAAGAGTAGAATCAACAGTTAGTTGATTGGGTGTCATAGAGCTGTTGGAGGGCAGCGTGTTGTCTACCCAAAGTAGCCCTAGACAAGCTATCTTGAAGGACGAAGAGCAGCTGAAGGTTGGGTGAAGGATGGTGCCGAAGTGCAACACTTTGATGGACTAAAGTTGTTGCTAGCCTGGCAGATTGGAGCTCGGGAATTAGGCCTACCCAAAGAGCAATTGATGAACCCGTGTTCATTGCAACAAACGTGACTTGCAGCAGTGATATGAGGCAACCCTCTTGGAGTCTCGATGTGTAGATGCCTTGATGGACTAAGGCACTACTAATGAACAATATGAAAGCGAAGGACTGACATGACGAGATACGACATAGAAGTTGCAACGAAGATTGTCATTGTATCTTGTATACCATAGATTGTTGTATTATTCAGAATTTGGTTTAATATAACGAAGATTGGTGATTGTACATTATTGTACAATTTTGTTTAAAATTGTGTATATTGTGCATATGTGATTTACTGCTTTATATTTCTGCTGTGCAAAGTAGTTTATGGTTGAGATTCTTGGTTTGGTAGCGTCAGTGATTTTAAGACTCTAACCTAGACCCAAGGTCGTGGAAATTCAACATGGTATCAGAGCGTGTTTGAGCTACTTTGGAAGTGAGTAAATCAGAGTTGTGTGCAGCGAAGTACAACGTGAGAGGGAGTTGGTCACATTGTGAGTGAAGGGTTCACTACAATGTCGAAGTTGCAGGTAGGTATCTGATATGAGGACAGGTTGGAGGGGTTGTCCAACTATAGTCCATGGAAGGAAAGGATCAAGTTGATATTGCAGGTCAACATGATCTAGGATTTTGCTGAGAAAGAGATCAAGAAGCCAACCGACCCTAAGGAGCTGGAAATATGGGAAGATTTGGATGCGAGGGCGAGACTGATCATCCTAGATGGTGTGAGGGATGCCCTAATACCTCATTTATTCGGGAAGAACACTGCTCATGAGATGTGGGTGTCTCTTTAGAATTTGTTCCAGAATAAGAACAAGAACCGAGTATTGGTATTGGAGGATAAGTTGAAGTCCACCAAGATGTTAAAGGGTGAAAGCGTGACCTCGTATTTGACGAGATTGTCTCAGGTCAAGGATGAGCTTGCTGCCATCGGTGTGACTGTCTCAGATGGAGATATGGTAAGGATTGCCTTGAAAGGGTTCATCGAGGAATGGAAGCCCTTCATCAAAGGAATCGTTGCCAAGGAAAAGCTGCTAGACTAGGATAGGCTGTGGGATGACTTCATTCAGGGAGAGTTGTGAGATGAGGATCTTCAACTGAAGCAGAAAGCTTCAGATGATGACGTGGCACTTGCATCACGAATGAAGGGTAAGAAAAAGGAGGACTTGAGTAAAGTCAAGTGTTTCAACTGTGGCGAGATGGGTCATTTTTCATCAAGATGTCTGAAGAAGAAGAAGGGAGATGATGAGAAAAGAAAGGGAAGCAGGTCGCCCTTATTTCCAATAAAGTAGAGATGGATGAGCTCGCTAGAAGATTGGAAGATGAAGAGGAGGATTTTGCTATGATTTCTCATTTCTCGCAGAGTACTATCAAAGAGGATGGATGGTATGTGGACAGTGGTGTGACGAAACATATGACAAGGTCACAAGATATTTTTGAGACTCTAGCTGGATGGGACTCGAAGTTGCACATGGTGTTGGGCGACAAGAGTCAGTTGGAGATCTGAGGATCAGGTGTTGTGCCATTCAGAATGGAGACAGGACGTATGATGCGGGTCCAGAATGCACTGTTTGTATCGGGACTCAGATATAATGTGTTCTTCGTCTCGATGATGGAGAAGAAGGGCTTTGAGGTCTTGTTCCAGGATGGAAAGGCAAGACTCGGGCTCAGAGGCTCTAAGTCCAATGGGATTGTACTCAGAGTTAGAGAGCATGGTTTGTATAGGTGGACTGCCAAGCCTGAGGATCATGGAAAGAAGCAGGAACAACTGCAAGTTCCAGAGAAGCAGGAGAAAGTGTAGGTGCAGGTGCAGGCTTCAGAGGAGAAGGCACAGGTTCCCGAGAAGAAGGTACACTTTTCCGAGAAGGTCTAGGTTCCAGAGACTCAGAAGGAGTCTAGTTCGAGAGGGAGCTTGCAGATTTAGAAGAAGACTCTGCAACCCAAGAGGAGCGCGTGGTCAGTGTTGAGAAAGGGTGCTCCTACAACTGCCAAGAAGGAATCATGGAAAGAGTGGAATATGTTACAGGATAAGAAGAAGCAACTTGCTTCTGGTAGTGACAACGACACTTCTAAGAAGGGTGTAGTTCACCGTACAGGGATTGCTGTGATTGTGAGCGCCAAGAGTTGGGCAAGTGTTGCAAGCAGTGATGATGATGACGAGATACTTCCTAGTCTTGGAAGTACCTCCCTTGCTAAGAGGGAGTGTTGAATTGTGTAGCTTGGGAGGTGCTCTAAGCCCTAGGGTTCAGGGTTTGGAGGACAAAGGCAGCTTGTGGGTTTGGAACCCAAGTGTGGGGTTTTGGCACCCATTGTGTTTTTGGGGCAAAACCATGATGGATTTATGCCATGTGATGGATGAGGATGATAGTGCTTGGAAAGACTATTCCAACGCATCCAAAAACGTTTGAATCCAAGTTGTCGTTAGAGAGATATGAATTTTTGAAGTTGACATAATAAATATTGGATTTTCAAGTAGGACGACTTGAAGAAAATTCCAAGTAGACTTGTCTCTTCATGTGAACTCATTGGAGGCAGTAAAGCCTATATATTGAGGACGAGTTGAGTCACTAAGGCATCCATTTGTGGCAATACATCACCAAGAGGAGCTCTAAAATTTCGTGGAGGAAGCTGCAACAAAAGGAGCCATGGGACAACGTGGAGGAGCCTAGGAACAACGTGGAAGATTTCATGTTGCTGTAGGTGACAGCGTGGAAGCCTAGGGCTGTTTTGGGCGTGATTTGGTGCTGTTCTTGGGTGCATTTGCAGGGTAGAAGGGCCAAAGGTTGAAGGAGCATAGGACTGTTGTTTAAAGGGCTGTTTGGTGGAGTTTTGAGGGGGAAGTAAGCTACAACAACCGATGTGCTAGGTTGCCTTTAAGAGCTATGTTTGGGGTCAAACAAGGCTAGGAGGAGCGTAGGGGTGGAGGACCCTCTCTAGAGTAAACCGCAATCTTTTGTAGGGTTGGTTGCTGAGTTGTGTGAAGGAACAAGGTTGTAGGTGATGCCCTAAGCAGAGCGCAACAATGCAGCAGTGCAGTGTGGTGACAACAACAATTTTGGAGGGATGTATTGGGTCAAGGTTTGACCGCGTTTGGATCAGTTGTTGAACAACCTGTTGGTGCCATGTGGATGACATTCTATGGTGGTGAAGTGTCATCTTAGGAGCATAATCAACAATGAGTTGATTGGGTGTCATAGAGTTGTTGGAGGGCAGTGTGTTGTCTACTCAAAGTAGCCCTAGACAAGCTATCTTGAAGGACGAAGAACAACTGAAGGTTCGGTGAAGGACAGTGCCGAAGTGCAACACTTTGATGGACTAAAGTTGTTGCTAGCCTGGCAGATTGGAGCTTAGGAATTAGGCCTGCCCAGAGAGCAGTTGATGAGCTGTGTTCATTGTAGTAGACGTGACTTGCAACAGTGATAGGAGGCAGCCCTCTTGGAGTCTCGATGTGTAGATGCCTTGATGGACTAAGGCACTACTAGTGAGCAATACAGAAGCGAAGGACCGACAGGACGAGATACGACATAGAAGCTGCAACGAAGATTGTCATTGTATCTTGTATACCATAGACTGTTGTATTATTCAGAATTTGGTTTAATATAACGAAGATTGGTGATTGTACATTATTGTACAATTTTGTTTAAAACTATGTATATTGTGCATATGTGATTTACTGCTTTATATTTCTGCTATGCAAAGTAGTTTATGGTTGAGATTCTTGGTTTGGTAGCATCAGTGATTTTAAGACTCTAACCTAGACCCAAGGTCATGGAAATTCAATATCAATATGTTGTAAGGTTTACTGTTGTGATATTTTTGCCTAGAAAGAATACTGTGCAAATTGTTAGGGCCAATTATACTGATGGAAAGTTGGTTGGATAAATCTATTGTTTAGCCCTAGTCTATTGTGATTGATCATATTCTATTAGATAAATCTTCTATGTTATTGGTGCATTTCATAGGAAGATACCTATTGTTGTATGGAGGAATGGAAATGTTCTACTATTGATTTATTGAAACCCTAGTTAAAATTAAAGCCCTAAGGATTGAAAAATCCCCTTGGGATATTACACATCAAGCAGTCAATATCTTGAACATGCTTATGACTCTAAATTAGTGAAAATTGGAATGTTGCCTTGGCATTTATACCCCCTAGGCACCTTGAATTTGAAACTTTCCATGAAGATTACTTGAAAAGATCAAATTATTTTGAAATTTAAAAGTGAATGAACAAAATTCTCTAAGAGAATCCTTCCTTGATAATTTTTGTTGTTTTATGTTTTATTGTTATGTTTTTTTTCCTTTGGAAAAGACATCCTTGGAAAACCCTTGAGCACTTCCCCTTATTCTAAGGATGATACCCGATGTAAAGTGGGCCACATAGTCTATTGTACGTTGACCTGGTAGGGACATTGATTGAGGCCCACATACATAGAGGTAACTAGCTCGGGGACTTGACCTTGACCTCTTACTTGTTATTCATAACTCTTAACTACTTGAGCTAGCCTATCGAGCCTTTTTTTCCTCAGAAAATGTATCTTTGGAAAACCCTTAGGCACTTCCCCTCGTTTCGAGCATGGCATATAGTGTAAAGTGGGTTATGTAGATTATTGTAAATTGACTTGGCAAGGACATTGAGTGAGGCCCACGTATTCGAGACTAGTTGCATTAGATTTTTACTTGGTTGCATAGTGGTTGATTCTTCTTCTTCATTGCATAATAGTTCAAGTGGTCACCTCAAGAATTTTGTAGAGCTATTGATGGGACAATTCTAGGTTAGGTCAGGGGGCTGTTGTTATGAAGGTGTGAGTTATGAGGGTGTGTGCATGCCTCAAGCATGGATGCAACAATCTTCAATTTGATCTTTAATTCAACTTGAGGTTGCATACATGGTCTATTCTTAGATAGGGTGCAAATCCCTAGGGAACATAGGGTCTAGATCCGTGGTGCATTGCATGAGAGGTTCTCTTCTGGGAGGAGGGATGTAGATCCCAAGGATACATGCAATCGTTTGTAAGTTTAGAGTTCTAGTTATTGCATGCTTTGACTTAATCATCTCTTTTTGGAGTGCTCCATTCTTGGCACTCTTGTCCACGTGGGAGGGTACACTAGGTGATTAGATTTTGGTTAGGGTTTGGTATAGTCAAACTAAGTTCCTTTTGCATATGTCTAGATGCATTATACTTTCGTTCTTCTTATTCTATAAAAGGAGATGTAGGGTACATCACTGTGTTGGTTAGAGAATTTAGATGTGATTAAGAGTTCAAATTTGTGTATTTTCTATGTATTCCAACAATATTTTTTTGTAGAATAATGTATTTAGGAGTTGTTGTTTTCGTTGGAGTTTTTGGTTTTCTAGCTACCTAGTGTTTATGTTATTTTCTAAGTGCAATTTTTTTTGATCTTTGTTTGAAATTTAACATGGTGTTAGAGAATATTCAGTGAAATCTTCCATGTAACAACCCCATGTTGAACACCAAGATTACTGTAACTAATTATGTTGTTATCGCTAATAGTGACATTTGATGTCATTGTTATGATGAACCAAACTGAATGATTAAAAATGATGTGTATGTAAAGGTTGAGAAGCATACTTCGAATGCGAGCGTCGATATGGACTATGATATCACGAGTTGGAATTGGTGAGGGGTTATGGGAAATTAGCCTTGCTTGCTATTGCTAGGCCTAGAATGTTGAAATATGGCAGCTTCGGGATCAATTTCCATTGGGAATCCTTTTGCCCCAAATAGAATCCAAAGAAAAATATTAAGAACGAAATTTGAATTTAAATTTACTTCCAATTTACTTATGTCAGCCAAATTCAAAGGATTGCACCCACTTGCTCTTTAGATTCAACTATATATTTGTCAAAGCTCCTACATCGACAATGTATGAAAAATATCGATCTGAGGTTCGTGCGCTATAGAAGGTTCATTCTTCGTTTATCGCAGAGGTTCAAATTTCAATACTCTTCTCAGGAGGTTCATTCTTCGTTTATTGCAGAGGTTCAATACTCATCGCAGGAGGTTTGATGCATATCATTCATTGCAGAGGTTCAGTACTCATCACAGGAGGTTCGATGCATATCATTCATCGCAGAGGATCAACTGATAGTTGCAGAGGGTTTCCTTATGAATCGATTCCCTCAATTCCTCATCCTTGGCTTCACTTTCTGGCATCACATTAACTTGCAGGCTTGACATTATTCTATTTCTCAGTTTGACATCTCATGGATGTTGACTTTCACTCATATGGCATTGCACACATCTCTATCACTCTTTGTACAAGCTCTTGGCACAATTGTAAACGCACAGGTCTCTCTCGCTCTCTATATAAATTGTAATCGCAGAGGACTCTTATCTATGATTCTGCAATAGCATATGGCATCCCTAGTAATGTATTTGTATCACTGTAAGATTTCAGATCATGATAATAAGTATGGTTTCAGATCACGGTATTAGGTTTGGTATAAATGTCATCTCTGCAATATATTTGAGCCTCATGGCATTAGTCCCATTACTCTGTTCTCCCACAGCTATTATAAGTATGTTATTATGGCATCATATACATATATATTCAGGCAGATCAGTATTGTCACGTGTATGAGCAATATATATATGTATGGGGCAGAATCACATTAGTATACATGGCAGCGTTGCATTGATGCAATGGTAAATCTGGCAAACCCATATTGGTGAGGCATAGTTTATATTTGTAAACCCCTTGGCACCTGAAACCCTGAAGAGAAACCCTAATGACAGTATGGCAATATTGTATGTATGGCATTCTATGTTAACAATATGTGAATGGTAACATGGACATCTCAGTTTTATTGAGGAACAGTATAATGTGTGGTATGTTAAGCGGTATAAGTACAGTGTATGGGCAGTACTGATATGGCATTACAATATATATGACATAATGGTTATGTTGGCATCTTACTAATATTGGCATCACAATTATGTTGGGTATTGCAGTTAGCTCTACAGTTTAGCACTGTAGTTGGCGCCACTTGGTATTACAGTTGCATCACTTCTGTTGAATCATTACACTTGACACTACACTTGTGTATGACAACATTTGATATTCCCTGACATCTTCAAGTGATATGCAGAGATCCTGTTATTGATGTTAATATCGTATGGAAAGTCTGGTGATAAGACTTGTTCACAAACGAAGTTGTGAACAAGTCATAGCCATGGATAGTCTGTTGACATTTGTACACTGTACCTCTCTGGTTAAACTTTTGATGACAATCTAATAGAAGAATAATGTGTTCAATCACACATCTGGAGGTCACAATTCCAGATTTTCAACCTCCCCTTCCTGAAGATATATTTCTTGACATCTGCACCATAACCACTAGGTGTTGTCAAATCACCATTCGCTTGGTGGGTCACAAAGGCACTTTGCCCACTGAAGGTAAATGGTTATCCCAATCAGTTTTTGAGTAATACTTTCCCACTGTTAGGTGGAAATCGGGGATAATTTCCTCTTAGTAGGGAGAAATTTATGAGACTTAGTCTAGTGAGCACATATAATATTTGTACTTTTCTATATTGTAATTTAGGTGGTAATCGGGGATTATTTCCACTTACCAGGGAGAAATTTAAGAGACTTAGTCCAGTGAATACATACAATATTTGTACTTTTCTGTATTGTACTTTATATTGATCTAGTCTGGGTGGCTTACTCTAATGTGATCACACACCCACTTTATTGTATTGTATTTTATTGGAGACTTGGTCAACTTCAATCACTTTCCTACAATTTTATACTTTTACGTATAATAATTCAAATGAATGCACTTGTACATACAAGTTTACAACAATATCCACCCTTCTCATAACTTGCATACTTGATGTCATGTTGTTTTGTATGCGAGTAATTGGCATTGCCATTGTATTCCATTTAAGCCCGTCAGTCTGAGTCACTCTACAGAGGACATTATCAGATAAGGTCTTGGGGTGGACATTGCCAGTAATTGATCTGATAACGATGACTGATCCCTTCCTACAGCCCATCTTACTTACGCTTTTTGCTTGAACCTATAGCTGGCTCTATTAGATATATAGGGCTTTCTTTTTCTTCTTGTCCTCTCAGCTTTAGGTTTTCTATCATACTTATGGGAGATGATACTTGCATTCCCGTTACTGCCATTTTGATTTATTGTACTTTACAGCCCCTTCGACCTATTTCGGTAATCAGTAACATTAATATATTTTTGATTTCTATTTCTGACTTTATTTTTCCTGTCTATTGTTTCATGTGATGAAGAAAAAATCTTTAAGCCAATGTTTTGAATGTTTTGTTGTTTAAATGGCAGTGGGTTGTTCCTCGTTGAATATTCGATTGCTTATGGTGATGTATCATTTTAATTGAACAATGGCTTTTTAGTGGCCTCTGATCAAGAGATGGCCACGCACCAAAACAATAAGTTCCAATTTATAGTCCTTTCAATTGCATACTTCCAACTCTGAATATGTGCAATGCAGTTATCGATTATTACATGTATACTGGAAAGATGCCATTGGCGTTTTGAAGCATTACTTGGTCAACATTGATCAAATTTTAATAGTTGTTTGTGGGTTCTCAGTGAAACCATATATGGGCAGTAGCTATCTACAAATTTCATTTTCTTTGAATTGTAAATTCTAAGAAGGCTTTTTATTGCTTTGCAGGAGTGGGAAAGACCAAGACCTGGTCGCCGGCCTGATATATTCCCTCAATTTAGCCCTATGAAGACACCTCTTCCTCCCCCATTACCTTCCGACCCTCCTTTTGAGGAAGATGAAGAAGAAGAGGAGCAGAAAGAGGAGGAGGAGGATCCTGATAAAGAACCTGAAAATCCTGAAGAATGACAACTAGCACTTTGAAGTTAACTGGTCTTGGAGCATACCAGTCAAAGAAGAATGTTGGATTGATTCACCGATGATCATTTCAGTCATCTTATTCTCATTTCTATTTTATGTTTCTTCTGTTACTTTGAGGTGCTAGTCATATTCCTATTGGTTCTTTGAAAGTACTTAGAACCCTGGGTCACCATAATCAAATTTTATTGTGTAATTTTTCTGTGAGAAAGAACTTGAAAAATTAGAGAATATTCAGTGCTTGCAAAGTTTTTAATGGCCAAGGGTACCATTTGGGCATTCAAATAACCACCTTAGATTATATTATAGACTTATAGTATTGTGCTTTAAGAAGAGCGCTCTAGTTCTTTAAGAAATTTTTGTACGTCTTTTTTAACGAAGTTAAAGTAGGTTGATGGTCTCTAAGCTGCACTCAATTTCACCGTGTTGGCTACCATGAAGTTGTTTCCAACCCCCCTAATATTATTGACGTCCATGAAGTTGTTTCCAACCCCTAATATTGTTGACGTTTTGAACGTGTTAGTACATCATTCATATGCCCTATCTAAATAATTAGTTTTGTCATAGAAAAGAAAATATCAGGTGTCAGCTAACAGCTTTAATCTTTGATCTCGAATCCTGGACAAAGTCACCTACCATTTATTTGACTGGGCTGCAATGATTCCATTCATTATGCGAGTAAATGGAAGTGCAGGTATTTCTTCCTCCAACACACATATATTTTGTATTTTCTTAAAATTCTTTAAAAATTGAAGAGCGATTGGAATAATGCGAGAATTGTTCTATTAAAGATTAATCATTTCATCACCTGTAATGCAGGGTTCATTCTACTGGGAAAGAGGTGTGAACTCCATTTTCAAGATTAGATTGTCGAGAGAAGGTAGGTCCTCTCTTTAATTCCATGTTTAATTTTTTGGGTAAAAAATCGTTAATGTGATTTTGGAGAACTGTTGATAAGCTGCTCACTTCATTATTGAATCTCATGGAGAATATTATGAATAGAAAGAAAGAACATAACAATATCACGAGAGCATTATAATTATAAATAGTAAAAAAAGCATAATAATATTGCTAAGAGTATACTAATGAGACCAATATGGAATTAATAAAATTAAATTTAGAAAGTAATATTTGGTGTATGAGATCTCTTGTTTGTGGAATAAGAGATTTATCTCCTTGCAACAATTTGATTGCTAAAGTTTATGGAGTTTTTCATATTCTACCTCCGTTAGATTTAAACCCATGACCTTTGGGAGGAAACATGTGCTCTTAACCATTAGGTTTACATGCACTCCAAGTGCTTCAATTATAATAATAAAATATATTTTACACTTCAAAATTATAATAATAATAAGGTTACGGCCAAGCTAGATACTAAACTGGTGTATCAGACCCCCTTGTGTGTGGGATAAAGGACCTGCCTCCTTGCAACAATTTCATTGCTAAAGCCTATGTTGTTCTACATACTCTACCTCCCTCCGGATTTGAACCTGTAATCTTTTAGGAGGAAACGCATGCTCCTAACCACTAGGTTTACATTCCCTCCAAGTGCTTCTTTACGTTTTATTAATGGGGTGGTTCTAGGGTAAATGTTGTTGAAATGCAACACACACTTCTAACTTAGAGGGACTATTGAACTTGAACCTATGACTTTTCAATGATCTCTACTTGACACATGTTAAGTTGATTGAACTAATCCACTGTGTTTTGAATATATATATTGATGTTAGTGCCTTGAGAAAGTTGAAAGAGATTAGTGGAAAATATAGATCACATGGATGCCTTAAGATTAGAGCAAGTTATCCATGTATTCTAGATCATTGGAACCATAGTCATCATGGATATAACAAAGCTCAAAAATATAAAACTCATGGCAGATCTAGCCATAATAGAAAAGCTTTGCGTCAACCTCAAGAGAACATGGTAAATGCATGATAGATGGGTTTATGTAGGTGGAATTGATCTTTAGTCAAACTCTATAATATTGTCAAATTTAGCATTGGGCTTATGGTTCCATTTCTTATTAGAAGAGGTTTGGCAAGGGGTTTTAATCTTTCTAGTGGATCTTGGATGTGGCATGGATATGCTTCAAATAGTAGAATTGAAGAGTTGGGCATAAAAGTAAACCTCCTCTCCTCAACTAACTTTTTTGACACTAAGGGTATTGAACAAGGCATGGGATACTCTAATGCATCTTTTATTCGCTTTTGTGAGATTTCTAATTCATATTCAGTTACAAAGAGGCTATTGTGAGATTACTTGAGGGCTTAAGTTTCCATTTAAATTTCTTAATGTTCAATGATTAGGTGGACATCAATATCACTAGGAGGAAGTGTGATTCCAACCCTCACAAATTCTAGAATATGACAAAGTGGAAGAAAAGCTTAGGATGTGGTAAACATATATGGCCTACAAACTCCCTAGCAACACTAGTTATTGGAGTGGGAACACATTAAGTTGAAGGTGAAGAAGGAGAACATGGATATATACATAAATTAAACGAAAGAATTTTATAAATAAAAAATATTGAAGTTGATTTTTAATACATGATATTCTTTCGGGATATTGGGATAAGTTTGACAATAATGTGCAAGACATTGAATGATTTCCAAGCAAGTTTCACTAATTGGTGAACAAGGCTTTGAGAGTTCTTGTATTGAGTTTGGGGTCTCCATAAAAAAACGAATATTTTTGGGATTTCATGCAATATAACCACATTCCTTATGATTTCTTAGTTATTGTCGACACTTTATATATGGATTTCACTGGAATGAAATGAGTTGTTTTAGTCAATTATTCAGCACCATAGTTATTGAGTGATTTTGGTATCCCAATTTTTTTAAGACTAACAAAATCTATCTACATAGTAGTTAATGGTGCAACTCTTTTTTCAAAATCTCTTTTAGCTTGTGTAAGGTGGAAATCATCTTTTTTTCGACTCTTATTGTTGAAGATGCATCTCCTTTTGATATTTATATCTTCTCATACAATTCTCTTATAATAATTCATATTACTTGGGCTCTTATCTCCTATTTCCCATTGAACAATTGTTGCAACAATTAGGACTTGTTGGCTTTCTTGCCCAAATTAAAATTATCATAACTTCTTCGTAAAAAATCCAAATAAAGCTATATTTTTAATGGAAGAAACTACTTTAATATTTTGAATTGAAGAAAATATATTTTTAATGGAAAAATCAAACTTCTAAAAAAACCCTAAATACATAGCTGCAACTATAGAAGAAAAATAGAAGAAAAATTCAATTAATATTAGATTTTGAATACATCACTACTTACAAACATGAATAAATAAAAACAACTATGCCATATTTCTCATTGGTAGTTTGACTAAGTAGCATTAAATGTGCAATAAAATTTCTTGAGTCATGCTTATACATGAGAACATATAACTTAAAATAATGTAATTTTGGAATAGTCCTAGCATAATGGCCAAGATGTGGACCCATGTAACTCAATTTAGAGGCAATGATTTGAACTCGATGTCATCAATAGAAGGCATTTGGATGAGAGTTTTGTTTGTACTTTGTACTTTTCTTTACGAAATGAAAACCTCTTTATTGGACTATTTGATCCCTAAGCCATGTGAATTTGAATACAAAGAAACCAAGAACTTGAGAGAACTTCACATAGATAAATAATGTTGATTGTAAAATGAAGAGAGCTCTTGTCTTTTTCAAGGAATGACAAAATCTTTGCATAAACCTTATATTGACTTAAATATTATTTAACTCATTATTATATGAATTAGCAAAGTTCTTTTACCAAATATTCAATGTAAAAATGATAATAGGTTAAAATTTATATAGGACAATTGATAAATATATTCAATAATAATATTACATGATGTAATTGAATGAATAATGTTACAATGCCATATGATGATGTACTTATAGCACTGATGAAGAAAGCTCTTGTCCTTTTCAAGGAATGACAAAAACTTTGCATAAACCCTATATTGACTTAAATATTATTTAACTCATTATTATATGAATGAGCAAAGTTCTTTTATTTAACTCATTATTATATGAATGAGCAAAGTTCTTTTACTAAATATTCAACGTAAAAAGGATAATAGGTTAAAATTTATATAGGACAATTGATAAATATATTCAATAATAATATTACATGACGTAATTGAATGAATAATGTTACAATGCCATATGACGATGTACTTATAGCATTGACTAGTTACATTGATTGATTGGTCAAGTCTTTTAAATATGACCTTTGCCTTCATTATATATATAACATTGCTTATCCTTCCAAATTCTTTGTCCTAAATGCGACATTGCTTATCCTTCCAAATTCTTTGTCCTAAATGCGTAAAAATGTTATGCTTTCATTGTGAGCTTCTCTACAATATGATAGGATCTTCACTTAGTTTCTCATATAGATATCCATTGTGGTTACTTCACTTAATAATATGATAGACTTTTATAACTAAGATGACCATAAGGCATCTTTATGTCTTGTGTCATGTTTTTAGAACCTATGCCTTTTAACCATTTTGATGATTTATTGATTGATAATACTTTGATTGGAATTGTATTGGTTCTTCTTCAAAGTTTGTATTTTAACATTTGATGACTTCTATATTTCAATGAGTTTGCTCATTGTTTATTTATTGATCATTATTTCTTCATTGGTAAGTTGCTCTAACATTTCTTGTTGTGACTTCATCCCATTCTTCAACATCTAGATTTGAGTAACTAAACTTTGAATATGGTTGATTATGGTCCTAATTTCTTAATTTTGTGGCTTAAAAAATGTATATGTTTTCATGTTACATTAATACTCCCTTGCAGTATATAATCTTTGACAATTGTGGCAAGGATATTTTTATTTTAAAATGTCTAACATATGCTTGAACTTCCTTGCACTAAAATGACATTTAGTCCAAAAGCTAGGTTCATTTGTGGAGTTAATACTTATATCTGTTGAGATCACCCTGATTTCTATAACAATTCTTTTTAATAATGCCTTTATGTTAAGTAGGTGTATACAAATATGAAGATTCTAGTAAAATGTACTTGGTTATCTTGATGGGTGTTAGAAAATCCATTTTATAACTTTTGTTGCACCTAAGATCTTGAATAATTTCACTTCATGTATTCTAATACTCTTTTTTAGAGAAAAAAATGTAACTTTATTTCTTAAAAGTAAAAATAGATTGATCAAATGCTAAACAAACTTCATGTTCAATCTTATAACAAACAAAATATATGAGAAAAGTGTCTTAATAGTGGCATGATTACCCAAAACCGCACAAAATTCCAAACTTTTGAGTACATTTATATGACACACAAGTCCTCACCACAAGGATCTACAAACTTTCCACCCTTACAAAGTCAAAACAATATGAGGACATTCTAGTGATTTATAACAAGAACATGATAAATCATTTTATAATAGCCCCTTTATACAATGTTCTCTCAAAGTTAACAAAAAAATAGTAAGCCGAAGACATGAATTCTACAACAAAGATTAAATTTAAAGAACCCTCTTGTTGAAATTTGTAATTGTTCTTTCAAAGCTAACAAAAAAATAGTAAGCTGAAGACATTAATTCTACAACAAAGGTTAAATTTAAAGAACCCTCTTGTTGAAATTTGTAACTAGGTTCGGTTTCCATAATATTTTATGTACTATTGATTGTGTATTTGATGTAAAGAGAAAATAAAATTTTATTAGTTATTTTATAGCATGAGTTTCATGTTCAAGATCAATTTATTTATAGGTCAAAACACCCATTGTGTGCTTCTAGGGTTTGTCATAGAGTCAAGAAGTCAAAAGAGTCATTGTCATATGTAAAAGACCCTATTGGGCATTTTGTATCAAGTCAAAAGAATTTATTTGAGTCAAAATTGTGTTAAAAGTCCCTCCAAGACCAAGTTTGGCTACAAGAGAACAAGTCGACCTACAAAAGATGAAGTCGGCCTCATGAAGGCAATTCATACCCCTTGGAAGCCTATATATAAGTGCATTCGACCTCATTTGAAGAACACATCCAAGACATTCAATCAAGCAAGAAAAGAAGTTCGATCATAAGGAAAAGAAGTCTAAAGGGCAAGCGAAGTTCAAGAAAGAAGTTGGAATCAAAGTTTTTGGTCTCTCTCTCTCTCTCTCTCACACACACACACAGACACGTGCAAAGAAGATTTAGGGTTTCTGAAGCTGCTAGGTCGAAGTTGCAGGAGAAGCTGCTAGGTCGAAGTTGCAGAAATAGTTGGGGATCGAAGTTGCAGAAGTAGTTGGGGGTCAAAGTTGCAGTAGTAGCTGGAGGACCGAAAATTTGTTGTTGGAAGCTGTTTTGACTTTGAAGGAAATCTCATCAAGAAGGAAGGTTAACTTGGTCTTGGAGGGGTCTCTGTCTTGGGTCTAAAGGTCTTGGAATTCATCATTTGAAGATTCTATAAGAAGAGAAGAATTTCTTGTGGGTTTTCCTCTCTAGGAGAGGTTTTGGCCCTGGCTAGTAGCCTATATCCTATGTCCATTTGTGTTATTGATCTTCATAGTTTGGTAGTTGTTTGATGATAAGAACACTATAATAATCAAGAGAAGAAGAAACTAATTATAAATACTACAAGTTGAAGGAAAGAACATCACAAGCAGTTATCAAAGTAAAGAGAAATCACCCTAATCTAGCTGCCATAGATTTCTCAACACCCCTTGCATGGTCTACTACCATGGCCAATGCAGTGAGAAGAATAAAGGAGAAAGTCCAAAACTTACCACCCCTATCTCTACCTACTATGAAAGGAAGATACATTATAGAGATAGATGCCTTGAATAACACAAGGGTTGGTGTGCTAATTGAAGAAATTGATGGGAAATTGACAATTTTCTCATAGGCCTTAGATCATTTCATGGTGCAAAATTAAACAACCCATAAAGCCGCAAGGAAATCCTAGCGGTGAATAAGACTATCCATCATTTCAGGTTACATCTCAAATCTATTCATTTCTTACTAAGAACTAACTTAAAGATCCTCCTCAACATGTTAAATTCTAATAGTTGTTTAATGAAGGCCACTCAAGAATTCACAAGACTAGTTATTTGAATTGCTTGGCTGACGTTTGGGAAATTTTGAGGTAAAAAATGGACCTCAAAACATAAAAAGTGTATTAAAAAAATTAACTTTAAAAGAACTAATAAGATTCAAGATGATAATTCCACATGCAATGGGTGCTTACTATATATACTTGATTAAACATATAGGGAGATAGGTTGGAACTACAATAAAAAAGAATAGTTTTCTTTATTTTCTTTAAAAATTCATAATTTTTTTTATCAGAGGGAAAAATCATAACTTTATTCAACATGAAAAAACAAGGATATGTGTAAAGGAATTCAATCAATATCGGCCTTTTAGATGTCCACTATAAAAATAAAATCATTATAAAAAATAAACAAAAAATATAATTTTTGGGGTTAAGTGATAAAAATCATTTATTTGCCCCTTTTCCTCTTTTTTCCTTTCCAACTTTCTCCAAACTTCTTGATTAGAAGTGGTTGAAACAATTGCCATCTGATTTTCTTTTGCTTGGGAAGGAGCTTCTTTATTTGAGTCCAAGCTTTTGGATACATGTGATTGTTTTTCCCCTCAATCTTTTTGCTCTTCCTCTTTCTGCTTCCTAGAGACGATGATATTCTTTGAATCCATCCCCCTTTGGATGTCTTCTCTTGTTCCATTGCTATTTTCTGCACCTCCATTTGTTTGAGGTTGGTCCTCTGAATTCTGATGATCTTCCTCTAGTTATTCTTCTTCCTTTTTTGTTCCGTTTGGAAACTACCATCCCCTCTGCTTTGGCCCTTGCCTCTTTTTCTTTTTTGGTGCCAGTTTTGCAAGAATTCTACAAATGCCTTGTTTGGAAACAATAACAACATCTAAAGGCCGTGTTCTTATAATCGAGACCCCATGACCACTCAAAATTATCATGTTTTAATAGGACACTATCTAGAAGACCCTTGCTAAGGTCCATCTCAACACATATCTTGGCAAAAGTAAAGATGCCCTTTGTTGTTCTCTCCAAATCTATTATTTTGAACTTGCCAAGGATATAACGTCAAAAGTGAAGAGGAAGGTTTGATAACCTCACTCATTCTGACATCATTGTTAGCAGTGATCAAATTTGAAGGGCTAGTCTTAATTTTATTTGGAAGGGCATATATTTATCTAACCCTTCAAAGATGAAAAGTTATAAAAAAAATTATACTTCTATTAACAAGTGTATATTAAATAAACTCTTTATAAAAAAAAATGCCAAAATGAAATGGTGTCCTGAATCTTTAAAATTTAAAAAGTGGCTACATTAAAACACTATAAAATCTTAATAGAATTTAGTAAATAGGCAAACATTTTTCTCAAATTCTATTGAAAAAGGTAACCATATGTTTCTTCTATTCATTAGATAATCTTCAAAAATATTTGAATTTACATCATTGAAAATATAAATCTATTTTCACAATGGAAAAAGTTTTTTTAGTTTCATTTGTTTCTAATTTATACTATATGTTTTGTTCAACTTAAAACAATTTAAAGTAAACCAAAAAAATAAATATATACCTTCAACAACCAAGGGAATTGAACTTTTCTCTTAACATTTCTCAATCAAAGAACACTATCAATAGACTTTCATCTCCATTAAAAACTTCAAGCTTTATAGATTCAAAAAATTATGTAATTAAAAGGAAAATTTTCCACATCTAATAGGGAAATATTGTAATATGTAATACACATCTGCAGTGTTGTTGTTGTATGGCTTGGTTGGTCGTTTTTGTTGTTGTTTAAGAATGGTTTTCAAATTTGGTCCTTACAATGAATTCAAGTTTTGTTGATCTTTATCTAATAATGCGGTTTCTTTTCGTTGATGTTTTTTCTAATAATATGGTTTCTTTTCATTAACAATGTCGTTTAATTTTTCTATGATTTCAACATCAACTTAAAAACCCTTCATAGCAGCAGCTACATGGACATCCACACACACAACTTATTTCCTAGATGTCGAATGGAGAAAATGAAGCGGGAGACACAATAGTAGTTGTATGGATAACTATTGGCATTCTATATCTTTTGGGAAGACCAACCGGAAAAAGAAAATTAAGTTGTAGCCGTGTAGGCACACCAATCTTATGTTGTGTGGTTATTAAATAGCCCTGGAGTTTCATTTTAACACTTCTCCCCGGTTCAAAACTCTACATAATTTTATGGGAAGCACACTTATTATTTCTCAATTTTTTTTTATAGCATTAATTTTTTTTTTTTTTTAACAAAGTCGGATACTCATATATTATAAAAGCCTGCGATACAGAATTCTAGAACATAGGGAAAAAGGATCTGAGAGCTGAGGATCAAGAGCAGGTTCGCAGACCCGGATTCCTCGCTGCTTCTCTTGATTAAACACAAAGACAAATACAAACGGCTATATTGCCTAACAAAGGATCCACCGATCCAACAAAATTTACAAGGCATATCTTTTAAGGGAAATGAGGCGTGGCTGAGTCATCAGGAAGCGGATCTTTCCTGATGCTTGCTTTAGTTGAAGCTTCGGCCTGGTAACTTTGAGTGAGGGAGCGGATGTGTTCAATGGCCTCTTCTAAATGGCTGCATCGTTCCTTCAGCGATTCGATCTCTATCTTTCTTTTTTCCAGCTTCTTGCGCTTTGAGTTCCTATCTGCCTGGTAATCAGCATTCAGTTCATTGAGTTGTTTGGTCAAGCGGTTGATCATGAACGTATGGGCCTTGCACATGGTGCAATCCTTGTTGTTGAAGATATTTTCAAATGGATTATTGGGCTGAGCCTGGTCGGCTTGAGGATTAGGCTGCGTTGCCATTTGAGTGGACCTATTACAGGTATTTGAGGAATGAGTGGGCTCGGGGGGAGCTGGATGCAAGGGTGAAAAGGGAGGGAAGACTGAGGAACAGAGAAGGCTCGTAAGGGAGGGGATCAGAGAGCCCAGGGGATTGTGAAGGAAGTGCGACAGAGGGATGATAGAAGCCCTGCGAAGATGAATAAACAAGCTGTCAGTAATAGATAAAATTACAGAAAGGATTCCATTGTTTACCATGCGCTGCGGACGTGAGACTGGCTCCCGATGAGAGTTGAGAGGTTCTGAAGGCTGCCGACGCTTATGACTAGCACAGAGGAGGTTCCTTGGAGAGCCGCGATCTGTGAGAGTTCTGAGGACTGAGATGCAATAAATAGGAGGAGGCCTGCTCTTCAGAGACGTGATCCGATGCTAAGGAGGCCCGAAATTGGGGATGGGGCAGTACTTTGGAGTTTCAGTTCTGCCATAAAACGTGCTGGAGGGATGTGCTCTGTCTTTTTCCCTTAGAGTGACTGCGCTACCTGGGATATGCTTCAGAGTGAGGAGGATCGTAATGATGCAATCCTGATCCTGAGAGCTGATATGGATCCTTTGATGCCAGGTTATTATGCCGAGAAGAATCATGGGGCTGCAAATGGATTTGAGGAGATATTTGATGCGATGGGTATTGTGCCTGAGGTGACTTTTTCCTTTGGGAGTGGAGGAGGTGATTGACTCTTTAGGGAATGTCTTTTCCATAGATTGCCTCATTCTCTCTTACCTGTCCTACTTGTCTTCTTGATGCTTGATTTGCTTGCGCATCCGCCTCTGTGTTATTACCTCTTAACACATGTTTGTATGTGACTTTGCCCAGGACTTTGATGTTTTCCATTATCCTATGTCTGATGTTATTCAAGGCCATCTGAATGAAGTCTTTCCCTGTGGTCATGGCCGCAATAATAATTGCTGAATCACCAATGATGAGGAGATTCTGGAGACCAAGATTCCTAGCTATTGAAGTTCCCAGGAGAAGGCTGTAGGCCTCAGCTTTATTGTTTGTCATTTTGCCTAAGCCCCACTCGTAAGATGCTATTATTTCCCCTTGTGGATTTTTGATGATCCCGCCCGCTCCCGCTTGTCCCGGATTATTCTTTGAAGCGCCATCAAAGTAGAGGACCGGTCTTCTTTGGTTTTGTATCCACATACTAACTTCATCCTTTGTCCCTCTAAGCTTCCATTCCGGATTGCTTTTCCCTGAGCTTAATCTTTCTCTTAGTTTTATTTCATACTTAAATTTGTTCATCCAATCTTTTAATCTTGGATCTGTCTCATCCAAATCCTTCTGAGTTATACCATTTGTTTCAATAGTCTCGGAAATGAGTGCTGTTGTTTTTGCCAGGATGCCAGATATGCTTGGTTTTTCGTTGTTAAATATGCACTTGTTGCGGGCAAGCCAAATCTGCCAGCAGAGATTTGAAGGAATGCTGGTCCAAAACCTTGAAGCTAGGGTCCTGCTTTTTTTGTTTTGAGGAAGATTTTTCCCCCAAGTTTTCTGTAGAAGAGTGATCTGATTAGGGAGATCGCCTGAGGTAAATGGACTTGTGAGGAGTTTCCAGCAGGTTCTAGCGAAAGGACATTCTATGAAGATGTGATTGCTGCTTTCCTCCGCGGACCTGCACAAGCAACAGATTGAGGGGCCTTGGATGCCTTTCTTTCTGAGATTCTCTGCTGTGAGAATTTTACCCTGGAGAAGGGTCCAATTGAACACTTTAATCTTTGGCAGACATTCGGGCCTCCACACAGCTTTGTGTAAGGACCAGTTATTGATTGCTGAGGCGTTCTGAAGAGCTTTATAACCTTCCTTAACCGTGTATCCTCCCCCATTAGGATCCCATATGTATTTGTCCTCTGACAGCTTATGAGTAGGCGCTGAGCCAATAAGGGAAGTCTTGAGCTCAGCCCATAGATTTGTGAGGCCTGTGGGGAGATTGAGAGATTTCCATCCGATCCAGCAATTCTGATCCCAAAGAGATAAATCGAAGAGGGTATTGTAGTTTGCCTCTATCAACCATCTTTGAAGAGGCCTGAAATTAGGAAGAGTTTCCCTAGCATTTGATCCCATTATCCTATCATTCCAGATGTTGATATCCCTGCCATTGCCCGGAGCCCTGGAGATGTGGGTTTTGAATTGAGGGAGCGATTTTTTGATTAATTTCCAGATGGGTGTGCACTATCGGTCTATGATAGTTTCTGAGAGAATGTTACTGTTGGCTCCATTCAAATATTTCTTTTTAATTACCTCTGTCCACCAGGCTTTTCTCTCATTGAGAATTCTCCATATTAATTTGTAGCCCATAGCCATGTTTGCAAGTTTTGGGACTCTGATTCCAAGCCCGCCCTTCTCTATAGGGAGAATGACCTTGTCCCACTTTACCAAGCTAAATTTTTTTGTATTTTGCTTTCCTCCTTGCCACAGAAAGCTTCTGATTATCAGCTCCATATGCTTGTGGATGCTGGCCGGGGCAAGAGTGATTGCAAATTGATAAATAGGGAGAGCTGCTAGGATGGCTTTGATCAGAATTGTCCTGCCTGCTAAATTTAGCCAGTACACTCCCCAGCTCTGAAGCTTTCCTCTCAGCTTTTCAATTAACTTCACCCAGATCTCAGATTTAATTGGATCCTTTGCTAAAGGTAGCCCTAGGTACATAAAGTGTGTCCAGTTCCTTTGAGCAGGGATTTCCATTATTAGGGAGATTCTTTGAGTTATGTGTCTAGGGACATTCCAAGTGTAAATCATGCATTTGTTGTTGTTGAGCTTGCCTCCGGAGGCTTGAAGGAAAAGGTCCAAAGCTTTCTTGAATCTTCTGGCTATGATGCTTGAGGCGCCACCAATTAATAAAGTGTCGTCTGCAAAGAGGGAGTGGTTAATGCCCTTGGTTCCTCTGACTATTTCGACCCCTGTTATTTCTCTTGACAGCCGCTTTTTTTCTAACTGTAAACTTAAAGTTTCCGCCATGAGAATGTAGAGGAAAGGGGAGAGCGGGCACCCTTGCCTCAAGCCTCTCGAGCTTTTGAAAGCTTCGCATGGCCTGCCATTGATGAGAGGGGCTGTCCAATTATCTGAAATGCATTCCATAGCCCTGCTGATGAATAATTCAGAGAAACCAAATCTCTTTAGAACTGCCTTGAGGAATGAGTGGTTTACCCGATCAAAGGCATTTGCCATATCGAGCTTGATGATCATACCTCTTTCCTTTCTAGATATGCTACTCTGAATAGCCTCCTGGATAAGAATAACGTTGTCCGTTATTTGTCTCCTAGGGACAAAACCACCTTGGTTCTCGGAGATTAGAGAGGGGAGCAGATTTTTAACCCTGTTTGCTAGGATCTTAGTAATGATTTTGTAAGAAACATTGCAGAGGGATATAGGGCGGAATCTATCAAAAGATTGGGGATTTGGGTCTTTGGGAATGAGGGCTAGATGGGAGGATTTCATACCACTGCCCATTTTACACTTTGTAAAGAAGTTTCTCGCCACTCTGATGTAGTCCTTTTTTATAATATCCCAGTGAGTTCTGAAGAAGTCCACCGTGAAACCGTCAGGGCCCGGAGCTTTGTCCAAAGCCATACTCTTGATTGACCATTCTATCTCCTCCACCGTGAGCTCTTTGTCCAGCTGCGTGTTTTGTGCTTCTGAAATTTTGTTTTCTATGATGTTGAGGAATTCCGGGTTGTCAATGTAATGCGGATCAACTGTTAGGAGGTCTTGAAAGTGTTGTGTCGCTGCCTCCTTGATTTCCTCCTGTTCTATTAAATCTTTTCCGTCCACTGTGATTCTTTCAATGGTGTTCCCTGCCCTCCTAATTTTGAGGCTGTTGTGAAAGAATGAGGTGTTTCGGTCACCCGATTTGAGCCACAGGCATCTCGACTTTTGTCTTTGCTCCTCTTCCTCCCTTCTGTTCTGTTTGTACAGTTCTCTGTACAATTCGTTTTCCTTGACATGATCCTCTTCCGTGTCTTGTCTGGCTTCCTTTTCTTGGTTCCATTGCGTAAGCTTTTCTTGGAGATCTGTTTTCTTTTTATCTTCTTCTCTTGCTTTGTGTCTTGCCCATTGCTTGATGGCAATCCGGAGGTGTTTTATCTTGGTTTCCCAAACATAATGCGGGGAGCTTGAGATTTCTATTGCCCACTGATCTTTTATCAAAGATTTGAAATCCTCATTGCTGTCCCAAGCTCGGTTGTACTTGAAGGGAAGTGGACCCATATTCTTCCCTCTGTCCAGTTTCATCGCCACTGGTTTGTGGTCTGAGATGTAGCCTTGAATGATTAAACTTTGGATGTTTGAAAAGCTGGCCACTATTCTTTCCTGAACCAGGATACGATCCAGTCTTTCTTTGATATTGTTCTTACCTGTTCTCTTATTTGACCATGTGAACCTCCCATTTTGGGGAGGGATGTCCACTAGATTATGAGCCTGAATGATTTCTTCTAGAGCGTCTCTTGAAGAGTCTGCATAGAAGTTCCCTCCCATCTTTTCTTCTGCATTCCTGATTAAATTCATGTCCCCTCCCAGGATGATGTTCCTTCCTTGGGCATCTATTAGATCTGAAGTGATTGAATCCCAACAGAAGGCTTTATCTCTGAAATGGGGGGGGGGCGTAGATATTGTAAATAGTGTACTCTTCTGTCATAGCTGTGTTTTGAATATCTGTTCTTATCCACCATCTATTTTGCCTGTGATTTTTAAGTTTCCATTTGTTTTTGTCCCAGATTGTCCCTATGCCTCCTGAGGCACCTGCTGCGCTGGCTGCTATTCCTTCATAGATTCTGCTTCTTTTCAAGCTGTTCTGGAATTCTTGTTCCGTGATTTTGGTCTCCTGTAGTAGGAGAATGTCTGGATGCTCTGATTTGAGAAGATCTCGGACTTAAGGGAGGAGCCCATCCCCCTACAATTTCAGGAGACCAAAATCATCATTTACTATGTTTATAATGGGCCCCTCCTTTCTCTTTCATTTTCTCCCCGCTTCCTTTAGTCTTGTCTAGATATGTATCCATTGGCTGTTGGGTCCCTGTGGCCATTTCTTTAGCTACGTTTTCATCCCTTATCTCTTTATTGGATTTCCTGCCTACTTTTCTAGGGGGGTCGGTTGAGGTGCTGTTTTCCTTTGACTTGTTCCTTGTGAGTATTTTTCTATGGTTGGGGGAGGAGAGGATGGAGGGGGGGAGTCGGGTGTTACCAAGGGAACTCTCGGGGACGGCGGAGGGGAAGGGGGGTCTTCTGCAGACAGGGTTTCGAAAGGGTTGGAAGACGAGGGGAAGGAAGGGCCGGATCCTGAGGGTTGAGAGGGGTTTGCTGAGAGAGATTTGGATATATTCCCTTGTGAAGCGTTTGATTTTTTCTTCTTGACTGTTTCCCATGTTTCTTCCGGAGCTTTAGTGTTAGTTTCAGATGCATTTAACTTAGATTTATCACATCTGTTAGCAAAATGCCCGTATTCATGACATACCTTACACTTGAAGGGTAGTTGCTCGTAGTCCACTTGCTGTATGTGTGTCCACTGATCGGCTTTGAGTTTGATTGCTTCTGGCAGTCCCTTCCCCAGGTCAACTTCTACACATATCCTCGCACAGGCGTGCATATTCTCCTTTGGTTCCGATCTGTCAATATATTTCCCCACAGCATTTCCTATTGCTCTCACTGATTCGTCTCCCCAGCAATGGAGCGGCAGGTGCGGGAGGCGAACCCAGACAGGCACCGCATTGGGAACATCCATCTCGGGGTCGAAGTCGGGGGTCCATCTGTTCAGGTATAATCCTCTGGTGTCCATAAAATAGGGCCCATTTCTGAATATCAGATTTCGGTCTTCTGTTGATTCAAATAGAAATGTGAAGAAACCCCTCCCACAGAACCTTATTGCTATCTTCCCTTGGACTATCGAGTTCCAGTTCCTTTCAACCCACCGTTGGACTGTGCGTGGAGATGGCCATAATCCGGTGAACTGGCCTACCAATCCACGTTCTGCTAATGCCACAGCTGCTCTTCTCGGGAGTGCTGGAGGGAGTGATACTTCCCGGATCTCATCTAGCTTTTTGATGAATCTTGAGGCTGTAGGTCTGATTCTGTCCGAAGAGTTCTCTGGAATAAGAGAGGCAAAGGATTTTTCCAGTTCGTCTTGTTCCTGATCAGGGGGATCCAGTGGAGGCATGATTGCAGCACCACCACCTCTCCAACAGAGGCTGAGGATGGAGAGAGGCCTAGCAGCAGCGCTGCCAGGCGCTGTCGCTCAGAGGAGTCAGGTCCAAAACGAGGCAGAGGCCCCGTGGAGGGCAGAGAGAGCAGGAGGCTCGGGGAAGGGAGGGGCAGGAGGCCCAGGGGAAAGGGGAAAGCGAATCCTAGCAGCCACGCTGCCAGGCGCAGGCTCACAGAGCGGCTAGGTCAGAGGGCAGCCATGGAAGCTCCAAGCGCGCGATCGGACAATCCTCATGTTAGATTTTTAGCATTAATTTCTATGTTTTCAAAAACTAGAGAGTTAGTAAAGAAAAAGGCTTTTTAAGATAAGAGAATAAATACACAGTTTTAAATGAAGTTTGATTTTACAAATGCTAGGCTTAATAGTAAGCTTTATTACAGTAAGTTCAAATGGAAGAAATGCTAGGCTTTTGTAAGCATTATGGTTGTCAGTCACGGAATCATCTAAAAATAGAAAAGAGATGGTAGTAGTTATTTACAAGAATATAAAAAAATGTTTGAATCACTAAGTGTAGTTACCACCATCTAATGGGGTAATTTCATAATTGAACAATCTTGTTTGAATGGTTGTCAAAATTGAACAATCTTGTCTTAATGGTTGCTTGACAAGAAAGAAAGAAAAAGTTGCAAATTAGGAAAGAAAATGAAGATACAACAGAAAATGTGGTTATGATGTAAAAATGTTAATATTATCACTTTAATCTATTTTTAAACACGATAAAATTACATCTTTAACTAATTTATTTCATTTATTACTATAAAATGAAAAATTATTCATTTATTACTATAAAATGAGAATGTATTCATTTATTACTATAAAATAAGAACTCAAATTAATAAATAGATTACTTTGTCTATATACCGATTTTCGCTAAAAAGAAACCCTAAATAAAGAACCCTATCGGTCTTATTATGCTATCTCAAGATTTCCATGTCGAACATCAGAGTTTCAAAGTAATGATGTCTTCATGGAAAATGTAAGGAACCCTATCGGCCTTATTATACTATGTCAAGATATCTATGTGGAACATCAAAGTAATGTCATGAATATGTCCTCATAAAGGTAGGATGGAAGTTGTTTTCATAGCGGTAGGATGATCAATACTTGAATATATTCAGCATGATCAGTACTCGAATATATTCGACATCCTCGAAGATGTAGTAGATGGTAGTAGTTATTTACAAGATGAAAAAAAAAATTGTGAATCAGTAAGTCTAATGAGGTAATCTCATAATTGAACAATCTTGTGTTAATGATGAGTTGACAAGAAAGAATAAAATTTTACAAATTAAAGAAAATGGAGATACCACAAAAAAATGTAGTATGTGGTTATGATGTAAAAATGTCAATACTGTCACTTTAATCTATTTTTAAGTGTTGGACAAGTATGAAAAATATTGTTTCAAATGTTGAACTGCATACTTGTTGAAGGCCATTTATTGGGACCATGAAATCGCTTGCCTTTATCGACGCTTCAAAAGCTTCATAACTCCCCTTCCAATCCCTGGAAAAATGAATATATGAAAAAATATGAAGTGAAATACTTCAATGGATTGATTTTTCAGAGTTGAGCAGAGCAAGATGTAATTACAAGCATAAGTAAATATAAGGAGACAGAAATCCACATCAAAACTTCGAGTTGAATGGAAAGATTAAGAGATTCTGCTTGATACGGAGTATAAACTTGATGATTCTTATTCCACAACAATTTCATCTTTTCCTTCTTAGGAAGGGCAAAAAGCTGTCAAATTTTCTCAAAGACTTAGTCCAAAAAATCTTCATCGATGACATGATGGATGATATAAAAAAAATACAGAGTCTACACATGACTATATAAAGATAAATCAACCATTCCATACATAATAATTTTAATTGGTTCCGCCTAAATCAATGAACTGAATGAAAGGCTAGGGAAATGAAAGTTGAAAATTAAAATTGAGAGTTAAAATACCTTGTGAACTTGTTCTACACATGACTATATCAATATCAATCAACCATTCCATACATAATAATTTTAATCGGTTCTGCCTAAATCAATGAACTGAATGAAAGGCCAAGGAAATGAAAGTTGAAAATTATCACTGAGAGTTAAAGTACCTTGCGAACTTGTGCTGCACTCGCCGTAAGGTTGGGATTGGAAAAATCAATGCAGGCAAGATTCACAGGCTCAGAATAATCTACCTTAGTCATCGTTAATTCTGTGTTTTGTCATTTGTTTCTTTTGAATATCTGATACCTTCAAAATATGCATGTTCACGGATACCAATACATAGCTACTTTTCCTATGTTATCAATGAATGCGAAAAGAAACCTTTGTTATCAATGAATGCAAACATAAACCTCATATCATCATTGTTAACTCTATCAGTGTTGCCATTATGACTATGGCCTGGGAATGGATGAACAACCTCCATTATGTCCCATTGCACTTTCTTGAGTGTTTTCAGAGCCTCCTGCAGACTTTAGAGTGTTACATCAGTCAGAGAACTGGAATATTTTGAAATGTCCTACGGATAGGAGCCCTTCATTAGGCATTTTATAATATTATTTTAATTTTTTTTTTTTAACTTGTAAAATTCAAAATTTAAATTTCTTTTGACTGGTAAATTTTGCTGAACACTACTCTGACATGCTAGAGGGCTTCAGAAGGACTGTGATGTGTTCAAATTTGAACACTGATTGTTAAGACCATATTTGTTGCATTAAAGCTTAGAAACCAAAAGGTTATAAAGAGTCCGACTCTATCCCAAAACCAAAAACCTTCTTTGAAAACTTTGTCCACTTTCTTGTTGTGTCTTAAAATATACCATGAAAAAACGTATATCACACTTCATCCAAAAAGAGAGCACCCAAGCAAATAAATCTTTTGGTTTCGGCCAGAAACCATTAAGCCTTACAAATTAGTGCCGTGTTTTGAATATCAGCAAAATCAATTTTCATATATGGGGATTTGAGCTCCATGACCGGTATCTTGTCCGTTTGCACCACTATGTAAGGTTACCAGGCAAAAAAGAGGCTGTTCGACGGGTGAAACATTCGTCCCTTTTAAGTGTATCCTTAAATGAGGTGAGACGATTAGTATTTTTGAAATATGCATTATTGTTTTTGTGGGCTGAAGATCGTCCTCTCAATCTCAAGCATAGAAAAAAATGTTGAGTCTTGACCCATTCCATAACTTTCCAACTGATGCTGATCTTGTAATATCTTGCCTTCATATTTGAGAACCTGCAATGCTCATGGTATACCGATATGGAGCTGGACGGAATGCTTAAGGTTTTCCACGAGATCCCTTATGGATTTTCCTTTTAAGTTTTTGATAAATATATGAAAATTTTCCTTCTTTTGCTATCTTATAGATATAAACTCTTTTTAATCAAGATAGAGTAGACCTATGTTTTGAATTCCTCGTCTTTTGTCTTATATCCGGATCTAGCTGTAAACGATCTAAACCTATCCCTAACCGTACAGATTATGAAACTTCCAGATCTGCAAGTGTAGTGGGTTCTAGATCCGTGGTTTCCATTCTCTGTCTTCGATGGTACTCGCACTAAAAAAGGAAAATTGTCTATGGAGGCTGAGAAATTATTGGGACTGTTAAAAGTGGCTGAAATTCAGGCAAAAAAATTCAAAAAATCTTGTGGAGGCAGTGTTTTGGAATTCGGGCAAAAAAATTTCAAAAAATCTTGTAGAGCCAGTGTTCTGGAATTTGGGCGAAAGAATTCGGGCAAAAAAATTTCAAAAAATCTTGTAGAGCCAGTGTTCTGGAATTTGGGCAAAAAAATTCAAAAAATCTTGTAAAAGCAGTGTTTGAATTGTGTTTTTGAAATAGATTCAGCCCCATAAAAAAACTTAACTTTTAAGACATTTAAAATTTTGAAGTTTAACAAGTTTTAAGACACCTAAAATTTTGAAGTTTAACAACTATAACTTGGATTTACAAAATCCTTCCCAAATTTTCTCTACATGGGACCAAAATTTCCACAACTTTCTAAGTAATTCCTCCTACTAATTAAACTACGACCTAAATAAAGAGGGGCGCAAATCCGGTCTCCTGGAATAGATAACTTCCAGATCTATGAAAATACATAAAAGATCTGTCTGGAATGAATTCGATGGGCAAAAATTGCATCAAAGGATTGGATCTGGGCCTGCCGTAAGTCAACCTCACCGCCTCCGTCCTAAAACATGAGTGAACGAGTGTCTGCACACGAAGAATCAGGTTCTGGTTTCTCTTCGTAGGTTCGAGAACATACCAATATCCCTACCCCTTAGCCTCCCCTTCGTATGATGTGAATGGCCAGTGTAGGCACCCTCTCTCTGCTGCAAAATGAACGCATTCTCAGTATGAGAATGCTCCTAAACGCATTCTCTTGCATTCCTGAAACCCTTGGCAGCGTGGTAATCACATAATCTAGAAACCCTAACGCAAATCTCCATTCTCGCCCTCAACATACTAAAAAATTCAAAAAATTCAGAAGAAAAATCCGCTGCCAATCACATAAGCTAGAAACCCTAACGCAAATCTCCATTCTCGCCCTCAACATACTAAAAAAATTCAAAAAATTCAGAAGAAAAATTGGATTTTGTATGTACATATAGTATGATCAAATCTTTCATAGTTTTTATTTTATTATTTTTTTAGGTTGCTTATTTTATTCTTCAAAATTCTCTTAATTCTAGAAAAGCAAAAGTAATAGTTATTGTAATGTTTTCTAGAGTTCTTAAAAAAAATGAAAAAGACAAATGACACGAGAAGAAGAGGTTTCAAAAGTTAAAAAAAAGTCCAGAGACAAAAAAAATTTAACGAGAGAATACTCACCATAATCAGTGTGAAGAGATACTAGAATTTTCTACTAAGGATTTAAATCCTTAAAAAATGGAGGAACAAGATTTTTTTAGGCTTGAGAAGAGTATAAGAGAAAATTGGTAATCATGTCAAACATATGCTAATTGATTATGATCATTTTGGATTATGTTATTGTGATGTTGGTTTAGGATCAATATTGTGGAAACGTTATTCACTGATCTTGCAATTGACTAGAGAGAAATGATAAATAGTCATCTTTGCAAATGCAAAGAACATGGTAAGAAGACCTTAGTCAATATGGACAAAGATTCTATTTGAAAAATTTATACCAAGGCCAGATTGGAATTCCAAGGGTGCAAAGATCTTGAGCTACAAAATGAATTAATTAGAGCGACATTGTTGGAGTTATGGTTGAAATTTAAATTCAAATTTATCTGCTCTGAAATTTCAAAGTTGGAATAGCCAGAAAACACTATTGTTGATCATGCCATAAAATTCAAAGACATCACATAGTTAGAATCTTCCATGAAGAGGTCTAGTTCACCTTTAAAGCTAAAGCTATGTACCAAAGAGGATATCTGCTACCAAGAGGACATCCACTGATGATTAGATACATTATTGATAGGTGTCTCAATGATTATCTTTCCCCATTACTAGATTTTCTCGAATCTCAAGATCCACATTAGTCTGAAGATAATGTAATGGATTGAGGAAGAACTTTACAAAATGGTAATCCACATGGCATCTTAATATGGAAGCATCGTGGACCCAATCTTTATTTATTTTCAAAAGGGAATCTAGTCTAGATTGTTGAACATGTATTATAATAATGTTTCATGGGTGACAAAACACTCCATTGTGTAGAATAGTAGTCATGTTTGAATTGCTCCATGGATGGCAGTATACTCCACTTTATAAGGTAATATCAGTGTCTACTTTAGGTTGCCATATTTCAAAAGACTAGTTAAGGGACAAGATAACATGAGGCAGTCCCATCATGCCCCAAATTTTATTCCCATTGTCTCATATCCGTGACTTACAAATGTCGGTCATAGGAATTGGATACACTGGATGAAATGCTATTAATAAACAATGTAGGTCTCAATTTACACATCGGGAGTTAGAGTTGCGAAGCTCTGGATATGCTCTCTTCCTACGCATCAGGCGATTTGGAAGATCATAAAAGAACTAGCATAAATGTATAGTTGAGTCTTAAATACAACAAAGTCTTTGCGTATGTTCTCACATCGCACATTCAATGATTTGGGTGATTAGAAACATACTAAGTTGGAGTCTTATTATGTAGTGGTGAGTTTGTATACGTATGGATGAAGAATGGAGATTTGTAAATATTTTTAAAGATGATTGCAGAGTTTGTGCTTAGGCATAGAAATTGTATCAGAGGCACACTCTATTGTATTCAATGAGCTTTTGTAAATCTGTAAGGAGACTTGTTATATAAATGAAATCCTCTGTTTTAGTTTATCTTGAATATGCTATGCATTGTTCAAAAGTGTTTAAAGTATGCTTGGTTATCCATTCATGTAATTTCATTTGTTGGTAAAAATTAAGGAAACATATGATAGTGGGATGTGAGGCGTGTTTATGGTCTTTTGAAGTTGGGGATATGCGTGTTATGACCTTTAGCTGTTCCCTAGTTTCATCTTTGATCCTATCATTTTCTTAAAGCCTGTATCTTTTATTAGCATGGATCGTATTATGTGTTATTACAATTTTAGTTAATAGTTTTGAGGCGTTGACAGTGTCAGCGCCGATTTGTAAAAACACAGTTTTAAAGCACTGACAGTTTTAGTGTTAGCGTCGATTTATAAAAAATAGTGTTAAAGCACCGACAGATAGAATATCAATGTTACTGTAAGTTTTGAAAACAAAAATGCGTTGACAACAAGAGTAGCAATGCATATTTGTAAAAAGGGTCAATTAAAAGTTGCGAGCTGGAGTATCGATGCTAAATGTAAAATTCAATTTTTTTTATGTCCAAATAAAAGCAATGATGGAGCACACATTAGCGAAGGAGAAATAATCTATCAAACGAGCACTGACTAAGCAGATGTCAGAAAAAACTTCCGTTTTACTTTGTTTTTTCTTGTAAAAGGCAGTAACTTTGGGCGCAGCTCGAATAGATAGAAACAAATTTTCCAAATTTGAAAGAGGATTTTGTCAAAAACGGACCCATTAACAAAAACCTCTCTCATTTTTTACACGAGTGTCATGTTTTGGGAGTTTCGAAGGGATATTTGGAGCCTAATTTTCAGAATTTTGCAATTTAGTTTTTCCTTGTTTTAGCCACTGTTTTAAAAATCATTTTCTGAACAATCGGGGATGAATTTTTGAAAATCCAGATGGGATTTTGAAGGGAAAAGACCAATTAACAAAAACCTCTTTCAATTTTTACACATTTTTCACGGTTTGAGAGTTTCGAATGGATCTTTGAAGCCTATTTTTCAGGTATTCGTCAGAATTAATTTTTCCTATATTTAGAAAAAAAATGCCCAATCAGTTGGAGAGGCAGCTCATCAATTCGACTTGAGATCAGCTCTTATCTCTTTGATTATTGGATTTATTAATATATAGATATATCAAGAGGTTTGAGAGCCATTATTTTTGGATCTTGAATAGTTTGTAAGTAGTCTATAAAGACAAGATCTTTAGAATGAAGAAGGGTTGGTTTTTGATCAGAAGACTTTTTGTGCACTGTATATTTATGAAAGTTTAATGAAGGAAGCCCGATTCTGTAACAAGATTCATGTGTTGGAAAATGTGGATGTGTTCTCTTGTTTCTGTTTTCCTTTCTACGTTGTCATATGTATGCTCTTTTATGATTGATAAGAGTGAATGAAAAAAATCATATGTATTATGCTTTGTTTATATTTTCAGTCATCTATATCTTTCTGACTTATGTTTTGTAGAATTCATCCTTGCGATTCTCTTATAAGTATACTGTTACCCTCATATTCTGCATTCCATCTCATCAATTTAAAATCTTAAAGTATCTCAACTACCCTGCCTCTATGAGTGTTTGGTTTCTTTTCTTGTTAAGCCAAATATTTGACTCCATGCCATATGGAATTCTATCAAACCCCACCAAATTTTTGAAAGCCTTGTTAGAACAGATTTGGTCATTGTTTTAAGTACATAACCAAACATATTGACTACGTTATACAAGGGACACCGGTTCAAAATTGAAAGGGATAGCTTTCAATTCAAAAGCGGTTAGAGGTTACCTTAGAGTTTTTCCCCACAACCATGGTTTTCTCTAAGTGATAACATTTTGGCGCCGTTCCCGGGGAGTGAAGGTGAAATTTTCCCCGGAAGAACGATAAGTTCCATATCTGATTGTTGATGGTGAACAATTTTTAGACATAAGCAAGCTGTGTTTCATTCACATGGCGACTCCATTGTCAAACAGTCCAGAGTTCAGAACATCCATGGCGACTCCACTGCCAAAAGAATTAGTAGCCTGAAGATTTTCTCGACGAATCCACTACTTCAAGATGGATAACGAATCTGCAAGGTATGCTACAATGAATCTCCTTCACATTCTTGGTTTTCAACATCATATCCCTCACATAGATTGGTAGTCCTGTCTGCCAATATTTAAAGGTCAGAACGACGATGATGTTTCTCTTCATTTGATTAGATTTCATATGCATGTATGAAAGATAGGGGTTGAATTGCATGAAGACTACCTGATGAAAATGTTTATGGCAACCTTAGAAGAAAAGGCAAGATCCTGGTATGAAAGGTTGCCACCTGCTAGTCTTTATTCTCTTAAATATTTTCATACTATTTTCTATAAGAATTATAAGGAATGCTCTTAATCTTCATCACTTTTTTGGAACTGTTGTGAATCTTTCGAAAGATTTATTCAATATGTGGGAATTGACATTGATAATGAAGATTTAATGGATGAAGAAATCAAAGAAGCCCTGTTTGAAATGTCTTTTCATCAGGAAGAACTAGTAGAGACTAGCTTCCATAAAGCTCAGGAGTGTTTTCAACAAACAGTAACCTATCCCTTAGTTGAAAATCAAATTGAGCAGAATCTTAATGATGATAGTAATATGCCATCCCATGAGTTTGATGAAAATGTACAACAACCTTGCTAGTCTTTTTGTGACCAAGATAGAGATCAATATAGTTAGTAGTGTTTTCAACATTCTTCAAACAACCAAGAAAATGATAGGGACAACCATCTAGATATATTTTTAAATCAATCATTTTTTGGGTTTTTGTCTCATGATGAAAATGGTGAAAATCAGAATTTTGAAAGTGCACACATGGAAACTCTAAGCAGTGAACCAATCATGAGGATAACTACCTAGAGTTGCAAAGAAATATTGAAGAAAAGCGGGATGTTTTAAACTCCTTGAATGACACTGAAACTACTCTTGATTTTACATCCTTGGAAATGACAAACTCAGAAATTTTTAAAGGCCAAGATAATAGTCTCATTGAATCACAAGAAAGGGAAATTTTAAATGTTTTGGATGCACATGATGTGGTTATTCTGTTTGAACTTGTTTAAGAATGTATAAAGGCTTTTTCTGATGTGAATGGTGAACAACCTGCTGCCATATTTTTTGAGAATGATCTTGAGAATCAAGATATAAAACATGAACAACCAACATCTAATCATGAAAAAAATGCTTGTTTGTTTGTATATCGTCAAGAAGAGGTGAATTGCATGTTTTCCATGATCTTTTGGCTAGCTAGTTGGAGTCATCAGTGCATACATATTTTCTGTTGTTTATGGACCATGGGTTTCAATTTCAGTTGGATTTTGAGTTTCCATTTTCCAAGGTTTTGTTTGTTTGTTTGTTCAGAACAGTGAAAACAAGGTCTAGTCATTAAGCCAATTGCTTGCATGATTGCATTGGGTTTTTAATTTTACCTGATTTGGCAGTTCATTCAACACTTAGGATAGGTTGGTGTGCCAATAAGTTCAACACTTCGAGCATGTTTTGTAACAACTTCCAGTTTCAATTTTCGGTAGTTTCAATTTCCATTTTGCAGCATGTACAGTGCTAATTTCACTTTGGTTTGGATTACAATTTTGTTTTCAGTTGCAAAATAAATGCAGGTTGCAAGTTGCAATTGTTGAGTTGGGATCAACCCAATGGATTAGGCCTATGGTCTATAGGGGTTCTTGCTGCCATCTATGATCGAAAACATCCCCTTGGAGCCAAATGTTATCACAATTTTAGTTAATAACTTCTAAGGTAACCTCTAATTGCTTTTGAATTGAAAACCAATCCTTCCAATTTCAAAGGGGGGTCCCTTCTATAACTCAGTCAATATGACTAGTTATGTACTTAAAACAATGACTAGATCTACTATAACAAGGCTTTTAAAAATGTGGTAGGGTTTGATAGAATTCCATTGGGCATGGAGTCAAATATTTGGCTTAACAAGAAAAGAAACTAAACACTCACAGAGGCAAAGTAGTTGAGATACTTTAAGATTTTAAATTGATGAGATGGAATGTAGAATATGAGGGTAACACTATGGATCAAGTAAGTCTTTCAAAAATTAACTAGGATGGTATTCCAAAGACATCTATCAGATAATGCTAAGCTTCCTCATTGTTTGCAACTATTTCCGAAAGAATTTTAATCTCTATTAGTGAATCAAGTTCAATCGAGCAATGGGAACTCCCCCCTATTTATACAAAAGACGTTTATAAGTTGAAGTGTTGGAATTACATATCTCATTCTTTCATAAAGATTCAATATGTAGAAATTCCTTTCTCTCCTTTAGATGACCATGTAAATATTGATCTCCTTGATCGAGACATCATTGACTAGGCTAAAAAGCAAGGATTCCTCTATGCACATATATGAGCTATAGGTCCCTTATTTCATCCATACCTCTTAGTCTCTTCTGTATGTTGTGTTATCGATACCCATTATAATAATTTTTTTGATGTGTTAATAGGTGGATTCTTCGCTCCCCTTCATGATGGTACAACCTTTGCTACTATTTTTCCCTAAGTATTATATTTCTTTAGAAGATCCACACACACACACACGTATTTTACCCGCTGGTTTTGACATGTCCATAAACAACTATATTATCCAGTTAAAATCAATGTTGTTGCTTATTTGGAAATGATACACTCTCAGTATTAAGAAAGTTTGTTTAGACCACCTTGCATTTGCATAATGTGGTGGAAAAAGATAAGTCTAGATAAACTCATCTTTTTATGTTTGACTAGACAATGATTTCATATCCTACAACATGGGAAGATAAATACTCTAATCTAAAAACCCAAATGCTTACCCATGTGAATAAACCTAAGAATCAAATCCCTTTTGTCTACAATGAATATATCTCATTCTATAAGGTTTTTAGAACTATGTATCTTTGCACAACAAATGACTCGTACCTGCACATCTAAACAAACATCTTCTAGTTTAGATCTAGTGGCATAAAAACACATAGGCAAGCACTTAGAATTCCCTTCTCGTCAAGAAAAAATCAATAATATTGAAGGCCACAAAAATATGTAAACATCCCTTTCGTTTTCATAGTTATGCATGCTCTTTCTCCTAAAATAAGTATTAAGAAACGTAAAAGGGTTTCCCAGAGGAGAAGAATCATACCTCTCTGGAAGGAATCTACTCATAGTTCCTTTTAGAAAATTTTAAGATGACCTAAAGACCAAAAGAGAATACCTAACATTCATATCTTCTATAGTATCAAATATGGTCTCGAATGAGCTCAAGATTATGAATTACTCAAACTTGCAAGCTCATGAATTACTCGAACTTGCGAGTTGTAATTACTTGGAAACACATTGATGACCTACACATGGATTTGTTGAAGATCAAGGAAGCAACATATTTCCAAAAGAAAGAAATAAAAGAATTTGTAGAAATTCTGCAAATTCTCTACAAATCTTGTTCTAAGACCATGTAGAAAATTTGGCTTTAGATTAACCCGATAATGCAATATACCAAAGCAAAATACTATAATCTACTTCTACTATCAATTTGCGGAAGCTTAAAGATTGAGTTGAATCAGAGCTGAACATATATAACCAGAAGAAGAAGAATCAATGCACATGAAACACAAAAAATACTTAGGGGAAAGCCTCAGCTAAAAACCCCACTATCTGTATTATCATACAAGATGGAAATACATCAGAATTATACAAAGCCTTAGCTCTCATAGCTAGCTAGCTCTTAGTACAATCCTCCTGGATGCTCATAGGCAATCAAAGCTTCTCACAAGCCTTCTCCTCTGCCCTCCAAGCTCCTATTTCCATGCGCAGTTCGTCCGGGATGATCTCCTTCACCCAGTGGAACACTACTCTCACACACTGTTAGAACTGCGCAATCCTCAAGGAACCTTACCTTGACTGCATGCATGATTTTCCTTTATAGGAAAACACATGCAACTGATAGTACACTGTCCTTGTCTTTAATCTCAACTGGGTCTTTCTCAGAATAGACATGCATGAGTTTCTAATGAGGGAATCTTCAGTTATCTGGAGTACATTGGTTGAGTGCATGCATGCATCAACTGACTGATAACTCACAATTAGTTCCTCAACCAGTTTGGAACTAATTGTAGAAATTCCCACTGTAGATCAACAAATTATGCAATATACTAAAGCAAAATACAAGATCTACTTCTACAACAAACTTTGCGGAAGCTTAATCGAATATGAGCAAGATCAATTAGAACACATATAACTGAGAATGAGAAAGCAATCACACATGGGCACATAAGAATACTCTGGGGAAAGTCTCAGCTAAAAACCCCGATCTCTGTATTATCATACAAGTGGAAATATGTCCAGATTACAAAAATATTTAGCTCACAAGTTATCCTGCTCTCTCTGCAATCCATCTGCTGCTCATAGACAGTCAAAGGCTTCTCACAAACCTTCTCCTCTGCCCTCCAAGCCTCCTATTTCCTTGCGTAGTTTCTCCTCGGTCCTCAAGCTGCCACCTGTGTGTAATAATCCCTCACACACTGCTCTGACCTCTGAAATAACTGCACAAACCTGAAGGAGATAATTCCTTCTGCATGGATGAGTTTCCTTTATAGGAAAATTCCTCCAACTGATAGTACACTGTCCCTTCCTTTAATCTCAACTAGGTCTTTCTCTGAACTGACATGCATGAGTTATTTATGAGAGAATATTCAATTATCTGGAGAACACTAGTTGCATGCATGCATGCATTAACTGACTGAACTCACAATTAGTTCCTCCAACTGTTTGGAACTAATTTAACTGGACTTAACTCAGTTAACTGAGCTAACTAATTATAACTCAAATACAACTCATCCTTATCTTCTTAATTGAGGGATAACTTCCTCAATCAAAGGGATAACTGTTGCATGTCTTTACATAGACTTCATGTTTGATTTTCTCCAACTAATTAACTCAAGATGAATTAATTAATTATTTTCCAAGTAGCTAGTGAGACTAAATTCAAATTTTAATTCTCAATTTTAATTCAGGGACTAATTAAATTTGTAATCTATCCTGAAATGCTATTTATAACAATGCTATTTTTAGCATTTCTATTTTTTGCTATATCCAACAGAGTTGGAGTATATCCTGAAATGCTATTTTTAGCATTTCTTGTTGCTATTTTCAACACTAATTTAACTGGATTTAACTCAGTAAATTGAGTTAAATAATTACAACTCAAATATAACTCAATATTATCTCCCTAATTAAGGGATAATCTCCTTAATTTAAGGGATAACTCTTGCATGACTTTAGAAAGACTTCTAACTTGAATTTCTCCAACTAATTTATCCATAATGAATTAATTAATTATTTCCAAGCAGTTGGTGAGACTAAATTCAAATTTAATTTACAATTTTAATTCAAGGACAAATTAAAATTGGAATATTCTTGTTGCCACATTTCAGCATTGATAGATAAATTTGATATGATGTCACATGTCTTAACTGACACCACACTTTCATGACATCCATGGATAAAATTAATGCACAACGATACTTGTTAGATGCATTACTTGCTAGATTAAAGTGTTGAGAATTCAATAGGGCAATAAGTAGGTTAATTGTCTTAACTTGATCACTGTTTGCGTTACCTTTTTACTTATTAGCTTTGTTCCTTATTATTACAATGTGCAATACATCAAACAACTACCAAAACAATAAGAACAGTGACACAGTATATAGGTTGCAAGCCAGGGCCAAAACCCCTCCTCTTGAGGGGAAAACTCGTAAATCTCTTCTCTTCTTATAGATTATTCAATTGACGAATACCATGACCTAGTGATTCAGAAAAATACCCTCCAAGATCAAGATCAACTCGGCCTCCAACTGTAGATACTTTGACCTCCCACTATAGATCCGAAATTTTGGCTCACGACAACTGTTGTTGCTTCTCTTGGAGACTTCGATCTCCCTTGAATAGCCTTCTCCTCCCTTCGCTTGCCTTTCCTTGAGTCTTAGGGCTACTAAGACACCCTAAGAGACCTTCGCTTGCCTTCTTTTCTCTTCCTCTTCCAAGATCGAACCAAAGATAGTCCCAGCACAGAAACCATAATTTCGACCTTCTCAAGAGAGAGAGATCTAGCCCAAGCACTTCAACTTCTTCGACTTCCTCTTCTTCGTACCCTCTTCTTCGACTTCTTCTCTTCCTCTTATTTGCATAGAATGAGATGAGTGGATGTGTAGAATGGAGGACGAGTTCCTCTCTATATATAGGCTCTTCAAGGGGGAGACGTTGCTCTTCATGTAAGCTGACTTGATCTTGGAGGTATTTCGACACTTTAAAGACAAAATAATTTTTTCTTTACAAGATACAATGTGCCCATAAGGTCTTCAATATATGACAATGACTCTACAATCCCTAGAAGCACTCAATGGGTGCTTGACCTATAAAATAAAAGAACTTGAGCATGAAACCCATGCTCCAATAATAATTTCTTTTCATTTTATTATTTACAAGAATACATTTCATACTTATGAAGACCAAACCTAGTTACACATTCTTCAACACTCCCTCTTAACTAGGGAGGTATTCATAAGAGGTACATGGTCATTCTCAATCTGAAGAGATCTCATAAAAAGAGTCGGATTGGTAACCCATCTGTCTAGCATCATATCAACCAACATTGTTTACATAGCAAGGCCTTGACTAACAACTCTATCCACATGATCAGAGCACAATGCTGGCGAGACCAATGATTCATAGACACCATAATCATTGTCTCACAAGGTTCATACTCCACCTGGGTGTTCACAGAGTATGACCTTCCTTTGGACTATTCTTATCTTGGATAGCTAGTCCTCAAAGAATATCAGTCCATGACTACTTGTCTTAAATGCCCTACCACATTCTCAAAGAGTATCGAATGCCATATGGTTACCTAATCCTACATACTTTCTTCCTAAGTGAAGATAAGAATGTAGTGTCTATCTCTCCCTCTTAGTTAGGGAGGATACATCTACCAAACCAATCTTGTCCCTCGAATATACAAGCTTGTTGTTTGGAAGTGAGTTCGTTAATATATTAGCTACCTGCTCATTAGTGGAGATGTATTGTAGCTTCAGCACACCATTTTGTACTAGCTCTCAGATATAGTGATACTTGTTGTTTATATGCTTTGTCTTTCCATGAAACACTGGATCTTCAAACAAACGTATACAACTGGTGTTATCACAATGTATCACTGTAGGTTCGTCAGTCCTTCAAACAGATCAAATAACAACTTCCTCAACCATTTTGCTTCTCTATTTTTTTTTTTTCGAAGAAAAAGCGATCTTTTTATTAAGAGAATAAAAAGATACATTGCATATGCTGAGCATTCCATTTTTGCCAATTGCTGCATAAAGCAATCAAAAGACAAAAAATCTCTTTCTGTCTTAAGAACCACAGAAAGCAGAACTGTTTTGCTGTAAAAAGCAGCTGCAAAAAGACAGCCAAACCCAAAAAGCAACGTCGACCGAGGAGACAGTCAACAGAAACATAATGTAACCGGGAGCTAACAGATCTTTGGGTCTCCTCAACCGAGAGGAAAACAACCCACAAAAAATATAGGAAAAATAAAAGAGTTTAGAATGAACAGAAGTCTGAGAGAGAATGTCTATGCATGAAATTAAAAGATACTGTAAAGCAAAAAACAGCAACTGAAAGATTATACATAAGGCGGCACATCTGTTGCATGGATCTGTCCATGGCATTCTTCCACTATTTTCCAGCCTCCCAGAGCTTGCTACAAACCTTCCTTAGAAAGTTTGTCCGCGTCATCATTCCTGTCCCTGTAGATATGACATATGGAGAAAGAGATAAAAGATGACTGTAATACCTGAATTTCTTCCAGAATGGGTTTCAAAAATTGGTTTTTGCATGAGCTCTTTCCGTTAACCCAGTTTATGACATTGAGGGAGTCTCCAAAGATCTGAATAGTGAAGGTATTCCTTTGAATAAGCCAGCATAGAAGCAGTCTCAGGGCTGACAGCTCGGCAAAATTATTTGTTCCAGACCCCAAACCCACTGAAGCTTTGAGAGATTGATTTGAATTGATGTGAATAACTATTCCTGCCCCTGCTATGTTGTTTGGGGAAGCTCCGTCAAAGAAAGCCCAAGGGATACCATCTTTGATTTGCACCGTCTGATTTTGGACTTGAGGTCTTTTTACTTCTGGCTCTGGGATGGAAGAGTATATGGAGATAGCTTGGATGGCTGTGACGGAAGGATGGGTTCCCTGATCACAGAATAAAGCTCTGTTCCTTGCAAGCCAGACTCCCCAGCAAATGATGGGCGGGAGATTTCTCAGGTTCCCATTCGGATAATGCTGCCACCAGTTGGACCAAGCCTCGTCCAGATTCCCATTACCCCACTGAAAAGATTTGTTCAAAAGCTTTTCAACCTCCCTCCAAATTTTTGCAGTTTCCAAACATTGAAGAAACAGATGATCAATTGATTCCTCTTCAATTTTACAGAGGGGGCACCTCCCAGGACCATACATAAACTTTGACTGGAGGATATCCCAGGAGGGAATTTTCTTTTTGAGGAGGCACCAGAGAAAGAGTCTGGCCTTAGCTGGGCATTTAAGTTCCCAAATCTGTTTTGCCCACCATTCAGGTTCACCCCACCCTTTCCTGGATTGTATGAACTTGTAACCATCTTTGGGTGAATATTCGCCGGTTTCTCCATGAGCCCAGATCAGACTATCGGACTGTCTTTTAATCTTACATTGGAGCGAGCCAGTTCTTGAGTGAAAGAAGACCATTCATTCCACCACCTCTGGTCCAGGTGTAAATCCTCTCCATCTTTCCATGCCTGACCCCAGATATTTGAGTGACCCACCTTTTCCACCTGATCTAGGGTAAGAATGTTTTTATCTTCTAGATGACTAATTAGGCCAGGAGAAAGGGCAAAACTGCCATTGCAGCCAATCCACGGATCTTTCCCAATCTTCAGATTCCTGCCATTCCAATCTTCCAAGCCAAGCCCTGTTCTATTACCTTGAAAGAGTCCACCGTGGCCTTCCAAATCACAGATGCCTGCTGCTTGCTCTTAATCGGATTCCTTATCCAATCCTCCAGGGGGACCGGGTCGATATATTTTCTTTTTAACACTCTGGTCCAAAGGTTATCCATCTTTATCAGCCTCCATCCCGACTTTGCTGCCAGAGACAAACTGAAATCTGGAAGATTTTTAATCCCCCAGCCACCCCACTCCTTGGACCTAGCCACTTTGTCCCAGCCCACCCATGGAAGCACTGAGTTCTCCTTGGAGCCATCCCAGAGAAATCTGCTGCAGAGTCTTCTGATCTTGTCCATGGTACCTTTGGGAACCCATGTTAAAGCAGCCCAATAAACTGGGATGGCCAAAAGCACAGATTTTATAAGAGTCAGGCGTCCCGCTCTCGAGAGCCATTTAAAACTCCAGTGGGAGATCCTGGATTCAATTTTTGCAATCAGCCAGTTCCAGTCCTCCTTCTTGTAGTCATTAGGCTTTAACCAGAAACCCAAGTATTTGAAGGGGAGATCCAGAGTACTAGGCTGGAAAGGAAGAACAGAATGGAGCCTGCCCCTCTCCTGAGCAGCAAGACCTGTCATAATCAACTGAGATTTTCTATGATTTATCTGCATGCCAGTTGCTTTCAGAAACAAATCTAAAATAGATTTTAGTTCCTTTATTTCAGAGTGCTCAGAATTTGTGAAAATCAGAATGTCATCAACAAAAAGGAGATGAGAGATAAATAAATTTGTGGCTACCTCGATACCTTTTACCTTCCCCTCTCTTCTGGCCTTATGGATCAGCTGACTGAGACCTTCCGCTACTAGGAGGAAGAGCAGAGGGGACAGAGGGCACCCCTGCCTCAGGCCCCTTTGACCTTTGAAGAAGGGAGTGGCAGCACCATTGATGAGGATGGCATAGCTTACATTCGTAATACATCCCATTATCCAACTGATGAAAGCTGGTTTGAAACCGAGGTGGGTAAGAAGCAGCCTGAGATATAACCAATTTATCCTGTCATAAGCCTTAGATAAGTCGATTTGATGACTGCACCCTTCTTGTTCTTCTGCCTCACACTATGCATGACCTCCTGTGCAACTCCTATGGCTTCATGAATTTGTCTCCCCGATAAGAACCCGAATTGTTCCATTGAAATATGGCGGGACAAAATTGGTTTGATTCTGTTAGCTATCACTTTAGCTATGATTTTGTAGATGCTATTACATAGCGCAATAGGTCTAAAGTCTTCAAAACTCTCCGGGACTTCTTTCTTTGGGATAAGAGCTATAAACGTAGCATTAAAAGGGCTATAGACTTCCCCTTTTTTCCTGGCCTCCTCCACCACTTCTGTAATTTCTGCTCCTATAAGTTCAAAGAAGTGGAGAAAAAGCTCTATGGACCATCCATCTGGTCCAGGGCTTTTCTCTTTTGCCATCGATTTTATTGTAGCTTCCACTTCCTCCTTTGAAACCTCACTGTTTAAATCCTCTGCTTCATCCTCCTCCAGGAATCTCGGGAAGCATTGAGCTGTCCTTATTACCTCAGCAATTGTGGTCTCACCTGGGTCTGCAAAGAGCTTTTGGAAGTGCCTCTGGCCCAGGTCTGACAAGGAGTGAAAAGTCTGAACTTCCCTTCCTTCTTCATTTTTTAGGCCCCAGATAGTGTTTGCCGATTTCCTCCCTTTGGCATAGTTGTGGAAAAACCTGGTATTTTCATCACCAGCTTTAAGCCAAATTGCCCTACTCTTTAAACGCCATTCTTCTTCTTTATCCAGGAGGATTTTAGTTTTTAGTTTCTCAAGATGAAGAATTTTCTCCTTTGAGGCCTGAGACAGATAGCCATCCTCCTCTATGCTTTCCAAAATTTTCAGTTCCTCACTTATCTTTGTGAGTTCCTCGGTCTGGGCTTCCTTCCTTGCCTTTGCCCAGCTTATAGTTGCTTTTTTCAATCTTTTAAGGTTTTCCATAAACAAGTAACCTTTATCCTCAGGAGCATTGGCTTCTGGGTGCTTCCAAGATTGCTTGAAAAGATTTATGAAAGACTCCTCTTGAATCCATGAGGAGTTAAACTTGAAAGGGGCAGGGGGCTTGGGAGGGGGAGAGGAGAGCTCCAAGAAGATAGGGAAATGATCAGATAGCCCTCCTTCTTCAATCCACTGTTTGAACATAGGGATCTTGGCTGCCAGCTCCTCATTAATGAGAAAACGGTCCAGCCTCTTTGCCACCCTAGCCTCCCCTGTTCTCCTGTTTCTCCAAGATGGCTTTAATTTGAGTAAGTTTATGTCCAGAAGATTGTTGGATGAGAGCAAATTTATGAAAAAGTCTGTTAAAGGGTCTTCTTCCTGGCCGAAGGACCCCAAGCCTCCGCTCTGCCCATAGAGAAGTTTAAATCCCCACCTATCACCAGATCTTTGCCCTTCAAAAAAGATTTTGACATCAGGTCATTCCAGAACAACACTCTGTCCTGGCAGGGGCCGTAAACATTGCAAATAGAAAAGGAAAAAGGGTTTTCTGAGGACTGTACATCCATTCCCATGGCCTGTTTTGTCCCCCACAGATTGCTGGCCTTTATCCTTCCTTCCCTATAACCGATTGCCAACCCACCGGAGTGGCCTTCTGAATCGATTGCAAAAAATCTCCACCCAGGCATCAAAGCATTTAAGACTGCCTCCACTTCCAACCCACGACCAAGGGTCTCTTGGAGAAAAAGGATGTCAGTTTTAGAATTGAGAAACATCTCCCTGAGAGCCAGTTTTTTGGGTTTACTGGCTAAACCCCTACAGTTCCATGAGGACACTATCATTGGATAACCTCTTCATGGGGATGCGCTGCTCTAAGTGCCCGGGGGATAGACTGTTGTTTTCCATCTGCAACATCGAACTTTGCTTTCATCTGTGCCATGGAGGTTTGATTTCCTACCTCTCTTTTTTCCTAGAGAGGCTTTGGGCGGGAAGAGGACCTATTCCTCCTACGGAGACGGGAAGGATTGGCTTGTGATCGAGGGACCGAAGGTTGTAAGGACATGAGGGAAGAAGAGCCGAGGGCCCAGGATCAGTAGCAACGCCTTCACTATTCAGATCAAGGGAGGGTAATGTGGCTGTAATGACTTCAATGCCAGTTTCCTCAATAGTTCCCATTGTGCCTTCAGACGGACGCGGCATCCTTCCAGGTGACTGCTCCTTTGCTGGGACTTTCTCCAAGTCTGATTCCTTTCCCGTCGAGGTGGCAGGAATGTCCTGGTGATCCAGTTCCGTCGGCATCACTTCCATCAGGCCCTCTGCCTCCTTAACCCCATCATTCTGCTCAGGTGGAAAGCTCTGGCCCTGAACATGTTGAAATGGACTGTATACGGTCTCCCACCGCTCCGGCTCCTTTTGGAATCTCCGCCTTCTCCTTCCAAGAGGGCAGTCCTTTGCCAGGTGCCCGTGTTCGTGACACCTATGGCACCTGAAAGGCAAATATTCGTAATCCAATGGTTGCTCGAAGACCATATCCCTGTATTGCAAGTTTATCCTCTTTGCAAGTCCTCTGCCTGGGTTCAAGCTGACTAAGATGCGAGCCATAGCTTTGATGCGAGATTGTTTGAATGACATATCAGCCTCCAAATAGGTTCCCAAACGGTCCCCTATAGCTTTGAAAACGTTTTCCGTCCATAAGAAAGGGGCCAAGCCAGGGACCCTGACCCAAGCAGGAAAAACATCAGTTTTTTCCCGACTTGCATCAAACATCGGAGACCATTTCTTCAAGAGGACAGGTATATTCCAATCGCCCAGTTC